>JAUMHR010000070.1:3783134-3794837 GCA_032361145.1 Enteromius fasciolatus
ACTTTCACAACGACACACAGCGTCTCCAGAACATGGCACCCGCAGCAACACTACAGACAGAATAATAGCTCCGCCTTCTTTCTTTTTGGAAACATTTGGGCGGTGTTTGAAAATAAATCCACTCTGTGACGGAGAAAAGTGGAGGCGTGTTTAAACGAGTCGTTTTAGGGGGGAGTCGACAAGTTATAAATTTTATCAAGAATATCTCTTGGTTTTGAATCTTTAGTCTTCGCAACTTCAGGGATCTTGTCAATGCAGCTTGTAACACTCCAAAGAGAAAGAACTTGAAATCGCATTATATGACCCCTTTAAGAGTATTTGACTTGCTGAGTAAATGAGTAAATGTATCTTAATTGAGGAATCTTTAGATATTTTAGCAGCTGGCTGGTGATATGTGAAGTAGTGTAGGACACTTCTCTCAGTCTTCTCAGCAGGGATCGAGGAGGCTCAGATCAGAAATGCTCTCTCTGTAAAGAGCTGTTTTCCAGAAGGGTCTGTGGTGACCCCTGCTAGCGGTTGGCAGGAGCTGTCTGTCTCTGATCATAACTGTTCCTCTCGTCCTCTTCCATCATTGTTTGTTTGATCATACACCTCTTATACAGGCCAGAACAGATCTTATTACAGATGATTACTTTATTGCTGTGTAATAAATAGGTCAGAGACGGCTGATGAGTCTCTTCCTCCTGTGGGCTGTGGGTTTTGTAAGAGGAGAATGATGGTGTTGTATGACTCCGGTTCATTCTACACGTATGAGAAGATCTGACCTTTCCCAGCTTAACCCTTTGTGCATCTACCAGGTGCATCTTAACCCTTTGTGCGTGTATGGTTAAAAACAAAAGAAATGTTATTAACCAGATCTGCTATACAGAGGACAAAATGTCCATAAGGTGTTATTACAAATATTTATTTATTTGTTTATTTATATGAATAAACCTAAAAAAAAGGCATAATTATATGTCAAAAAAATAGTCTTTTGTTCGTTTGTTCATTTGTTCATTCAGTCGTTCGTTCATTCATTTTTTCATCAATTTTAATAAGATACACTTATAATGCAGGTGTCTATGTAAAATATTAATTTATTAATTAATTATAATAATATAGTATTATACTGTGCACTAATAATGGCAGTTGTCCACACAAAATAAATGGTTGCGTAAGATGCTAAATAATACATAAAATATGAATTCATTTATTTGTATACTTTACTAGTAAGATGAAAGTATATTAAGTTTTAGGATCATTAATATTATAAATATTAGCATATGAAGTTTTGGTAGGCTGCATTTATGACAGCTTTAGCTTATCAGTGCTGATGAGGTTTGTCTGTGTCTCTTGAACCTGACTGTAGTATTAATTTATCTGTAGTCTACTCCTCTAATATTAATTAAGAGTGAGCTGTGAACACTGCGGTGTAGTAAGATGCTGGTTCTGTGAGTACACTATAAAGCCTGTATTGTTCTGAGACACCGACTGTAGTATCACTGTAATTCACAGCTTTGAATGGCAAATGACATCAACACTTTGAATAACAAATGGACATCCAGAGGCTCAGTTTTTCCATGTGTGCATTGAATAAAAAGTGCTTCTGAGCTGAAGTACACCAGAAACAGTTCGGAATTCCCAAATCCCAAACTCATGATCCTATAGGATCCTGCCATCAGCACGTACAGTATATAGTACCTTGACACCACTATAATGGAAAGTTCCACGCATGCAGCAGAGCTGAGCTCCTGATGTTTGAATGAGTGTGTTTTCTTCAGGGAGCAGAAGGGCATGTGGAAGATGTGTGCAGCGACTGGCCTCCACGAGCCATAAAGGGGCTGCCGCTGCTCTTTGGATGTGATTTATGGGCTTTTATGGTCCCTTAGCTGTTATTTTTAGCCATTAGCTTTTAAATGAGGTTTCATAACATACTGTAGTACATCTTAACTGGGCCTCAACAAATTACTTGTGTTTAATTGTAGTTCTGTTCTTCTAAACTTGACGCATTTGGGTTTGTTAATAATGCTCCTCTAAATGCACCTCCAGTGGAGTTCACAGCTTCTGCCATATAACCAAAAGGTAATTGCAGATTTTTTTTTTTTTTTGCAATTTGTACAGTAAAAGATGAATTATAGTCACAACTTCTCTGTGTGTCATGTCCTGGGTTATTTAAAACACACACACACACACATATATATTATACCATTTTTTTTTATTTGTTATTTTTTGTTATTAAAATAAAATTAAATATAAAAACGATTTTATTCCATTGAGTTGCCCAAAAAGTTAATTTATGATGTACTAAAATTTACTGAAAGCTAAAATGAGAATAGCCTTTCAGCCTGTTGGAAAACTTTGCATGACATATCTGTAAGTCTGTAAGTTTTATTTAAATGCGACTTCATCAGAAAACAGATGACCCAGGCCGCTTTGCTATTGGATAATGGAGGCCATATAGTTTGTTTATGGCCCGTGACTAAAGGTCAGAAGAGGCGTGGGAAATCATTAGCCGTCTTTAAGGATGACTGCAGGAGACGCTGGCCATGTCTCAGGATGTTTTGCGCTGTAACAGTCGCAGTGATGGAAATATTTCTCCGAGCAGTTACGGAGAGAGACTGGAGCTGCTGTACGGTCAGATGTGTTGTGTTGGTAAGTCTACAGATACAGAGCAGCTCTCAGTCACTCCCAGATTTTCTCTAAATCACACCACTGTTAGAAACTTTTATTCACATCAACGACTGTTATGTAATGTCTGGCTGCTCTAATCATCTCAATCCTGCTGCTGAAATTACAGTATAAATCACTTAAATCACTTTAGCTTGGCAGTCTGGTGCCAGTTTGTTATGCAATGTGATATGTGCTTCACATGACTTTACTGCAGTAACATGCATTTATACTTACAACTGGTTAACTGGTTTTATTTGTATTCTTGCATAGTTATCCTACAGTTTTACGGCCTGATTCATAATAATAATTGATTTATTTATTTGCCAACTGGCACTTTATTGAATGAACGTTATGTTCAGAATAGCTTACTACTCTTACTTTACTAAGCTGTGCTTAAAATGCAAACTAATTTATTTTTCTAACATGACTATACCCCGTTCACATGCAATATGTTGAGGTCATGTGACACTGTATACTGCATTAATTAGAAAAAAAATCCACTTTTCTGTCTGAATTAGCCACGCCCATCCATAAACCAAAGGATCCATAACCCGCCCTTTAAAGAGACAGCAGCCAATCTGATGATTGATTCACAAGCAGTTTCTACTGAAAACATGGATGTTCATTTCCCCTAATGTCACAGTCACATCTTTTTCAGTCAGATCTTTTGGGAAGGACATAATGCACAGCATTTCTCAAAGAAAAATGTATAGCAAATACTCAACGTATGCATTTTTCTCTTGTGAATACTGCGTTTGGCCGCCATCTAGTGTCAAAATGATCAAGGGTCAGTTTAATACTCATTTCTATAACTTTCACTGAAGATGTCATACGGCATGAAGCAAGACTAAGTATACCTTCACTTTAACTGAACATAGTGCTGAACGATCACCTGGCATCATTCACTTCTCATCATTCTTAAATACTTTCTATACTATAGGCATCACAATTTAATAATATAGGCCAGGTCAGAAAGCTGGGGATTTACACAGAGTATTCTGGGCGCTGGAAAGGCCCATGCTTATGTTTATGTATTACTCATGAGCAATTTTTGATTTGGTGTAAGCCGCTGATGTGATTGGAGGCTGATCTAACACTCATCTTTTCTTAGATTCATGAAGTAATTTTAAAATAAGTGACGAATCGTCCCAGTGCGCTCAGCCCTTCCTTTGAATGACTTGTTTTCAGACTATTAATACAGAGATGTGTAAGAGTGTGTTCTCATCTGCTGCCATGGCTACTGTGTGTTTGGACAACTCTTCTCAGATATCTGTTGTATCTGCACCGTCAGCATCTCAGATGGAGGCAGTTATTGTGTCACTAAGGCAATGCAATCAAAGCAGAAGTGCTGTCATAGTTCTCTGCTGATCTCATCACGGTCTGTGCGTCATGTTCGTCTTTAATAGATGATGCTTCCTTCAGCTGTTCAGATACCTCAGCCATTGTGAAATTACCTGTCAGGTTTTATGATTATGTCCTGATTCTTGGCCAGAAGAGGGAGACAAATTAAACCCTGACCAAAGGGTTTTATTTTTCATATTGTGAATGATTGCTGCATGCAGCGGGTTATCGATAGCTAAAATCAAGTATGTGGAAAGTGGAGACAGAGGCAAAGCAAGGCAAGTTTATTTCTATAGCACGTTTCATGCACAATGGTAATTCGAAGTGCTTTACAATAAAAATCAGAATTTGAAGGAACTGTGAGGAAACTTAATAATGAACTGTGCACAGAAGTTTGAAAATAAGGGTTGCATAATAGAGATATTTAATAATTTTGTATAAACTGATGTAGCAATCCTGTATGAAGTGTAGACTATTTTAAATTAATATTTAATAATATGAAATATATACCTATTTTTTCTATTACATTATTTATTTATTTATTATTGAAAAAAGTAAGATTTTTTCCTAAAAGTGTGACCTCCTTTAATGCTTCAAATTTTTTGCAGTGCAAAAATTCAAGGTCATGACCAGGTTAGATTTTTGAACACCTTGTGTTTTCCGCACAAACTTGGCATGACCCACAGACTTCGCAGCAGACAGACCGAAACGTGTTTGACTTTAACAATCAGACTGACTTTAGAGCAAGTTTTTACACGCAGATTAAAGATCACAAAGAAAAACGATGCTTCAGCAGAGCATGTGTGTGAGTAAATCCAGGGATTGTGTCTTGTACTGCTCTTCTGAAGTGCGTCATGGTTTTGAAGAGGCCTGTGAGTGAGTTTGCAGAAGTGCTTGGCAGCTCCGTCTGTTTTCTGAGCCGAAGGAGATGAAGAGATGCAGGAGCTCTGATGGGTTATTTTAGACCTCAGCTGCTGCTGTTGATGTTCTGTTGTGAATCTCCAGATGAACTGGCCGCTCCGGCGCTGACCATCACATCACAACATATACTGTAGATGACACAGATGCAAAGCTGCCATCGCAGTATTAATGCTGCCAGCTCTTGGGAAGTCACATATTTACGTCTCTCAGTAAAAGCATGCGAGGGAGAGGAAGAGCTCAGGTGTGGTGATGTTGAGGTTGGGACTGGAGGGACGGGGTGTGTCTGGTTCAGGTGGATCAAAGGAGACGTACACACATTCCGTCCCTGCACACGCTCTCACACGCAGAGGGAAAGTCGGGATCGGGAGGCACTTTCACCGCTAATGCGGATTGGTTACACCTAACCCGGGAATGTGAGGAGTTACTGTTCTTCAAACATCAACCGCATCATCTTTAAAGACGTGATCTGTGATGTTCCAGATCGTTCCTACACTCCCATCATGTTCTTTCTTCGTCTCTCAGTCATGATTGCATTGCATTATATGTAAACCATGCATTTAAATATCATCTCTCTGAAACATTATTGGAGATACAGTGTGGTGACTGATATTTATATCATTTTGTGCAGGTAGCAGCTTTTTTGCAATCAAAGTTGCATCTTTATGTAAATATCAGCATCTATATTTGATTGCATGTTTTTGCTTAGTTTGAGTCTGGATAAAATTGAGTTTTTTCCTACATTCTCCATATCATTATGTATAAGCCATATATAAAAATATATCAAATAGGATGATGTGCATTTCTTTTTTTTATTTTATCTAAAGATTCCTTATACTGTTCTATTTCAAAAACAGGTCATTCAACAAGTTATTGATTCAATTTTCTGACCAGATCACGTTGAATTGTTCCCCTAAGAGCTGTTTTGTGCTTCATAGAGAGATCTGGGGTGTGCATGTTCATGAGGTCGAATGATGAATACTTGATATTGATTCAAAAGGTCCATCATGCTTCGCTCTGCGCGTGTGAAGGATCATGAATGATTGGTCCTGTGCAGACTTGACTGTTGGAGTGAAGCCTGGTCCATATCACAGCTCTGGCCGAGAACCAAGCACTTTTTTTTTGTGTCATTTAAGGGCAGGTTCATCTAAATATAAGGGTGTGCTCAAGGATATCACGCTTTGGATATCACGTGTCTCAAACAAAGCTCCTGAATATCATCAAAGGCTGTATTTGGATAACGCCATGCGTGTTATGAGCTCACGTCTTATGGTTTGGCTCATTGTTAATCCAGCCAATCAGATCTCAGCAGCTCTTGTCATTTTGTGAGGATTAAGCATCAGCTGCTCTGTGAATGATGTTATGCTGTATGGAAACTTCTGGTGATCCAGTGGGCTAAAAACACAATAAAAGAGCATCACATCGATCAGCTTTGTGGAGAGATGCTGAAAATGAGATATTTTCAACACCGTTATATAATTAACCAATTTTTAAATTCGTATTTGAGCAACTACATCTACAATAAACGATTGAATTATTAGTTCACTGTCAGTTAATAAACACTGTAATTAAACAAGGACGAGGTTCTGTAATAGAGTAAATATAAAAGTAGTCTGTCAATATTATAAGGTAATATTGTGAAAAATTATTACAATTTAAAATAGTTTTCTATGTGAACTTTTCTACTGTAAAATGTCATTTATTTCTGTGATCAAAGCTGAATTGTCAGCATCATTACTCATCATTACTGATCCTTCAGAAATGTGCTGCTTGTGCTGCTTCAATATGTTTGTGGAAACATTTTATTTTTCAGAAGTCTTTACAGTCACTTTTGATGCAACCTTTATGCATTAAAAAAATCCCAAAGCATACACACATAAATCATTTTAACGTATTTAAGGTTACAAAACGTGAAATCACAGTAGGTAGGAAATATTTTAAATCATAGACAGAAAAAATGTAAATCATGAAATAGGTGTTGGTACAGTAGGTTTGGAGTGCCACACCTTCATACTTCTCTTGTATCAACGTCCATAAAATAAAGGTGTCAGCTTCCATATCCGCGGAGGAATATCGTAAAACAATCAAACACGTTCAAGTTCAGGCTGTTATAGTTACCTGCGAGCCTGAACAGGTTATCAAGTGAGCAGCTTCTCAGAGCTTATGGTGCAGGTCTGTTCAGATGATGAGGCCCCATCCTCATCCTCGTCTTCTGCTCTAGGTTTATGTCTTTTTGAACTGAGCAGAGCTTCTTGTATCTATAAGTCTCTCAGTGTTTTACTGTAGTTTTTACAGTAGATTTGCAAGTAGCACATTCAGTTTTGAAGTCTGGTCTCCCGGTTGGATGCTTGCTGAACAAACTCCACAGCCGTCTATTTGCTGCCAGGGAAAAATATCTTGTAATAACTTGGGTTAGAGACAACCCCCTTCCCTGAAAAGACGGCACAAGATTATTAGGCAAATGATTTCCTTAACGTAGTTTCTGTATGTAATATTTTGGGTTTTGGTGTGTCATAGTGTACTTTATTTATTTATTATCATCATCTTTGTTGTTATATATTTAATTTATTCTATTGTAAAAGCTGGGCATCCTTTTTTTGCTCTGGTTATGTTTATGTTATAAGTGGTTGCAATGTTGATGAAAGAGATGCAGTAACTAACTAACTGAAGTCTGGTAATTGAATGCATCTAGCGATATACTGTAAGGTGCTGGTTGAGCATGATCACATAAGCGCAGACTCATGCGAACGAGAATAAAGATGGCTGTATGGCTGTTGATTGTGCAGCCTCTGGTTATGTATTTTCCTGGGGTTGGTTTGGACTGCGTGTGTAGACCTGAGCGGCCCATCCCAGAGCCTCACCCTGCCTCGCTGGCACAGCACTGCCTCTCAGTTAGTCATACTTGCCCAACCGCTCAGGTATGCCTCAGTGGTTAATCATTAGAGAGGCGTATACAGTATACGTGTGTGCGTTTATTGGCATGAGTAGTTATAGAGCATGATTGTGTAAGCCTCTTCCTGTAACGGCTCTTGTGCGCAGCTCTGTGCACTCGTTTAGCGTGAACTTACACAACTCTCAGCCACTCTTTTAACGCTCTTCCTGTTGCGTTATTCTTCAGAGAGTGTGATGATTTAGTGTTTGGAGAGGGTGTGGGATTCTAGATGAGGCATGCTGGCGGACACACCTTCCCACTCGCTTTCCCCGATTCCACTCCTCCTCCTTCCTGCCTCCGCTACACCAACGTTTAGTACCAAGGCGGAGCTAAGCGTATCTCGCAATGCCCTCCAACCTCCATGTCTCTGTTCTGTCAGAACAAGAGCAGGCCCACAACCTGTAGCTCGCGGCATCATTTAGAGGAGCTGGGATATGGACGGCAGGAGCTGAGCAGAAAGAAAGCAGAACAGGAACATCGCAGCAACTTTTCAAGTGAAGATAAGGAGCTGTGGTTTGTGACTCTGTGTTAGCGTGACGTAGAGGAGATGAACAGTCAGCAGAGACGGAGGGAATACTCCACCGACAGCCTGGAGGGGGACAGGATCCCTTCGGATGACTTACACTATCAGGGAGTGCTGAAAGCCTTGGAAGGCAGGAAAGGTACTTAGGAGAGCTGTCTGATGCACCTGCCGGTGATGGAAGAGATATTGTTAGCGTATGAACTTCACAGGCTTACATTGAAACACATCTTTGATTTTAAGCAGCTTTCTGGTTTTGGAAGCATTTTTAGGTAACCTTTCATTTAGATTACTAAATATAAATAACTTTGTAGCAACATGTCAACTTATTCTACTAACGCTAACCTAACAGTCTACTGACAGAGTTAGCTGACATGTAGGGAAAAGTGTAACAAGATCAATGTAATTGGGAGGTCAAACTAGTATATTTGCCATTTATTAGCGCTAATTAAGCACATATTAATGTCTTATTCTACATCCCTAATCCTACCCAATACCTAAACAACTACTGCACTATTAATAAGCGGCAAATATGAAAATATGAGAGAAAATTCATAGTTAATAGTGAATAAGTGTTACCTATTCTAAACTGTTACCAAGTTTTGAAGTTATTTAGTAAAGCAGCAAGCTATGTACTTAAGATGTCGCACCTGACCAATATTTACATAGATTACATATATTTACCAGCGTATGATGAGTTGAGTGGGACTGAGACCATCACACTCCTGCACCTGATTGGCTTGTTCAGTGCAGTAACTCTGGATGAAATGGAATTGTCAGATGACAAAACATGAATGTTCTTGCACACACCGGAGGGCAGGAGCTGCGCGCTGAATCACAGGGGCGTTGGTTTAAACATTAGCGCTGTAACTGTATACACGTGAGAGGATAGAGAGCAGTGAACGGTGGTCAAAGGACGAAGGTCAGCTTGACGACCCCCGTAAAGCTGCTCATGATTACCCCCATCATCAGCCGCAGCAGGGCTCTTCAAACACTAAAGGGAAGTCTTACATTCATGACAGGTCAAGGTTTACTGTCTCCACCCATGATAGTCACCATGGCAAGTCACAATCGTCTCGTCATACTCCACCCTTCAGAAGCAGAAGTCCTGCGGGTCTGAATCAGCTGTTCCCTCCACGCTCAACAATCGCTGGGCGTTTCAAAGCACTCTTAATGTTGCACAGCAAACAGTTTCAATTGTATATTGTTTTATGCATTGAAGTACTTGACAAAATTGCATTTACTGGAGAACATTTGATTTCAAAGAAGCGTTTGACTGGACAATCCACTCAAGTTGGGCTCATGCATTTCTTTGAGATTCTTATCTGTAAACGCTTTTCAGTCATTGCTGCAAAATGGCATCATTGGATGTGCAATCGGTTTAGATTTGGGATTGTGATCAGGCTAATTCTGTCTGAGATTTGATTTATTCTTGTACTTGCTGCCAGAAAGTGGTGTATTGAAATCTCCATCATAAACTATTTCACGACGCAAATATTTCATTTTCCGTTTACTTTGAAAACTAACCCTGCACTTTACAATACATAAGGTGACCTTAGCTGCGATAAACTAGCTTTAGATACCTGCAAGATTATCAGTTTACTGTGTAACTACATGTTGCCCTGAAAAATGTAAACATTTTCTGCTAATGAGCTTGGGTACGGTTAGGTGTGGGAGTAAGGTTTTGCGGTAAGAGTTGAGTTACAGAGAGGAGTAACGTTAACAGTGTAATGACACGATAATTAAGTTCAAGTATTTAAAATGTAATTACAATGCACGACATGCCTGTATCAAGTGGTTAAGTGCACAGTAGTGTAACTAAAGCCAGCTAGTTACAGCTAGTCTTGTTTTGCACAGGCATACAAAAAATACATTTTATGGGTCAATATGATATGTGCCAAAAACTATTAGGATATTAGGTAAAGATCATGCTCCAGGAATATATGTTGACAATAAGAATGTAGTAAGATAAGTAATATGCATTGCTAAGAACTTCATTTGGACGTGATTTTCTCACTATTATATATACATCGCACCACAGATTCTAGATTTTTAAGTAGTTGTATCTCATCAAGCAGTGGAAAGATTTCAGATTGAATGTGAGACTCTTGGCAAGTTCTCCAGTAATGATGACAGATGAAGTGCAGGTTGTGTTTGTCGCTGCTGGAGGAACATGATTCTGCAGGCTGTGGGTGTGTCTGTGGTGTTGGGTTAGTCATGAGTGATACACACACTTAGGATTAAAGCTCTGCTGAATTTTCCCAGCCTGAGGCCTTACGATGCATGGCGTTTTCTTCCCTCCGAACCTGCCCTCAGTCTTTACTCGACAGTGGAGTTGTCTAGACATCTCCTGCGGTCGTTACTATCGGGCTTTACCTGGTTTCTCACATGGGTGTGCCTCAGGGGTGCGTTTGGTTGGAGGTGTGCAAAAGAGCTGATTTAAAACCAAACTCTCTTCACTTGCAGTTTGGCAGGTTCTTTATTAAACAGTCTGGTTGGAAACACACACACACACACACACACACACACACACACACACACTAGTGTTGTTTTGGGCTGATTGTAACAATTAAATCAACAGATCAATGATTGAAAAGCATCACAGAGTCAAATTAATAGACCTGTGAATTGCTTATTAGCATTAAACATAAAAGCACTATTTTAATAATCAGCAGTATTTAATTACATAGATCACATCCAGACATTTACTCTCAAAACTGTGTTGAAGTTTCTTTTTCTTTGTGTTTTCGCAGATGAACGGGACAGAGTGCAGAAGAAGACTTTCACAAAATGGGTGAACAAACACTTAATAAAGGTACCTTTATGTTTGTTATTATTCATTGCAGTTTTCAGGGTTGTCATCCATTCATGTTTAAATAGTGATTTGAATGCTATTTGATTATTTGATCATCATTTTAGCAAACAAATCCAATGCAGCGTACGAAGTCCATGAATCAACCCTTACAGAGTTTAAACTGACAATGGCAGATGGGATCAAGATCTTATTCATAACTGTTGGGAAATGATAAATCATAATATAATTCAAAAAAAGGGAAAAATGAAAAAAAAAAAAAAAATTGCTGTTTGGAAAATATATATTTTTCCTTTTTTTAAGGGAAAATAATGCTATTTGAAAAGTTTTTATTTTCCGTTTTAATTGTAATGTTTAAAAAGTATAGTAATGTTTAATGTATAGTAATTTTAAAGATTTTGTCATTTTTTTCCCCTACATATGTTAAATATGATTGTACAATTTTATTTCAGTTTTAGTTACTATAGTAAATCAATCAAGTTGAGGGTGGGAAAGCAAAAAAATGTAACTATTTTAAGCAAATTTTTTTTA
>JAUMHR010000070.1:3809554-3824652 GCA_032361145.1 Enteromius fasciolatus
GTCATCATAGTTTTTAGGTTTTAGTTTGCTTTGTTATTTTAATACTTCGGCTACACGTTTCTTTTATTTCAATTAAAGTTTATATATATATATATATGTTAAGATCAATCAGAGTTTCTTGCAGCTAAATCAGCTCAGACTTAGTCTTGGACTAGGCCCTTGCACCATGTTAGTTATCTGTGTGGTTGTTTTATTAATTTGCTTGCATGTTTATTTTTCAGATTCTGTGGCGTCAGTTTCTGAAATTTAAAGAAACAGAGCTTCCCCCCAAAGAGTCGGACAAGAGCCGCTCCAAACACCTCTACCAGACCTTCGAGGTTCGTACACAGGATCAGAATATAATTATGCTACGGTCATTTAAACATGAAACATGAGATGTGAGAGTAGTGTTAGAGTTTTGTTTCCTCTGTCTCCTCACAGAGCGCGGTCCACGCTGGTCAGGTCAAGGTTCCTCCTGGTTATCATCCCATTGACGTTGAGAAGGAATGGGGCCGTCTGCATGTGGCTATCCTGGAGAGGGAGAGACTGCTCCGGATAGAGTTTGAGAGGTGAGGAAGACGTCTAAGACACAGACCTATCTAGGTTTAGTCATGGCTTTTTTTCTGTGGTCCTTGAGTATATGGGAATGTAATGTGTGTGTAATGAAATGACAGCCTGACTGGAATAGAGCCGTCTGCCAGTCCAAAAACTTACATTACATCAGCCGTTATAACACAATGAAGGCCATTATCGACTAATGGGAGCTGCGTGAGAATCAGACGCATCGCTTCAGCACAAAAATGCATGAATTTTATTGCATATCAAAAAGTGGTATCCACAAACTGAGCTTCTCTCTTCACTCTTCTTCTACATTTATGCTTTGTGACTTGTGTTTAGCTGGTGTTTTGGTGATTAAAGTTAGTCTTAATACATACAGACAAGTTAAAACACTGTTTGTGTGTGTTTTTTCATCACTTAAAAAACACTGCCATAACCATGAACTAGGTTTACTCTAATGAATGACTGAGTGAACAGTTTCAATATACAATAAGAGATAATACATAATATATTAAATGTACTATACTATAGTTAAAAAGCAGAAAATGAAATTATAGCTGTTTTGATGCAAGAAATAAAGTTTTGGTTACAAATTGTTAAACGATTTAGATTTTGCTCCGTTTGATAATTATAGCTTTAGGGAATCTCCAAGCTTTATGAATTCTGAATTTAAATCTTCCCAGATGAATCTTTCTTCATCGCATGAGGGATTTCCAAATAAAAGTGCTGATTCTTTTCTTCAGTTTTTGTGAAGCAGTGTAGCAAGTTAACCGATTTCACTGTCATTGAGACCGAAAAAAGAGATTAAATTCTGACGTAAATGAAATGAGATGGTTCTCGATGTCCATCATCTTGAAGGAGAGGGAGTATCATCCACCCCAGGACACGTCCCCTGTCACAAGACAATGTGTTTCTTGCTGGACGAGAGTAATACGCAGCACACTGTTTCTTTATGGACTGTGGAATGGCTATCTTCTCCCTGGCTGTGGCTTAGTCTGTCCGAGTCCCATGACAGGAATATAACAAGAAAAAGATGTTTTTTAGTCATTTAGATTCTTTAATGCTGTCGGACTGTAAAAAATGGCCTTTGTGACAGACCCGTATCGATTAGAGTATTTGCTTCGTCGTGGAAAACTGTGAGTTACTTGCTTGTTGATTTTTTTGAATTACTTGTAACCAGCTCACATGCGGGTGGTTTTAAATGTCGTGCAAAGTAATTCCCATTTCACACTTTAAGTTTTAAAGTTTTTACTATATTAGACCTTTGACTAATCAGCGTAAAGTCATAGCAGCTTCTCCTGACTACGAACTGCCAATATAGAAACAAAACTGTAATGGAACTGTCTGTGATTGTTTGCAGGTTAGAGCGTCTCCAGCAGATCGTCAGTAAAGTGCAGATGGAGTCGGGCATGTGTGAGGAGCAGCTCAACCAGACGGAGTCTCTCCTGCAGACGGTGAGATTATACATCCTCTAAACACAACCGTTACTGTGAGCCTGGAGCATAGTAGCCCAGGTATATGTGTAGCAAGAGCTAGGAATACATTGTATAGGTCAGAATTACACAATTTTTTAAAGTAAAGATCATGTTCCAGATATTTTGATTAGTAATATGCATTGCTAAGGACTTCATTTGGACAACTTAAAAGGTGATTTTCCCAATATTTTTTGCAACCTCATATATTTTCATATAGTTGAATATCAGCCAAATATTGTTCTATTAATATAAAAAAATAATAAATTGACCCTTAAGAGTGGTTTTGTGGACAAGGGTCACGTTTATGTGTATAAACTGTGAACTTTGAGCTGTAGTGACCTTCTCTCCTGTTGCAGGATCTCCGTCTCCTGAGTGCCGGGAAACCAGCGCAGCACACGGTCGAGGTGGAGAGGGATCTGGACAAAGCCGATGGCATGATCCGGCTCCTCTTCAATGATGTTCAGCTGCTCAAAGACGGGCGCCACCTGCAGGCCGAGCAGATGTATCGCAGGTGAGTCCATACTACTGTAGCGTAAAGCCTTCTTCCAGTTGACTTTAGTGCATTAACTCTTTTCCTGCCTGTGTTCTGTGTCTGAGGAAGACAGAGAAACAAGCCATCTCATATGTATGCTTATATGCATCTGAAACATAATGCGACTATGTTCAGATATTCAAAATATTCCATTGACTGGAAATTGTCAAAAATGTTGGCGCGGAAAGAGTTAAAAGGGATATTTCCTTCCCTTTTGAACCTTAATTCTACTGGATGAAATGACTATGGAAATCAATCACAAATACTGTAAGCACATTGAAGGACAGTGGTTTTCTCTTCTCAGGGTCTACCGTTTACACGAGCGCTTGGTGAACTTGCGCAGCGACTACAATCTGAGGCTGAAGTCTAGTGTCAGCACGGCCTCTCACGTCTCCATCACACACATTTCCCAGAAGTCCGCGCAGCGCGCACGGCCCGAGCTGGACGAGGTCACACTGCGTTACGCCCAGGACCTGCTGGCGTGGGTGGAGGAGAACCAGCGCAGGATCGACACGGCCGAGTGGGGCATCGACCTGCCCTCGGTGGAGTCTCAGCTGGGCAGCCACAGAGGACTTCACCAAACCATCGAGGACTTCAAGGCCAAGATCGAGCGCGCACGAACAGACGAGGTAATTCTTCACTTTTTAGCACTTTTCTTAAATGATTGTTTATGTATAACATATACCCTGTACGCTAAAGCCCATTATCTTTTAATAGACTGTCATGTCTTCAACTCCTCTTAGACTTTTAACTAAATTTTAACTTACCACATACAGTAACAATATAGTATACTAATAACTATATACATTTTAAAACAAATTCTGGTAAAAAAAGCTTTACTTGCTTATAAACTATATACTAATGTAAACAAGCACAACTACTTGAACTGCTTGATTGTTTATACTGTCACAAAATATAAACTCTTTTATCACGTAGTTCTATATAAATCTAATTTTAGCAACATATATTCAGTATATATTATGCAGTATATTTAAGCAAAGCAATATACATTATAAAAAAGGATGTATTTTCTAATTGTACTTCAAAGGGTTTAGATGCTCTCTTGTGACATCTCTTCCTCTTTGTGCGTTTCAGAGCCAGCTCTCGCCTGTTAGTAAAGGCACATACAGAGAGTATCTGGGCAAACTGGATCTGCAATACAACAAACTGCTGGTGAGTGTTTTAACCGGCAGCTACTAAAAATCACTAGGGCTTGCAGAGTGTCAGCATACGTCTCTCTTCTCTCTAGAACTCCTCCAAGTCCCGTCTGAGAAACCTTGACCAGCTGTATAACTTCGTCAACGCTGCCACCAAAGAACTGATGTGGCTCAATGACAAAGAGGAGGAGGAGGTCAACTACGACTGGAGCGAGCGCAACACCAACATGGCTGCAAAGAAAGAGAACTACTCAGTAAGAGCGTTTCATAATCCTGCTTCTCTGTTTGGGGTTTGCATGTCGCTCATTACGGTTTATCCGGGTGTAAACCTTGTTTTTCATGGTCTAATTAAT
Source organism: Enteromius fasciolatus (assembly GCA_032361145.1). Lineage (NCBI taxonomy): Eukaryota > Metazoa > Chordata > Actinopteri > Cypriniformes > Cyprinidae > Enteromius > Enteromius fasciolatus. The sequence goes on from JAUMHR010000070.1 coordinate 3,813,609, forward strand.
TCCTCAGGGACTTATGCGAGAACTGGAACTTAAAGAGAAGAAGATCAGTGACATCCAGGCCACTGGAGACAGACTCATTAAAGACGGTCATCCAGGCAAGAAGACTGTTGAGGTACAGAGTAAACTGTGTTTTTAGAAGAAGACTTTAATGAAAGCCTTTGTGTGTAATGCATTACAAAGACTCCATAAGAATTCATAACGTGCACTGGGTCACACTTTATATCATGTGGCCTTAACTGCTATGTAGTTATATATATATAAAAAAAAAAAGTACAATGTATGTATTGTGTTGATATTGTATTGCAAAACACTATTGAGGTGGATATGGGTAAGGTTAGAGACAGGTTTGGTAGGTTTAAGGGATCAACAGTATAATTATAAATGTAATTACAGATGTAATTGCATATAGGTATTTTTGAAAATATAAGTACAATGTATGTACACAACAAGTGTATTATATGAATTAATTTGAATGTAAGCCACCTAATACTCTATAAAGTGGGTCCGTCTATTGCAGTCTATTATATCTCGTTGAAAATAATTATAAACAACTTTAAAATGCACAGTGTAATTACTACACTGAGATCATATAAGGCATTATAACCGAGGCTGCGTTTTTGTGCTAATAAGTACAGTAAAAACTGTAATATTGTGAAATATTATTACAATTTAAAATAGCTATTTTCTGTGAGTATATCTGTTCAACTGTAATTTATTTCTGTGATGCGGAGCTGAATTTTCAGCATGTGTCACATGATCTTCAGAAATCATTCTAATCTGCTGCTCAAGTGATGACGGTTCTGAACACTCGTGTGTGTTGTGTTGATGTGCAGGCGTTCACCGCAGCTCTGCAGACGCAGTGGAGCTGGATCCTTCAGGTGTGCTGCTGCGTCGAAACTCATCTGAAAGAAAACACTGCATACTTCCAGGTACAGCACCAGTACCATGCAGCCGTGGGCAGTTCTGTGTGGGTCAATCGTGTATGAGCAGGTTTCTTCTTTTTCTCCTCCTGTTCTACCCGTAGTTCTTTGCTGACGTGAGAGATGCTGAAGAGAGAATAAAGAAGATGCAGGAGACCATGAAGAAGAAGTACATGTGTGACCGCAGCACCACCGCCACTCGCCTGGAGGACCTGCTGCAGGACGCTGTGGTGAGGCAGCTTATAACAACTCAACCCTAGTTATAGAGATAGAGATCGTTTACTGTAATCTTGTATTGTAAGTCACAACGTTTGCACAATTGGAGAAATAAAGCGAATGTTTAAAGCTAATTTGTACATTTGCCACATTTGCTGTACAGTTTATTTTAATGGAAAAACATGATATTATAACAATCTATAAGACATCCTTAGGCTGACTAAGTGAGTTTGATTGCAGGAGGAAAGAGAGCAGCTGAACGAGTTCAAGTCTGACATCTCCAGCCTGAACAAGAGAGCCAAGTCCATCGTCCAGCTGAAGCCTCGTAACCCTACGACCCCCTTCAGAGGGAAGCTGCCCATCCAGGCCGTGTGTGACTTCAAACAGATGGAGGTAGAGACCGGCCGTCACACACCACCACACTGCGCTCGTGCTCACGCTAAACCCCTGTTTCTCGTGACAGATCACCATGCACAAGGGCGACGAGTGCGCGCTCATCAATAACTCACAGCCCTCCAAGTGGAAGGTCCTGAACCGCTCAGGAAACGAGGCCATTGTGCCGTCCATCTGCTTCCTCGTGCCTCCCCTCAACAAGGAGGCTGTGGAGAGCGTGTCCAGGTGCGTAGAGAAAACAAGATTAGACGAGTACTTCAAACATACATTGGTTCAGTGTTATTTTAGATGTTCTGTTTTACAGTTTGAATAGCTGTGTTCTGTTTTGGGGTCTTTTTTATTCTTTTTTAAACATGTCTGCATCAAAATCAATTTACAAAAGTGATTATATGTCCATAGAAAGCACTTGAAATGTCAGTAAAGTGTCTACTTTTAAAGTTTCAAATACGTTTTTGGAGAATAAAATGTCCAAATGTGGTCTAAATAACGTTTATATTTATGTAAAAATCCACACAACATGCGTATACTGGCTTGTGCATAATAAAATATCTAAAAGAGTATGGAAGCATGATAAATGTTGTGTTTTAAATGAGTAAAAAAAGGATACAAAACATAAAATAAATTAAATTCAAGTAGTAGTTAGTATTTGGGCTGAAAGTAATTAATCTTTCAATGTTTCACAAATTTTGTGTAATTTTAGTACACAGTATGTCCTGAAACACGTGGAGAAGTAAGGTTTTGTTGTTGTTGTTTCTGTCAGTCTGGAGGCCGGTCACCAGCAGACTCTGTCTCTGTGGCAGACGCTTCACGCTGACCTCAGGAGTCTGCTCTCCTGGCAATACCTGATGAAAGACATCCACCTCGTCCGCTCCTGGAACATCACCATGGTCCGTCTACGCTTCATTCATGACATGAACGCATACCTCTGTGATACAGTCATTAACTGATGATTTAGCCGTTAACACAATCAGCTGATGAAATGTGTTTGCTACTGAAAGAGACCGCTGCATGTGTGCTGAAGTACATGTACTCTGAAAGATAAAACACAGTAAACAACATGGGATGTTACCTCTAATTCAGTAACAGACAGAGAGAGTTATTTTTATGAAACAGGCGGTAAACAAGGAAAATTGCTTTATTGAATAACAGGACCTTCAAGAGCTCTTCTAAATGAATTAAAGTGTAGACGTGATTCTGCTCTTTTAACATCTGAGAATAGTTCTGCACCACATTTCAGATTAAAGGCCTGTTCACACTTAATTTTTAATGAGCTCCGCTCACAGCTGGGCATAGAAAGAGAGGTAGATTGAAAGTTATAGACCAGTTATCAGAAAGCGTGAAAATTGTTTTGAAAAGAGCGTAAATACCGGCTCTCTTCTTCTTCTGTGCGACAAGCAAGTGTCAGAAGCACAGCGCCACCTTGTGTACAGAGGTATTTCTGTTGTTTATTAAGTGCCTTAGGAGTGAATTCGCCAGTGAAAAACGCATGGGTATCCTGGCGAAAAACGCTAACGCAATGCGCGTGCGATATTCGTCCCAGTATGTACAGGCCTTAAGATTATTAAGCGTTATTGTCATTTTGCCATTGCATTAGTACTTCAGGGAAAGATCCATTCCGAATCTAAAAGTAGCCAAGAGTTTACATGTTTGTCTTCGTATGTTTCAGTTCAAGACGATGAAGGCAGACGAGTACCAGCTGATGCTGAGGAACCTCCAGCTGCACTACCAGGACTTCATCAAAGACAGACAGGACTCCAAGGTCTTCGATGCCAACGACAGCATGCAGATCGAGAGGGACTACAAGGAGACCGTGCAGCATTACGACAACCTGCTCCGCACCCTGGAGAAAGGTACTGACACATTACTGATGACACTGAAACACGAGGGTGGACTGGTTTCTGTGGATGCTGGGTAACTGTTGAATTCACGTTTCAGGAGCAGCTGTCAGAGCGCGGGGTGAGTCTCGATGAGCAGAGTTTGTTATTATGGATGAAAAACATGTTTCAGCTTGCGTCATGTGTCAGGATTTGACGTCATTTGTTTCCTGTGCTTTAGCTAATGGTGCATCTCTATTGAATGTGCATGTACTGAAACATTCACACTAGGTGACACAGAACAGAGGAAAACACTCTGGATATCTGAATCTGTGTGGTGACATATACAGTAGTTATCAGTTCGATGACATCCGATTGGGTAAATCCATCAAAACGTGTCAGGACCGTGTCCAGTCAGGGTTATTTTAGTTAGCTAAAACAAAAAAAGAAAAAAAAAAGCTTTCATTGAAATAAAATGTATTTTAAAAAGTTTTTTTTTTGTTAATAGATTTTGTGGTAACACTTCAGAATAGGGGTCCAAAATAATGCATTAGTTAAGCATTAATTAATGGTTAATTTGTTAGTAGGTTAATTTGTAATTTGTTAACATTTTAATCATTAATTACTAGTGTGTTTTTGCTCAACTAATGCTTAATTGTGAACAAATTAACCATTAATTAATGCTTAACTAATGCATTATTCTGGACCCCTATTCTAAAGTGTTACAGATTTGGTTAATATTTTCTGTTTTCATTTAATTTAATTTAATTTGCTTTTCTTTTTTCTTATTGTGTTAATGTCACTTTTTTGTGTCCCTGGAGCACAACAGCAGTCTTAATTGCAATAGCCAACAATACATTTTATGGGTCAAAATTATTGATTTTTCTTTTATTTCAAAAATTATTAGCAATTTAAGGATATTTTCATGTTCCATGAAAATATTTTGAAAATCGCTTACCATAAATATATCAAAACTTAGTTTTTAATTAGTAATATGCATAGCTAAAACATTTGGACAAACATCTGGACAGATTTTCTCAATATTCCACCTTTAGTTTCCAGATTTGTTTAATAGTTGTATCTCAGTCAAATAACAAACCATTAAAAAAGAAAGTTTCTCTTTTCAGCTTTCGAAATCATGTATAGATGTCAAATCTATCTATATATATCTACCTATATACAGTATGTGTGTATATATATGTATACAGTATATATACTGTGTATAGTTTTTTGCATCATGGTAGTGCTTGTTGTATTTATTTAAACACAAACACATTATACTGGTATGAGCTGTAATGGTTCTCAAAACATGCCTCATTTTCTTCATGCACACCAATAATGTTTTTTCCTTTGATTTTGGGATGAAATGTGAGCCACTAACACAGAATGTGTGTGAAGTGTCATGAATGTTGGCTGCAGATAAACAGTTGTTTGCATTAGTATTGTTAGAAAACCATAATAACAAATCTTTTCTCTTCGCAGGTGAACAGGATGAATCCATATCCAAGTCATACATCACCCAAATCAAAAACCTGCGCCTGCAGATCGAAGACTGTGAGTCTCGTACGGTGGCCCGCATCCGGCAGCCCATGGATAAAGATGCACTCAGAGACTGCCTGCAGAAGACCTCTGATCAGAGAGTACGACACTGAACTCTCCCTCTTTATAATCACAAAACCACAATTTATGACCATTAAACTTTTTTGCTTTGTGTATACATTTTTTTGTTGTTACATTTAAGCACATTTTTGTGATGTTCTTATTATTGTAATAGATATATTTTTATTTATCTATTACAATTAAATTTTCAAAATTATTGTGATTGTCATTAAATGCTTATTACTTCAAAATAAACTCAAGACAGAACAACAAACTAAAACAAGTTTTATATATATGAATTTTAGCCCATTATGGTATTAAAATGTGTGCATAATTGTCCTGCAAAGTAATGTCACAATATAAAAAGTTATATTTTGAAAAATAATCAAATATTTTTTTTATTATTATAGTTTTTATTAATATTTTGAATTAGTTTTTAATTACAGTTATAAATTATTGTAATTATGTTGGGTTTTTGTCAGCTTATATACAGAGAAATTTCTTTTTATTTCAGTTTTAGTCATTTTGTACAAGTTAAACAAAAAAATGAAAAATGTTGCTTGAAAATAGGGACATTTTTTTTTAACATTTAATTTGATTAGTTAGTGTTTATTTTATTCCATTCCTTTATTTTATTACTTAGTTTTAATTAAATGTCCCCTGAATATAATTTCTTATTTTTTCTTTTGATTATGTTGTGAATTTTGACTCAGACCGTGTTCTTTGTCGTATTTAGCCAAATGAATCCTTGTGTTTTTGTTTCTGCCTCAAACAGAAAGTGCAGATAGAGCTGGATGGCATTAAGAAGAACCTGGACCGAGTGTCTCAGAAAGCTGAGGAGGTGCTGTCCTCTCCAGAGCAGTCCAGCTCTCCTGTCCTGCGCTCGGAGCTGGACGTCACCCTGCAGAAGATGGACCGAACCTACAACCTGTCCTCTGTCTACCTGGAGAAGTACGGAGCGCACAGCCTCTCTACTGCTGCTTGTCCTTCATGTTTTGTCTCTTTTTCATTTGTCTGTCTGGCTATGTCCTTAAAATCTTAATCATAAGATCAGATAAAATCCATTATTTTTGTCTGTAGGCTGAAGACAATAGAGCTCGTGATCCGGAGCACACAAGGCACAGAGGATGTGGTGAAGAAATATGAGAATCGCCTGCGTGAGGTTCACACGGTTCCTACAAACATCCAGGAGGTGGAGAACTACTGCTCTGAGCTCAAGGTAATGCTTGAAGCTTTGTTTTCTACACTAGGTGAGCATTCTGTAACATGTACAGGGATGTAGGTCAGTGGTTGTCATGCTTTTTGATTACATGGCCTTCCTTTGTCCACAAGAATGTTCCTGACATTTCTAGTTCAATTCGATTTAAGGATTTCAGAGGTTTATAGAGCTGAATGTTCTTTAAGGATCCTGATCGATTCATTTAACCAATTCATTATGATGATGTCTCCAGTTGTTCGTGCGTAAAGGGTAGGGATTTAAATGTACAAAATTTGAGGTAGGCATAAATGTATATTCTTTATAAAAATATCCATCTTATTAAATTCGATGCCTTTACCAGCTTTAGAAATCATTTACCACTTTTAAAACAAGGCTGCCTCATTTATCCTAAAAGTTGTTTTTATTATTATTATTATTATTATGAATTAAAAAAATGTATAATCTCAGTTTAAATAATTTCAGTTTTAAATCAAGAAAGTCTTCAAGCCACCACACTGTTGTAGATGTATGAGTAAGAGAAATTAGTATAAAATTCAGCAGCATTTGAAGCTGTTCAAACCAAGCTTGGTGGATATTAATGGTGAAATTTACTATTTCTCTGACACTGAATGGAAGAGCAAAAATAATGACTGTTTTCGAACAGGTCTGCCATTGTTTGGGCGATATATATCGTGCATATGTGCATCTCGTCAGTAAAGCCGGTTCTTTGATTAGCGGTAAATCTCCATCAGCTGTTTTTAAATGTAGCACCAGTTTATGAACAGAGCCGTAGATCACTGACAAGCTACGCGTTCGTTTCGCAGGTGATTCAATGGCGCAGCTTCTCAGTGATCTACGGCTCTGTGTATAAGCTGGCGTTTCTTTTAAAAACAGCTGACGGAGATTTACCGCTAATCAAAGAACCGGCTTTACTGATAAGATGCGCATAATATATCATTTGATATATATCGCCCAGCCCTAGTAGGTGTTAATATTAATTTTCACTGACCAGGGGCAGGATTTCTTTCTAATTACTGTCTTGGCTTTTCATGCCTTTTTGCACCTCCTTTTCTTAATGTGTTCAATTCTTTTCCCTTGTGTCATTCCATTTTATTACACATAGCTAATTTTACTAGTACTAGTTATACCGCCGCTACCTGCTAGTGTGCTGTATGTATGTAGATATATCACGTTTGGGATAAAGTCAACTTGTTCTCTTTTGTTCAGCGCATGCGTTCGGAGGCAGAAACCCAGCGGCCTGTGTTTGATGACGTGGAGAGCGAGCTGTCCAAGGCCACGGCGGTCAGCCAGCGCATGGCTCAGGTTCACAGCGAGCGGGACAGCGAGCTCGATCACTACCGGCAGCTCCTGGGCAGCCTGCAAGACCGCTGGCGCGCCGTCTTTGCTCAGATCGACCTCCGGCAGCGTGAGCTGGAGCAGCTGGGCCGGCAGCTGGGCTACTATAGGGAGAGCTACGACTGGCTCATCCGCTGGATCGCAGACGCCAAGCAGCGGCAGGAGAAGATCCAGGCCGTGCCCATCATCGACAGCAAGACGCTCAAAGAGCAGCTGGCTCAAGAGAAGGTACTAAAGGACACAAGCTTTCTCCATCGGCGCTTAACCCTGGGTTAACAGATAGTGACGGATAATGGCTTAAGCAATACTTCACACTTGTTTGTTGACTTTTTAGTGATAATAGAAGTTACCTATCCAGTAGGGCTGGGACTATTGGGAATATTTCAGCAACAATTCTGAGATTTTCCAAATCTATTGCGATTCCTCTGATCAGAGAGTGCTGCATGCTTTACAAACAAGCCAAGAACAGCTTGTTTCTTTAGACTTGAACCTAAAATACGTATTCATTAAATTCGAAAAAGGTTGAATTGGGCTGTGTTTACATTAACCTCATGTTATAAAAGCAATCTGAGTGGAGGTAAAATTACAGATTCAGCTGTAAAGACCCAACACTACTGTAACTTATTAAATGCCCCACTTTACATCATTAGATATTTACCGTTAAGCTCATTTAGTTATCAATGTCCACGTGAAACTGAAAATAACAAGAACCAGGGACATCAAATGAAATGAATAAAGTATGATTTTGTGTAGTATGTCAAAGACTGATTACGTGTCTAAATTTACACAGACAAGTTATTGAAATAAATCACATACTCTTGCTGTGTTTACATAGTTTTGTTCATTTCATAAGCATGCAGAAATCTATTTACAGATGTGTAGTGTAGAAAGAAAGTAATTAAAGAAAGTTTGAGCTGTGTGAAATATAAAGATTCATGTTTTGAGGGTCAGAAGAGAAGCTTCTGGAATATTAACTCATGTGCATTAGTTGTCTGACATGTATTGCAATGAGAATCTTTTTATTAACCTGTTGCAAAGGTATAAGTATAATATGCAGATTTACTTTTTTTCCACAGAAACTGCTTGAAGAGATTGAGAAAAACAAAGAGAAAGTCGATGAGTGCCAGAAGTACGCCAAAGCTTACATCGATACCATTAAGGTAAGAGAGTTCTAGAAGAGAGAGTCTATAAATGTATTTATTATTTATCTAGAATTTGTGGTTGGAGTGCTGCAATCTTTTATTTATTAATTTTTTTCCAGGACTGTGAACTTCAGTTGGTTGCCTACAAAGCTCAGGTCGAACCTCTGACTTCTCCTTTGAAGAAAACCAAAATGGAGTCTGCCTCTGATAACATCATTCAAGAGGTTAGCAAGAGCTCAGATCATTCACTTCTTAAACCTTTGCATTATTTGATTGCTGCATAGGTTATTATGGTATTTCTAATTTTCAGTGTAATCCTACCAATTTTTATTTAAATAATATTGTAATTTTCCAATCTGCTTTGTCTTTTCCGCAGTATGTCACTCTGAGAACTCGCTATAGTGAACTGATGACGCTGACCAGTCAGTACATCAAGTTCATCACAGACACGCAACGGCGCATCGAGGACGAGGAGGTGCGTGACATCAGGGGACCCTGTTCATACCAAACTAACTCAACACCTAACATTAACCAACCCAACCAACCACTCATCAGAAAAAAACATCTAGATATAACTCATGTATGGTTGACTCGACATGTCATTTTGGGCACAAATAAAACTTTTTTCAATAGTATTCTAGTGCTAGTGGATCAGAAATATATGCCTGGTAGAACACATTTGAATGAATCCTATTATAATTATACTTTTCGTCAAATATAAAGCATTAATAATCACACCATCTGTTAAGGGCTTTTTTTTTTTCTTTTTGCAACAAATATAGAAGAAAGAATAGCTTATGATGATTCATTTGCAGATACATTTAACTGAATTTAATTTAGCAGCTGATAAGGTATTTAACATTAACAGGACAATAAATGTTAGGTTTCTACACCAGACAGTGTCTCAAGTCCTACAAAGCCTACCTTTCCTATATACCTTTCTCGTTTCTCACTACTGTATGTCTTTCAAACCCTAACCTTTGATTTGTTTGCTTCTCTTAACCGCTTGCCAGTGCTTTGTCTTGATGATTGCTTGAACTTTTTTGGGCTCTAAAGAGGTAAAACTTTTCATTATGCTATAGTAGTTTCATACCAATTTTCCAGTATCCTTCTTCATGAATATTCTGCATTTTTTTTCTTTCATCAAGCTTTTAATGATTTACCCTTTCTAATAAATGTTATGGTACTTTTGTTCATTGTAGTTTTCTGATTCTCATTGCTCACATGGTAGATTATTTATGTAATTTATTTTTAATGACCTTAATGGATGGATATATTAAGGTAGCCATAGTTTTACATGTATGTTTAGATATAAAATATTTTTATATATTTTAATTATATTTTATCCATATTTATTAATTATATGTGCTGTTATATACGGTATAAATGCGGAGTAAATAATCTTATTTGAGAATCAGATTCCTACTGCCCTTATTTTTTACTGTCATTTCTAGATAATTTTCTTTTCTGTGGATAAGAACCTGCTTGTCTGCCTGAGTCATTGCTCTTTACACTTATTGCTATCTAGAGTACTTGCACTGTTGGTATTTAGTTGTTCTGTTTTCCTCACCATTTTTTTAGGCCACCAAATCGAGTTCTTATTTTTAACAATAATAAATCTTTAGAAAGGCAGAATTTTTTTTAACACACTGGTAGTTTACATTAATTTGTTTGCTCAGTTTCCATCCAGTCATTTAGTTTATAGCAACAGCATATTGATTATGCTGTATATTTTTCTGCAGAGCTTTTGTTTTTAAATCACTTTTAATGGGAATGTAATCAATTGTTTTCATAGTGCCACCCTCGCATGTTGTGAGAGTGTAGTGTTATAAGCCAATGTCTTGTGTCTCCATACATTAATTATATCATCTTGCCAAAATCCAAACGATTGCATATGATTTTTGACTGTTAATTTACCTTAACCCTGTTTGTCATGATTGCATCCAAGCTTGTCTTTCTTTGAGCCAAATAATCACCTTAACACTTAAAGAATTAGTTCACTAAAAAAATCAAACTTCTGTCATCATTTGCTCACCCTCAACCCTAAATGTCTTGCTTCCATGGGACAAAAAATAAGAAACATTTAATAATGAATTGGATCTGAAGCTTTCAAGCTTTAAAAGTGATTAAACGTGATAATAGTCTTCCATAAAAAGTGTGTGTTGTTTTGCTAGATTTTTGAAGACATTCAATTAGGTTAAAATTGTAGTTGGTATTCAGTGAAATAATATTTGTAATATTAATATATTAGCCGATTGATGATCTGAATCAAACAAAGCTATCATCAACATGATTTACTTATTATGTTAAAAAGAGTGGCTGAGAAATTCATGTATAAATGTGTGTGTATCACACATACCACCTTTTGTGTTCCACGGAAGAAAGTAAAAGTATAAAGTCAAGAAA
>JAUMHR010000070.1:3824752-3839077 GCA_032361145.1 Enteromius fasciolatus
CATGTATAAATGTGTGTGTATCACACATACCACCTTTTGTGTTCCACGGAAGAAAGTAAAAGTATAAAGTCAAGAAAAAAGGGGGAGTAAATAATGACAGAATTTCATTTTTGGGTAAACTACTCCTTTAACACCCCGTCATGCTTTATCTTAATCATGATTTTCTTTACGATTTACTTCCACTAATACAGAAAGCTGCTGAGAAACTAAAAGCAGAAGAGAGGAAAAAAATGGCTGAGATGCAGGCAGAGTTAGAGAAACAGAAGCAGCTAGCGGAAGCTCATGCCAAGGCCATTGCCAAAGCGGAGAAAGAGGCACAGGAGCTCAAGCTCATGATGCAAGAGGAGGTTAGCAAAAGAGAGATTGTTGCTGTGGATGCTCAAAGGCAAAAACAGAACATCCAGCTGGAGCTGCACGAGCTCAAAAACCTCTCCGAACAACAGATCAAATCAAAGAGTCAGCAAGTGGAGGAAGCTCTACTAAGCCGGACCAAAATAGAGGAAGAGATCCGCATCATAAGACTTCAGCTGGAAACTACAGTAAAGCAAAAGTCCACTGCAGAGGATGAGCTCAGACAGCTTAGAGAAAAGGCCGCAGAGGCAGAGAGACTTCGCAAAGCTGCTCAAGAAGAGGCTGAGAAACTTCGCAAGCAGGTTAACGAGGAAACCCAGAAGAAGCGGATGGCAGAGGAAGAGTTGAAGCAGAAGTTTGAAGCAGAGAAAGAGGCTGCCAGGCAGAAGCAAAAAGCCCTGGATGACCTTGCGAAGCTCAAGATGCAAGCAGAGGAGGCAGAAAGACACATGAAGCAGGCTGAGATCGAGAAAGACAGACAAATCAAGCTCGCTCAAGACGCTGCTCAAAAAAGCGCTGCTGCTGAGCTGCAGAGCAAACGTATGTCCTTCGTCGAGAAGACTTCCAAACTTGAGGAGTCACTCAGAGAAAAGCATGGGACTGTCGTGCTACTGCAGGAGGAGGCAGAACGCCTCAAGAAGCAACAGGAAGAGGCAGACAAAGCAAGAGAGGAGGCTGAGAAGGAGCTTGAAAAGTGGAGGCAAAAAGCCAATGAAGCCCTTCGTCTAAGACTCCAGGCAGAGGAAGAAGCACACAAAAAGACTCTTGCACAGGAAGATGCTGAAAAACAGAAAGACGAGGCTGAGCGTGAGGCCAAAAAACGTGCCAAAGCTGAAGAGTCTGCCCTGAAACAGAAAGACATGGCTGAGCAAGAGCTGGAGAGGCAGAGGAAGCTGGCAGAAAGCACAGCACAACAGAAGCTTTCCGCAGAGCAGGAGCTGATCCGCTTGAGGGCTGATTTTGATCATGCTGAGCAACAGAGATCACTGCTTGATGATGAACTGTACCGTCTTAAGAATGAGGTCAGTGCCGCAGAACAGCAGCGAAAGCAGCTTGAAGATGAACTTTCAAAAGTTAGAAGTGAAATGGACATACTTTTGCTGCTGAAGTCTAAAGCTGAAAAGGACAGCATGTCCAACACCGAAAAGAGTAAACAACTCTTGGAAGCTGAAGCTGCTAAACTGAGGGATCTTGCAGACGAAGCAGCCAAGCTCCGTGCCATTGCTGAAGAGGCGAAAAGACAGAGGCAGGTGGCTGAGGAAGAAGCAGCAAGACAGAGAGCAGAAGCTGAAAGAATTCTCAAAGAGAAACTTGCTGCCATCAATGAGGCCACTCGCTTGAAAACTGAAGCAGAGATAGCTCTAAAAGAAAAAGAGGCAGAAAATGAACGCCTGAGAAGGAAAGCCGAGGATGAGGCTTACCAGAGAAAAGCTCTTGAAGATCAGGCAAGCCAGCACAAGCAAGACATCGATCAGAAGATCGAACAGCTCAAGAAGTCCTCTGAAATGGAATTAGACCGACAGAAATCAATTGTGGATGATACTCTCAAACAGAAACGAATAGTTGAGGAGGAGATTCGTATCTTGAAAGTAAACTTTGAGAAGGCTTCATCTGGCAAGCTTGATTTGGAGCTTGAACTGAATAAGCTGAAGAACATTGCAGAGGAAACACAACAAAGCAAACTGCGAGCTGAGGAGGAAGCCGAGAAGCTGCGTAAGCTTGCCCTTGAGGAAGAAAACAGAAGAAGGGAGGCTGAAGAAAAACTGAAAAAGATCACTGCCGCAGAGCAGGAAGCAGCTCGGCAGCGCCAGGCTGCCCAGGACGAAGTGGAGCGTCTCAAAAAGAAAGCAGATGAGGCCAGAAAGCAAAAAGAAGACGCTGACAAAGAAGCTGAGAGGCAAATATATGCTGCCCAAGAGGCTGCTGAGAAAGCAATTACAGCCGAACAGCAAGTTCAAAGTGTTCTTGTTCAGCAGAAGGAGGACAGCCTGGTACAGAAAAGGCTCAAGGAGGAGTTTGAGAAAGCCAAAAAGCTTGCCCAAGAAGCGGAAAAGGCCAAAGAAAAGGCAGAGAAAGAGGCTGCCCTGCTCCGTCAACAAGCAGAAGATGCAGAGCGTCAGCGTCAGGCTGCTGAGGTTGAGGCAGCCAATCAGGCCAAAGCCCAAGAAGCTGCTGAGAGGCTCAGAAAAGAGGCTGAGCTAGAGGCAGAAAAGCGTGCCCAGGCAGAGGCAGCAGCACTGAAACAGAAACAGCTGGCTGATGAGGAGATGGCTAGGCACAAGACCCACGCAGAGCAAACACTTAAGCAGAAATCTCAGGTTGAGCAAGAGCTTGCTAAAGTCAAACTGCGGTTGGATGAGACTGACAAACAGAAGAGTCTCCTGGATGATGAGCTTCATCGCCTGAAGGACGAGGTCGGTGATGCTGTGAAACAGAAAGCCCAGGTAGAGGAGGAACTGTTCAAAGTCAAGATTCAAATGGAGGAGCTCATCAAACTCAAGCTTAGAATTGAAGAGGAGAACCAACGTCTCATCCAGAAGGACAAAGATAATACTAAAAAGTTCTTGGCTGAGGAGGCTGAGAACATGAAAAAGCTTGCGGAGGATGCTGCCAGGCTTAGCATAGAGGCCCAGGAGACTGCTCGCATGAGACATATTGCAGAGTCTGACCTTGCAGAGCAAAGAGCGCTTGCTGAAAAGATGCTTAAAGAAAAGATGCAAGCCATTCAAGAGGCCTCTAGACTTAGGGCAGAGGCAGAAATGCTACAGAGACAGAAAGACCTTGCCCAAGAGCAAGCTCAAAAGCTGCTAGAAGACAAACAACTGATGCAGCAACGGCTTGAGGAGGAAACTGAGGGCTTCCAAAAATCGTTGGAGGCTGAGCGCAGAAGACAGTTGGAGATAACAGCAGAGGCAGAGAAACTTAGACTTCAGGTGTCCCAGCTCAGTGATGCCCAGTCTAAAGCTGAGCAGGAAGCCAAGAAATTCAAGAAGCAGGCAGATGAGATTAGTGCACGACTTCATAACACTGAGCTTGCTACCAAAGAGAAAATGACAATTGTTGAAACATTGGAAATACAGAGACTGAGCAGTAACAAAGAAGCAGATGACTTGCGCAAATCCATTGCTGATCTTGAGAAAGAGAAGGCAAAATTGAAAAAAGAGGCTGAAGAGTTACAGAAAAAGTCCAAAGAGGTATTGTGTAAAAGATGGCATAAATTGCTGCTCATGTCATTGTTAACCCTCTCTCCGAAAACTAACATTGCTTTAAATCAGTTCCTTTTTTCATTACAAATGTTCCAATCTTTGATTATACTTCCTAATGATTTCTCATTAATCTTAAAATGGATATTTACATAGGTGAAAATTATTTGACTGTATATTTCGTTATGTTTAGTTTTTTTTGGACATTGTTTTAACTTTGTTCATTTTTTTCTTCTTCTTTCACAGATGGTGAATGCTCAGCAAGAACAAATTAAACAGGAGAAAACAATTCTCCAGCAGTCATTTTTGTCAGAAAAGGAGATGCTGTTGAAGAAGGAAAAACAAATTGAGGATGAAAAGAAAAAGTTAGAGAGCCAATTTGAAGAAGAGGTCAAAAAGTCAAAAGCCCTTAAGGATGAGCAGGAACGTCAAAGAAAACAAATGGAGGATGAAAAGATGAAACTGAAGGCAACTATGGATGCTGCTCTGATCAAACAGAAAGAGGCCGAACAAGAGATGCTCATCAAGCAGAAAGAGATGCAAGAACTTGAGAGGAAAAGGCTTGAACAAGAAAGGGTTCTTGCTGAAGAAAACCAGAAACTGCGTGAGAAACTTGAGCAGATGGAAGTTGCTCAAAAAATCACCCAGGAGATTCACATCCAGACAGAATGCAAAAAAGTCCTCAATGGTCAAAGTATTACTGATGAGGTTGACAGCGCACATGGTCTCTCTCCATTATCCTTCGATGGCATTCGTGAGAAGGTTCCTGCAAGTAGACTTTTTGAAGTAGGACTGTTAAGCAAAATGGATTATGATAAGCTTCAGAACGGTGATGCCACGGTCGAAGAACTCAGCAAGACAGACAAACTTAAAACAGTCCTTCAGGGCAAAAACTGCATTGGTGGCCTGCTTGTGCATCCAAATCAAAAAATGCCTATATATCAAGCTGTCA
This sequence comes from Enteromius fasciolatus, assembly GCA_032361145.1. Taxonomy (NCBI): domain Eukaryota; kingdom Metazoa; phylum Chordata; class Actinopteri; order Cypriniformes; family Cyprinidae; genus Enteromius; species Enteromius fasciolatus. The sequence continues at coordinate 3,829,259 of JAUMHR010000070.1, forward strand.
AGGAAAAGAAGATTGCTCCTGGGACAGGGCTAGTGCTGCTGGAGGCACAGGCTGCTTCTGGATACATAATAGACCCAGTTCAAAACAAGAAACTCTCTGTCAATGAGGCAGTTAAAGAAGGTCTAATTGGACCTGAACTTCACAACAAGATGCTGTCTGCAGAGAAATCTGTTACTGGCTACAAGGATCCATACACAGAGGCAAAGATCTCCCTCTTTGAAGCTATGAAGAAGGGTCTCATTGGGGAGGATCATGCCATCAGGTTGCTTGAAGCTCAAATAGCAACAGGCGGCATTATTGATCCAGTCAATAGTCACCGTGTGCCAAATGAAATAGCTTATAAGCAGGGTCAGTTTGATGCAGCCACCAATAAATTTCTACAAAATCCAACCGATGATGTCAAAGGATTCTATGATCCAAACACCCAAGAAAATCTGATGTACCAACAACTACTAGAAAGGTGTGTCACTGATCCAGCGACAGGACTTCTTCTTTTGCCCATTTCTGAGGAGGCTGCTCAAAATGCCAGGATATTCACAGATGAGGAAACAAGAGATGTGTTTGACAAGACAACTGTGTCTGTGCCATTTGGCCGTTTTAAAGGAAGGACTGTGACCATATGGGAGATTATAAACTCAGAGTACTTCACTGAAGACCAGAAAAAAGATCTTATCCGCCAGTACAAAACGGGAAAAATTACAGTTGAAAAGATCATCAAAATTGTCCTAACAGTGGCAGAGGAAAAAGAGAAAAAGAATGAACTTGCCTTTGATGGTCTGAGAGCACCTGTACCTGCTACAAAACTTCTTGAATCAAAAGTTATTGACAAAGACCTCTATAACAAGTTGCAGAAAGGACAACTGCTGGTAAAAGATGTGTCTGAGATGGACCATGTGCGCAATGCATTGAAGGGCACTAACTGCATTGCTGGAGTAATCATTGACTCAACCAAACAAACAATGTCCTTTTATGATGCCATGAAAAAAGACATCATGAGACCTGGCCCTGCTCTTAATCTCTTGGAAGCACAAGCTGCCACGGGATATGTCATAGATCCTGTTAAAAACCAAAAACTTACAGTAGATGAGGCTGTCAAGGCAGGCGTTGTCGGTCCAGAACTTCATGAAAAACTACTCTCTGCTGAGAGAGCTGTCACAGGCTATAAAGATCCTTACACTGCAAAAACAATTTCTTTGTTTGAGGCTATGAGGAAAGATCTGATCGTAAAGGAACAAGGAATTCGACTGCTTGATGCACAACTGGCAACCGGCGGCATCATTGATCCTGTTCAAAGTCACCGTATTCCACATGACATTGCCTGCACAAAGGGCTGCTTTGATGATGCAACCCAGAAGTTTTTGAGCAGTCCAAGTGATGAAGTTAAGGGATACTTTGACCCAAACACTCAGGAATCTCTCACATATTCACAGCTATATAAACGATGTGTCACTGACAAAAAGACTGGCCTTCAGCTTCTACCTTTGTCTGAACAGGCTATAAATGCCAAAGAGGAGATGAAGTACACTGATGCCCAGACCAAAGATGCAATGACGCAGGCAACTGTTGAACTTCAGAGTGGACCGTTCAAAGGAAGAAAAGTTACCTTATGGGAGCTCATTAACTCTAACTATATCACTGAAGAGCAAAGGCTTGACCTAATAAGGCAATACAGATCTGGGAAAATGACAATTGAGAAGATTATAAAGATTTTAATTGAAATTGTTACTAGGAAAGATGCCAAGAAACAAGAAGAGGGATGCTTTAAGGGACTTAGGGCATCAGTTCCACCCAAGTCATTGTTTGATTCCAAAATCATTGATAAGTCTACCTATGATTTGCTGGAACAAGGTAAAAATACTCCAAAAGAGGTCAGCAAAACTGCATCAGTCAACAAGTATCTTCAAGGCTCTGAGAGCATTGCTGGAATTTACCTGGAGCCTACAAAAGAGAAAGTTAGCATCTACCAAGCAATGAAAAGGAAATTCCTCAGACAGAGCACAGGTACTGCCTTGCTTGAAGCTCAAGCTGCCACAGGATTCATTGTGGATCCTTCAAGCAATGAATGTCTCACTGTGGATGATGCTGTTAAAGCAGGTGTTGTTGGCCCAGAGCTTCATGAGAAACTTCTCTCTGCTGAAAAAGCTGTCACTGGATATAAAGACCCATTCACAGGCAATAAGATCTCCCTATATCAAGCCATGGACAAAGACCTCATCCCCAAAGAACATGCCATGCCTCTCTTGGAGGCGCAACTGGCATCTGGTGGAATTATCGATCCAGTTAACAGTCATCGTATTCCTGTTGAGACTGCAGTCCAGCGTGGATATGTTACCAAACAGCTGGCCAGCAGCATTGCTGAAAACAAGTACTTCTCTGACCCTGCTTCTGATGAGAGCGTATCATACAAACAGTTGAAAGACATGTGCATGGCAGATCCCGATACTGGCTTACATCTACTAAAGCTCTCCAAACCTCAGGCCCCAACAGTTGTGGAAAAGACATACCTTTACAGTGAAGAACAAACCCAGAGTGATCTATCCAATACCCAGATTGACCTACCCATTGAGGGTCAGGGCTCTATGTCTCTCTGGGATGTCATGAATTCAAATCTATTACCTGAGGATCAGAGGGCTCGGCTTCTAGAAGAATATCGTTCTGGCAATATAACAAAGGAACGAATGATTATCATTATAATTGAGATTCTGGAGCAGAGAGAAATCATTAAAGGAGGGGGCACCCAGACCGGCAGCACAAGAAGACGTCAAATCACTATTGAAGATCTCTACCATGCCCGTATTATCAACCTGGAGACTTACAACCTGCTGAAGAAAGAGAATAAGACTATGCGTGATGTCATGGAGATGCAAAGTGTTAAGCAGTATTTGTATGGAACTGGCAGTGTTGCTGGGGTGGTGACTGATTCAAATGCCAAGATGAGCATTTATCAAGCAATGAAGAGAGAGTTGATGAAGCCAGACATTGCAATGGCCCTCTTGGAGGCTCAAGCAGCCACTGGATTCATAATTGATCCTGTCAGAAATGAAATGCTTACTGTAGATGAAGCAGTGCGTAAAGGCGTAGTGGGCCCAGAACTTCATGATAAGCTCCTGTCTGCAGAGAGAGCAGTCACTGGCTATAAGGACCCATATAGTGAAAAAGTGATCTCCCTCTTCCAAGCAATGAAAAAGGACCTTGTCCCAGAGGACTATGCCCTGAAGCTTCTTGAAGCTCAAACAGCAACAGGCGGCATCATTGATCCAGAATTTAACTTCCACTTGCCAACAGAGATTGCCACACAACGTGGATACATCAACAAAGAGACAAACGAAAAGCTCTCAGATGAGGTTAAAGGATACGTCGACCCATTAACTGATGAAAAAATTTCATATTCTCAGCTTCTGAAAAGATGCAAGGTAGACAAAGATGGGCAATATCTGTTGTCCCTAGGAGACAAAAGACTGCTCTTCAAAGGTCTCAGAAAAGAAATAACAATAGAAGAGTTATTCCGCTCAAAAATCATAGACGAACAAACAGTCACCAAGCTTAATGAGGGACTACTAACGGTGGAGGAGGTGAGCGATAGCTTGCGAAAATATCTTGAGGGCTCAAGCTGTATTGCTGGCGTGTTTGTGGAGTCTACTAAAGACAGACTATCTGTCTACCAAGCCATGAAAAAGAATATGATCAGGCCAGGCACTGCTTTTGAGTTGCTGGAAGCTCAAGCAGCCACAGGTTATATTATTGACCCTATCAAGAACCTCAAGTTAACTGTAAATGAAGCAGTCAAGATGGGAATCGTTGGTCCAGAGTTCAAAGACAAGCTCCTGTCTGCTGAGAGGGCTGTGACTGGTTACAGAGATCCTTATACAGGCAAAATGATCTCACTGTTTCAGGCTATGAAAAAGGGCCTGATTTTGAGAGACCATGGAATTCGTCTTCTCGAGGCCCAGATTGCTACTGGAGGAATCATTGACCCTGAGCAGAGTCACCGACTGCCAGTTGAAGTCGCCTACAACCGAGGCTTTTTCGATGAGGAGATGAACGAGATTCTCAGTGACCCATCGGATGACACCAAGGGCTTCTTTGACCCAAACACAGAGGAGAATCTTACCTACCTGCAACTGATGGACAGGTGCATTGTTGACCCGAACACAGGTCTTGTGCTCTTGCTCCTTAAAGAAAAGAAACGCGAGAGAAAGACTTCTTCCAAATCCTCTGTCCGCAAACGTAGAGTCGTCATTGTTGATCCCGACTCAGGCAAAGAGATGTCTGTGTATGAAGCCTACCGCAAAGGACTAATTGACCATCAGACTTACATTGAACTTTCTGAGCAAGAGTGTGAGTGGGAAGAAATCACAATGACATCATCGGAAGGGGTTGAAAAGTCTATACTCATTGACCGAAGATCAGGTCGACAGTATGACATTGATGATGCTATCTCAAGAGGTCTTATCGACCAGAGTGCAATTGAGCAGTACCGTGCTGGCACCCTCTCTATCACAGAATTTGCTGATATGTTATCTGGAAACATGAGTGGCTTCCGTTCCCGCTCCTCTTCCTTTGGTTCCACCTCATCTTTTCCAATGAGCCCCATACCCTCCATCAAAACTCCTGCAACTGTATGGAATGATCCAACTGAGGAGACTGGTCCTGTGGCTGGAATCCTTGATACAGACAGTCTAGAAAAAGTTTCTGTCACTGAAGCCATGCATAGGAACTTAGTGGATTCTATAACTGGCCAGAGACTGTTGGAGGCACAGGCCTGCACTGGTGGCATAATAGACCCATCTACTGGAGAGAAATTCTCAGTTGCCGAAGCCACAGAGAAGGGTCTTATAGACAAGATAATGGTTGACCGACTCAACTTGGCCCAGAAAGCTTTCCATGGGTTTGAGGATCCTCGCACTAAAGTCAGAATGTCTGCTGCTCAGGCTCTCAAGAAAGGCTGGCTTTACTATGAAGCAGGGCAGCGTTTCCTTGAAGTGCAGTATCTCACCGGTGGCCTTATTGAGCCAGAGGCTGAGGGACGAATCTCCCTGGAGGAAGCAATCAGGAAAGGTGCTATTGATGGCCGTACAGCACAAAAGCTTCGAGATGTGAATGCTTACACAAAATACCTTACGTGCCCCAAAACCAAACTCAAGATCTCCTACAAAGATGCCATGGACAGAAGCATGGTTGAGGAGGGATTTGGCCTTAGGCTTCTGGAAGCTTCCTCGGTATCCAGTAAAGGTCTCTACAGCCCTTACAATGTCAGTGGTGCTGCATCTGCTTCTGGTTCTCGGTCTGGATCCAGGACAGGCTCTAGGTCAGGTTCAAGAAGAGGCAGCTTTGATGCTACTGGCTCTGGATTCAGCATGAACCTCTCCTCATCCTCATATACTTCCTCTAGTTACAGCCGCAGATTTTAAAGCTGGACCTCACAAAAACCTACAACATGGTTCTGTAGCTTTCATATTCACTGCTGACTCTATACACTACAGTTACATAAGACACAGAAATTAATTTGAGAAGAAAAAAAAAAGAATCACTTTATTCTGCTTTGCATGTGTTTGGTATAGAAAAATGCATTCCAAAAACTACCAGTATCTTTTTATCTGGCGATGGTTAAGTTCCCATTTTATGTATTTTGGATGCCTGAGAACCATTACCTGGTTAGCTTTAATCATAGTTGTCTAATTTAGATTTATTTCATTTCATACAGATATTGCATATTTCCAAAGTGATCTTTTTCTTTTCTTATTTTATACTTAAGTACAGCATCTAAAATCAGGAAATGTAAATTTACATAAACTAATTTAGCAAATTACGTTTTGGATATTTTTTTTAAAATCAAACTCTAATTAGACTGTATTTAATATTACTTACTATTACATGTCTACGTGTTATTTTAGGAAATTCTTTTTATACTTAGGTTTATTTATGCATAATGTACCAGAAAAAATATACCAAGTTAAAAAAAAGTCATTAGATTGACGGAATGTGGTTCTTTTTACGTATTTGTATAGATTTGATAGATGGATATATTAGAGGATGCTAGCCATCATATCAAATTAAAGTTGCCGCTGGATTCACAGAATGTAAAAACACTACACCTATGCATAAACATACATAAACGCTAAAGGAGGAACACTTTGTACAACAAGCCAATTTTAATGTCCCCTAAAACTGGATGTTATCTGTTATGAAAGTCCATTTGTCTTTTACTGGATCCAGTCCATCTCCAAAGTCCATTTCAAAACTCCTGAGTACCCTATAAAGGAGTTCTCAAGGCCCAGATTTACTGTCAGTCCTCCACTGATGTGATATCCAGTGAAGATTTCAGATGGCTCAGGTGTCTGATCCATTCCTCACTCATAAACATCTGGGCAGATCTGGACGAAATGTAGTACTTGTAAGTTGAACTAAATTTACATGAATTGCAGCTGTTTCCTAATGAGCACATTGATTTTACTTTTATATATTATTTTTAATTGACTCAACACCTATTAGCATATTTTTTTTATAAATCGAATAACATACTGTATGTCTGCTTATTCTAAAAAGATTTTCTTGACAGCATTAAGCCATATAAAAGTTCTTGTGTTGTTTATAGTGTCTGTTTTGTTGTGTCTTTTTTCTCTCACAGAGATCATCTGTTTCTAGATATGGACAACCTGATGATGAAGTCTCACATTTGGTCTTGGATCTGGAGGTGAATGATGCTCACCAGCAGCCCACATTCTTACACATGCAGGTATTTATTAAATATTCACCATCTCTCTATGATTTTGCTTTGTGTGTACCTATGTTTTGATATTTTTGTTTCCCTTCATTCACTGTTTTGTTGCTCCTTTGTCATTTTGTTGCTTCACACTATATTTTCAATGTTGTTTTTAGAGCATCACTGAGGGTTTCCTCCTTCCATTGCATCTGCCATTTGCATGAGGACACTAGAGGCTAGGGCTACCTTGAAGTTTGCCTTGGATATCATATCAAGAACTGACACTTTAGTGGGCATCAGCTGGGAGCTGGACTTTGGAGTTTACACAAAAATCATTCAAAACAACGAGAGAATTGGATCCATTAAATTGATCTTAATGTGGACTTTTATGTTGAGTTCTATTGCATACATTGATTTTAGCCCCAATGAGTTTTTTTAATAAAGCACTAAATGCATTACAGTATGCAAACCATTGTATCGCATTGCACATTTACACAATACAAATAAATACTATCTTTGACTGAATGTATTTAGGCTCATTTAGTGCACGGCAATTTAATTTTTCATTTTTACAGTTCTTGTGCCAAAAAACAACATGTTTTGGTCATTTGTTGCCTCCCATGTATTTTTCTTTGCTTATTTTTATATTAATTGTACTTGACTTTTGACTTTTTTGTTTGTTTCTTTTTTGTTTTCTTTGATATTGTATATGTAAAATATTTTTTTTTTTGCATGTTTTTACTAACTTGCTATAAAGTGTTCTAAAAAGATGAAGAATAGATTTTTGAATTTACACCAAAATATGGAAGATTATATGAGTAAAAGATGTATGAAATACTAATTGGTGGATGAACTTTTTCTTTTAGAAATACTGGTAATAAAGAGTGAGCTGATAACACTATACTCAAGTGTAAATAAATATATTTTGAAAAAATCAGTTCCAGACTTTGTAGAGTTTGTGTTTTATCTTTTATGTAAATGATCATCTGTGATATATATAAACAGAACAGTACACATATTTCTAGCAATTGTATATTTAAATACTTTACAAAGTAAGCAGTTAAAGAACGAAAATTAGTATTCACCAGACTACTTATGCAGACAGGATGTATGGTGCTGATCAGAGAAACAGTCGGTATTCTGTAGACGCCGTCCTCCGGTGGTAGGGAAGTGGAATGACAGGCTCAGATGACATTATGTTAAATCTGTAGGATGAAAGACAGAACCCAGAAGGAGACACGCTTACGGATGGCCTGCCTTTGTCCCATTACACAGACGACAATCTTTCTGCTCCTCCTGTGTTAACTGTGCCCTCGCTGCATGATGGCGGCTCTGTGGTATGTTTTCAGCGCAGAGATAGAAATAATGTTCTTAAATTGATTTTAAAAAGGCTATCTGAAAATATTCCTTATGCAATTAATAGTGAATTGTGAATGAATCCGTATGTGCTAGTTGTGGCGTAATAAGTGTGTCTTCGGTTGATGTCCCTCTTTTTCAGGAAGCAGCTGCTCCGAAAGGAAGACGGTACGGGTAAATTAAACATATAGGCCTAATGTCCATTTCCCATTTTATATTTTAATTTAATAATAAACCCCATATATTTTTCAATTACACAAAGCTGTAGGTCATGTCTGGGCTAAACTCTAATAGTGTCATATTATATTATATTAAATTATAGGCTATTATAGGAGATGAGCAAGGGGAGGGTCATCATGATTATGTTTTACCTTAATATGTCAATCATTTTTCCATTGAATTTATCGTCACATTTGGGATTTATAGGCTTTAATCCATACATGGCGATTTCACCTAAACTGCTATATACAGTATATTATGAAAATATTAATATTACTGACATGTTGGAGATGCAAGCTCTGCAATCCATGACGAAATCCCTGGTAAAAATCCAGACTAAAGAAACCTGGATTGATTCTCTGGTCTTACTGTAGCTGCTGAAGCTGAGAGACCAGCAAGACCAGACAAAACCATATCGGCCTGCTTTTTTCTTCTTCTTCCAGTAGGGCATTTCAGATCTGTTGAAAGACTATCCTCCAGTTTCACTGACAAGGCTTAAGCTAGTCCCAGACTAAATAGCATGTTTGTGCTTTTTCAGATGAAAATATCTTGCTCTAACATATCTTAAAACATGTCAGTTTCATTGTTTTGTGTTAAGATGCACACCTGTAATATTTACTTACAAGGCATTTTTGTGAAAGTTGCTTAAATATCTTAATTAAACTAATGCCTAGTCCTGGCTTAAGCTAAACCCCGTTTGTGAAACCGGCCCTATATTACATTGATTAATTTGTGCCCTGTGTTAATTTTATGAAATTATTAAGGCTGTGCTGAATATAGTCCCTCCACTCTCTATGTCTATCAAAGTACATTCACAACACAGTATAGCCCATACAATACTGTTTAATTCTATTCTATTCTATTCATTAAAGGGCCTGTTGTCATTTTGCTTGTTGTTTTTGTTTATTTTGCTGTGGGTAATAAAAGACAGATTAAATACAGACACTTTGCAACAAAACACACAACGATAAACAGAAAAATATCTATCAAGTATAAAAATGATAACACTTTAGTATAGGAACCAATTCTCACCCTAATATTAATGGTTATAAAGCACTAGTCCTAATCCTGCCCAAGACCTAAATTTAACAACCATCTATTACTAACTATTAGCAGCGAAATTAGGACTCTGAGGCAAAAGTATATATATATATATATGTGTGTGTGTGTGTGTATTGACATTCATTTTTGAGCTTCTTCTTTGTCATCGATCTACATCCCACTGAATATGTGTTCTTGTACTGTAGGATGGATGCAGAGGAGTGGAGTCAGTGGCAGAGCGAGTTCAGAGGTCAGATCAGGGCTCTGAGACACTGGCTGAAGACCATGGAGAAGAGACTGCCTCCACTCGATCCTGCTGTGAGTCTCTCACATACTGTACACTCCAGACCAAACATCTGAGGACGCTCCTGGAACCACCTGCTTAAATTCTTTTCTAAAAAAAACAGGTAACACTGCAGGATGGGGGTCCAAAATAATGCATTAGTTAAGCATTAATTAATGGTTAATTTGTTCACAATTAAGCATTAGTTGAGCAAAAA
>JAUMHR010000070.1:3855258-3866535 GCA_032361145.1 Enteromius fasciolatus
CTCATAAATGTGTAAATAATATATTTTTTTCCCAGTAAATTAGACGGTGGTTTGACAGATGGTAGGTTTAGGGGCAGTGTTTGGATTAAATTATACAAATTATCGACATATTGATGTTAAGGGTTTTGTATGTAAAACAACTGAGGACCCTTCGCGTCGAAAAATTGACGAAAAAGGGTTACCCTGATCGTCAAAAGGTGACGCAAAGGGGTGTTCCCCAAGTGTCAAAATGTGACGACTTGGGAGTGAGAATGCGTTGGTTATTTAAACAAAACAAAGAAAAAAACTGTGGATGTTTTGCTAAATAACATAATTTCAAGAGGATCGCGGATTAATTAATCACACACGGCTGGCGGCTCATCATCTAATCATTACCCGTTTAACTTGCACCCAATCGAATCCATTCCTTCTCACTATATAAACCCCCGCTTTCCCTTCTCCCACATCTCGCTTTTGTGCATCCCTCCTCCACCCTTTTCCATCAATCCACGCCTTCCTCCAGGGGGCAGTCGGGGATCGAACCGAACGCAGAACTTTTGCCCGCACCAGGGTTCAAACCTTTAGCTAACAATTTTCTATTAATGAGAAAGCGTGAAATCTTGAATAAGATTTGATGCACATGTGCACATTCAGTCCAGTGCAGTTTTTATTTCAGCGTCAGATACCTTTATGAACTTTATGACATTACAACAACTTCAGGTGCAATTTACGGTGTTTACTCTGTTGCAAGTGCAATTTAATCATGAGGAACAACATATAAAATAACCGGTGTATGATTTACAGCATTGCACTGTACAGTGTCTATCATACCACACAGCCCTAATACAATTTTCCTCTTAAAAATATTATAACTGAAGAGGTTTGACAGACGGACACCACATCTTTTGATAACAATTTAGTTATTAACTAGTTGTTTATGATTACTATGGCATATTGGCTGTTTATACTTATAATGCATGTTAATGCCTTATTCTGTATGTGATCATATTCTTGATTCTTTACTCTTTAAACTCTACCTAAAGCATACATAAAACATAGCTAAACTTAACAACTGCTTTATACTTACAAACAGTAAATTAGAAGTATACTGAGGCAAAAGTCATTAACTATTAGTTAATAGCAAGAATTGGACCGATCATTTATGAGCTTTAACACTCTCTAGTTCTTCTAAAAAGCATCTACTTGATACTTTAAAAAACATTAGACTAATCTGTAATTTAACACCAGAACTCCTTCAAAGGAGGCTTAGAGAAGGTCGCTCCATTTAAGAGTTCAGGATAATCAGTTCCTCGAAGCTACTCAATTAATACAGGACAAACATTTACGCCCGCACAAGTGGAAGTGTGTACGTCAGAGTCTGCCCTAATGAGGCTAGATCAAGAAAAGAGTCGTCATCAAGGGTCTGCAGGGGATTAGAGCAAGAGAGAGAGAGAGAGAGGGTGTTATATATCTACTCTACCTGCTGAACTTTACTCATTAATTGGATTAATTAAGTGCTTGGATTGATGGCTGGCAGGAAGACAGCTGGAGGGACATACTGTCCACAACATAAAGAAGAGAGTGAGCGTGCTAGTAGAAAAGAGGATGCAGAACTATTTTAATTCCTTTGTTGAATGTCCTTATATATATGTGTGTGTGTGTGTGTGTGTGTGTGTTTTATTTAAGTGATGAACGACCTTAAACTGCACTTGAGTAAATAACTCAATTCTACTTTTCAACTTCAATTCAACATCATGTTGCATTTGCCCATTTCGATTCAAACTGATTTCTGTGAACTGGAAAAGAGCTAGTTCTTTGAATCTGAATGTTACTCATCCCTGACTGACAAAAGACAACTTAGATGACAGTTTGTGTGTGTTTCGCCTGTGGTTTGTCTAGTAACGGTCGTCGGGTGGAGAGTGTCTGCCAATGGTCTGTATTCAACAGTGGAAGGAACCTTTGATGAAACCAGAAAAAAGTACCCTTGACTTCAATATAAAACAATATGTATAGAAAGTGCACATAAAGCTTCAGGCACTAATGAGTTATGAAGCACATGATCAGATCTGGACTCCACAGATCGTGTGCCTGTGTGTGTGAGAAGATCACAAGCTTAGAAAGCGTGACAGATGGACGTGGTTGAGAACAGCGTGAAGCCGTTTCCTCAGTCTCTCTCAATCAGCACTTCATCTCAGTTTATCTTCCTGTCTAATTCCACATGATTAGCCTGATTGTCGGGTTAGAATGAAGGCAGAACTTTAAGTCAGACACATACAATGCAGTTTAGCACTTTCTGCTGAATCCATTAAAAAAAGTATTAACAACTATATCTAGTCTCCATCTGGATCTTCGAACGCCTGTTAATTCTGCTTTAGAAAAAATAGTGTGAAATATGTCATCTTTCATTTAACTATCACAGATGTTCTTCTCAGGCATCTGAGAGCATTTACAATGCAACAGTAGCTTTCAGCACATTCAGAATTATAGCCAAAAGATAATTTGACAAATCAATTCAATTAACCAGTGTTGAGCAGTGTTGGGGAAAGGTACTTTTAAAAGTAATGCATTACAATATTGCGTTACTCTCTAACAAAGCAACTAATACCGTTACTTAGTTACTTTTTATGGAGAGTAATGCATATGTTTTTTAAATATGGGCAGAGCTTAAGTGTTGTTTTTAATATAAGAAGTTCTATGTAAAAGCCCTTTCACCTCAGGCTGAAGAAGTAAATTCACATCTGTAACGTAGAATACAGGAGAAGAAAGTTCAATACTTTTCAGCAATAAAAAAAGCAACGAGGCATAGAAGTTAGTTTTAAAATAGTTTTAAAATTTTTGCTTATGATTATAGTTGAACTGAATCATCAAAGTTCAGCAGCAAAGACCTTGATTAATAAAATGGGATTTGATACATTTATGTAATTTTACGTTTTGCAGGTTTGCATCGTATTCTGAGATTATTTTGATTCCTTTTGATGAATACTGAATCTGTTTTTTGAGAGTGAGTTGAATTAATGCACATTCACATATGTGAATATGTACATAGTCTGAAAGCTGAATAAATAAGCTTCTCATTGATGTATGATTTAGATGGAGAGGGCAATATTTGACCGAGATACAACTATATGAAAATCTGAGGGTACAGAAAAATCTAAATGCTGAGAAAATCAAATTTAAAGTTGTCCAAATCAGATCTTATCAATGCATATCACTAATCAAAAATTATGTTTTAATATACTCGAAATTGACTAAATATCTGCATGAAACATGATCTTTACTAACTATCCTAAGGATTTTTGGCAAAAAAGAAGAATCAATAATTTGACCCATACAATGTATTTTTGGTTATTGCTACAAATATACCCCAGCGACTTAAGACGGGTTTTGTGGTCCAGGGTCACAATATAGTGTTGAACTACACTGTATTCACACACCGCACACAATGCTCTGTATGTCTGATTTCTCCCAACAAGGAGTCAGGAGACTCGTCAGTCAATAAATAAGAAAACAAAGTAACTGCCGTTATTTTTTTTATTTTATTTTTTTTAAAAGTAACTCAGTTATATTACCAAGAAATTCAAAAGTAATGCATTACTTTACTAGTTACTTGGAAAAGGTATTATTACTCGCGTTACTTGTAATGCGTTACCCCCAACACTGCTTAGACACATTATTGCATGTTAACTGCAATTAAATGAAAATGTATTGCAGTTTTAATTCATATTAAATGCGGTTAGCTGAACTTTAGAGTGTGTTTGATCTATTACAGTAGGACTTCTGTAATATCACCATAACTTCTATTTTTAATGTATTACTGAATTATACACTACCGTTAAAATTATAATCAGCCTGTGCTTTAGTATGTTGATAAACATACCCAAATAATTGTGCTTTAATGCACACCGCAAGATTAATACCACTTGTACTTGAAGTTAAACCTTTAATTTGGCATTACTACAATATATATACAGAAACTGATTTTTGTGCCAATCATGCAAGTGTTTTAATCATTAGCTCTTCAAATAAATCGCAGCTAATAAAGACAACATCTAAAGAGTTCATGCATCTGTTGATCAAATGAAGGATCTTAGACTCTCTGAAAATAAGCAGCTAAACAATCAAATGCAAGAAAAAAGTTCACAGCAATCCACAGACATGAAATATCATCATATATAGAGACAAACTGAAGCGTGTCCATCAGTGTAAGACTCATCTCCATCTCTTTACCTGTGCTACAGATCTCAACAAAGCATGACAGCCATAAACAATCAGTCAATAACAGAGACTTACAGTAACAGTGCAGCTGCTGTAGCTGATGTATTGAGTCTGTTGGTGTCTGTGGACTCCTGCAGGTTTGTCCTGTACTGCTCGTCCAAATCAGTCACCAGACGGCTTGTAAGGCACTTAATCCCGTAGAGTGTGTTTAACACACGCCTCCCCTCCGCTCCGCTCCTCTCCTGCTCTTTTCTTCCTCCACCTCTTCTCTTCTGTAGCCCCCGCTGCTCAACAGCAATTAAAGTCTCTTTTGTCCTGTGCTCATGAACCCCAGACTATCTCAGCAGCTCGCAGTTAGTCATTTCATTACTGTTTCACCGTTATGTTTAAATAATGTGATGAAATGTTTGGGATGTGCTAGAAAGACCTTTAGGATTGACATTTATTGCTGTCCAAGTAGACAATATAGACAGTATATAGCTTTTTATATACATATAAGAATTTAATATTAATAATATAATTTAAATTATTAGCATGAGAATTCAAGTCAAGAGTTTACTTCCTAATGAAGCTGTCTAATAACCTGGAATTGTATATTGCAAACATTGTTAGGGATATTTTGCATCATTGAGATTAAAGAGTGTAAAAAATAGTTTTCAATGTTGTGAATAAAACAAAGATGATCCTTTCTTGTAACATTTTAGGATATGTAACACTTGATAACTTGTTAAGTTTAATGTACGGGAAAAGCAAAAGCAGTGGATTTCTGCAGTGGATAGAAGAGGACTCGACTGACTCCCCAGTTAAAATTATTATTTTTGTATTATATTATTTATTTATTGTTTTTTTATTTACTTATGGGGCAAGAAGCCGTGTAAAAAGGGGGATAATGTACAGCAAGCAGGTTGTTATCTCAGAATAAACCAGCCCGACACGTACAGTAGCTGGACATTATCCTTAACTTATTGTAAAGTGTTCCCTTTTATTTTATTTACTTTATATATATATATATATATATATGGTTTTTGTGAAGAACAACATTCACGTTTTTTCCTTTTTGCATGTTGCTTTGTATAAGTGTTCGCTAAATGCATGACTGTAACCGTATTTTAAAAAAATAAATAAATTACATATATTTTAAAATTTGGTGCTTCACTTTGTATTTAAAAGCTGCATAAACACATCCTGATGATCATGTTCTGCTGAAGGATTTGAGATGATAAACCAAGACCTTTTGAGACATTTGAGTTGACCAACACTTCCTGTAAATATTTCTCAGTCACGTTACATCACAACTAAAACTTCGCTGGCATACTGTATCTCCTGCTCCAGACTGTAGACATTGAGTCTTTGCTCCTCTCTGGAGGCTGTGTTTTGCCACATGCTGTCACAGGTCTTAACAAGATAACCGGCCTAATTAAAGTCTGAGCAGAATCCAGCACAGCAGCCACCGGGACAGATGGACGCTGATTGAGGTCAGAGGCAATATGCACAAACACAAAGCACAGAAAGACTGAGAGAAAGGTGAAGAGGACAGACTTTGTCTCACATTAGTGACTCATTAATTACCATCCAGTCACAATGTAACAGACAGTTTGAATCACTGAAAAACACTGCCATTATTCTGAGCCAAACAAGGAGGATAAAAACTGGATTATTATCATATGATGCTTAAAAAGCTTTTGTCTTTCTGTAAAATAACGACTGGAAAAAACTAGTAATATGAAATTTTGAGTGTTTGTGGTGTTTTATTTGGTGTTGTCTTAGACCATAGAATGATATATTAGAGACATTAAGTAAAAAATTCCTCTCAGAAACAGAGCAGCAACTGTACTAACAAGTCATGAAAGTAAACGACACAAAACATTAGTATCATTATTACATTGTTCTCCAGTCAGGTTAGTTAACTTGTGTAAGTCATAACTTGTGTTGGTGTGTCAGCTCTGCTCCTGTTTCCAGGAAGACAGAAATCAGCTCAGAGGTCAGAGGTCACTCACCTGTGACTGTCCTGTACTGGAAACCGTCAGATGAGTTCACAATGAAGGCATGACACAGAGTTACTTATAAAAAACGACTCTGATTTATTTGATTATTTCACTGGACTCTCCATTAGTTACACTGTAAAACACACTTTCTGAACTCTTAGTCAAAGCATTTGTATTTTTTAAACAAAAATGCAAATTAATGTAAAAAGTTCAGAAAAATGTTTATCTGGAAATTTATGCAATTTTACACATAATAATCCATAATGATCACATTACGTAAAACTGAAATCGCACAACAAAACAATTGAACCCCCCAAAATTTCACAAGTCATGTTTTCAGCGGACCCCATGTCTTATTAAGAGGAGCCGAGCTCCCCCAAAGTTCACATCCTAACTGTGATGGTGCTGGTGAGCTGTGGGATGAGGCTCCATTTTTATTTAATTTGAAGGTGATGCAAATTGAATGATTACATATCGTATTCTAATTATACAATAATATAACATTTGGTATATGTAACTTATATAGTTTTATAATACATTACAAAAAATGTCTTATTTTATTGATTTCAACAACTTTATTAAAGTGCCCCTATTATGCCATTTTAAAGGTTGCTAATATTGAGTCTCTTAAAACAGGTTTACATGTTTGCAAGGTCAAAAAACACTTTCTACCCCATTTCTAAATGACTGGTAAACGACTCGTGTGAAGCAGTTCGAAGAATCAGTCTGTCTAAACCCCGCCTCTCTGTGAGCCCTCACTGCTGTGATTGGTCAGATGGTGCAGTCCTTTATGATTGGTCAACCGCCGTCTTTCTGACATTACTAGGGATGCTTTCAGAGAGAATACATCAACTAGTTAGCATGGACTACTGTGGAAAGGGCTCTCAATTTGCTTTTGTAAGCGAATCAGACACACCTCTACGTTGTGAACTTCAACATTGCATAATGTATAACACTGCGTTAAACATCGTTTATCATTACTTAAACTAATTAGCCCGTTACCAAGACATGTGGAGGGTTGTTACACAACATAACGTACACAAATACGTATTTTGATCGCTAGAAATTTCAATCATAAATTATTAATCATACTTCAGGTAGAAGTTCAGAGGAGCGAGCCGGTCCATCTTTCAGAAGGGCATATAAAACAAATTTACTCTCACAGGATACAGCGTCTTCTTCACTTGATGTAATCCACGTGGAAACTGTACTGTTTGTGGAAGGGGCAAGACTCGTTTAGGCGATTGTGAGCTGACTCTCTTTTTTTTTGATAGACAATAACTTTATTTATCATACAACTTTATTTATCGTCACAACTTTTGTAGTTTATGTTCACATACAGCTACATGACACACTGCATGAAAAATCATATTTGAAAAAGCATAATAGGGGCACTTTAACACTGCATGTCTTTTGTCTTTGGCTGCACCCACTGAATCCAACACGCTTTCTCACTGACACGCCCCCAACTCTGAAACTCTTTTTGAGTTTCTACTAGTAGTGGGAAGTAGTGGCGTTCATGTGTGTTTCATTTATAAATATGATGTATCCGACATGACTTGAATCCATAATAACAAAGGAAGTTGACCCCTGTTATTACTACCTCTTTGTCTTCTATACTCTTTGGTTAAAGTAGTAGTAGTGGGTATAGTTTGAACACTGATCACAGTTATATTGATTTGCCAAGTTCACACTGCACAATTTTAACCCGATGTTCACTCACAGACAGGTTTTGATAAATGGCAGACAAATGCTTGAAATTGGAGATTCGATTGTGAAGTCATGCAGTGTGAAACCCCCTGTCGCCGATCCATTATGCAGTGTGAACACTGCAGTGACTGAATGCTACCCCAGATAGTCATGCAGTGTGAAAACAAAAGAGATCAGATGAATTTACACATCGTGCAGTGTGAACTCGGTATAAGGGGCTTACCTTCCAATGGAGAGTAGAGCTTTAGAGTAAGTCTCTTTTTCAGAGGAGTAGAGCAGTTTCTACATCCATTATTTTCTAGTTACAAAAAGCATGGAGATCTGCACCTATCCTGGACCTGCAGCTAACCCTAACATTGAAATAGTTCTAGATCATCTGCAAGAGCTGGTCCTTCAAGCTGAATTTCCAGAAGCGTGCAGGATGCTATGGCAGCTGCCTCTGCCTGCAAGTCCAATGGTTAAACAAATGGGTAAACTGTAAACGTTGTGTACAAAACAAGTTTCAGTCATTGAGGGCATTTCATGGAATATCTATCTTTTTCACATTGTGAGGAAGAAAAGCTACTACATACTTAGATTAAAGTCCTGGGAATGGAGATTGCAATTGTTTGTCAGAGTCACAACCAGAAGCTCAATGAAGATGATGTAGCACAGGAGTGGCCGAATCCCACCTGTATATGTTCCCACCAGTTGATTCAGTAAGTCTTGGACGAAGTGAACAAGACAGAGTTTTCCTTGTGCTGGTGGCACCATGATGGCCCTCCCAAGGATGGTTTTTGAACCTAATCTCTACTTTGGTGCTTGCTAAAAGATATCAATCAGAACTGATATATATTCACAAGTGCAGGGCAGAGTTTGACACTTTTGCATGCACACATAGCTAACGCCTCTCAGCAGTTTGTCCGTCTGAGTGATTCAAAGATTTGTCACTCTCAAATATTTCTATTCTAATCAGGAATATGGGGGGAGTCCTCTGGGTTTAGGGCACATTTCCGAGCTTGGAGCATTTCCCCAGGGCAGCATGCTGAGCATGCATACTCTTTACTATGTATGAAACAAGTGGCAACCTTCCAGTCTCTCTCTTGAAACCAACACAGAAGTGACTTAAGTTGCAAATCACTGACTGGCTCTGCCCACTTTGGGCTTCAAAAATGCTCTTCTGAAACCTACAGGTAACATCATGGACACTATTGGCGCTTTTCCACAGCATGGTACGACACGGCACGGTTCAGTACAACTCACTTTTGGGGGGTTTCCACTGGGAACAGTACCTGGTACCTGGTCCTTTTTTCCCCAAACCGAACCGTTACCAAAACGTGACGTGTAAACTCTGCTGGTCACTGACTGGTCACCCGCTAGATTTAAATCAGCACAGCCAGCGAAGGATCAGACGCAACTTTTTTGTTTGAAGAAACGCACCTTTTTGTATCAACCAAAAATGGCTGTTTCATGGTCTGTTGAGGAAGTACAGACGTCTTGCTGATAAAAACATCCACATGCCGAGAATGAAGAACACCATTCCGTTGATATTGTAACGTTCAGCTGGATGTGCCAGCACAGCTATGGATGGCACTCCAGCATCTGTTTTACCATCTGTGTTTTATGTGTCTCTGTTTATCCTGGACTTTCATTAATGAACTCATGTCTCCGCCCATCTTGTATGTGTTCACGAGTGCTCATTCATGTCTCCGCCCTGCTTGTTGGTTGTCATGGTGTTTCATTGTTGTCTCCGCCCAGTCTGACGTGTATAAATGCCCCGGATGTCTTTGTGTAAACCGCTCTTCATTGTGGATGTAACTTGTGTTTTTCCTCTTTGTCAAGCCGTCAGTGTTTCCCTGTGTTCCCCGTGTTTCTGTGAATTGGATTTTCCGTTGCCGACCTACGCTGCTCTACCTGGATTACTCTTTTGCCTTCGTTTTGGAAATACCCGTTTGCTGTTGTCGACCCTGCCCGTGTATACTCTGACTCTATTTATTAAACTGTTTTGCTTTTGAATCCGATCGTCTCTCTGCCTCTGCTTCGCACCCATTAGTGACAGATATGCTCCATTGTTGTGTGTTTGTTTGTGGCACGTTTCAATGATGTCACGGCAGTAGAGTGAATAATAATCCCGCCTACTCTAAAGCGGTACTATTCTTTGACTGTTCATTCTTGGGATCTGTTAAAATGCTTTCCAGACTCATTTTTTTATTGACCAGTTGGGCAAGAAGTAACAGCAGTTTTTTGCGTCCAGTTAGATTTTCGGTCACTCTTCATATTAGATGGCCTTAACTACTATGTACTTACATTAAAAATAAGTACAAGTACTAACTGTGTATTGCAAAACACTTTTGCTGCTATTGAGTTGGAGACAGGTAAGGTTAGGGACAGGTTTGGTGGTATGGGTAGTTTTAATGGTGGTTTAAGGTGTAATAGATGGGTCACTAGTATAATTATAAATGTACCAAAAAAATATATTACTGTTACGTAGGTATTTCCAAGGAAGACCACAGGAGTCGGGGAGTAGAAAATAACTATGATAAATGAAAATAAATGAAAACATTGGAGTAGTATCCAAATATAACATTCACAGAAACACATGCAACGTTAATGACCGACAAACATTAAGACACAGGGAGCAACTAAAGTAGGGTAGACAATCAACGTAAACGAGCGGGACACACCTGAAAGGAATACTTAATTAACAAAACTAGGTCACAAGAGGAAAACAGATGTAATTACATAGTACACTGTAAAAACATGTATGTACACAATACGTGTACCAAATTATTAATTTAAATGCAAGTACATAGTAGTTAAGGCCAACTGATATAAAGTGGGACCCTGATTTCTTTTACATTTGCATTTCTTACTGTATATCATTCACGAATATTCTACTATGTTAATTAAAAGGCTGTTTATTTGCATATCTGCTGATTGCTTTTGAGAAGCATACATGTAACAGGCTGACAATTAGCTGAACATATATTTATTTAATTAGTGACACTTAGCCTGCATTTTTAAATATATATTTGTAACAATATAACAATTAACATTTTTATTTTCAACCTTTATTTTATTATGGAAACATAATATTGCACTACAATATTTCTATGAATAAATCTACAACGGAGACTATCAGCGTCCTACAACTTTGTCAAGTTTTTAAAAATGGACATAGAGTTTACACCTGGCTCCCAGCTTTGTCTGTTTAAACATTGTTATTTCTATGCCCAGTGGAGTATTGTCACGCTCAGATCACTAGGACAACAGGTAAAGTTTAGTAAGTGATTTTATTTAGTGCAACAAACAGAAAACGTATCTTCAGCGGTTTCATCAAACAGGTGCAGTGAACATCAAACAGGATTTCAACAAAGGAACATCGCTGGTAAGTGTTTTCAGGTAAGTC
>JAUMHR010000070.1:3881822-3893303 GCA_032361145.1 Enteromius fasciolatus
AGGCCAAGTGATTAGCACACCTGATTCTGATCATTTGAATGGGTGAGCGAAAACTTTTGGTAATATAGTGTATGTAGATTATGTCTATATGTAGAGAATCAATTTCTATATTTGTTTAAAATATGTTTTAAAATGCTTGTCTACTTCTTTTTTATTCTTTTTAGAATACAATAATTTTTCTGCTTATTATTTTTAAAGATAAAAATTCTGCTTAAACACCCCCTAGACATTTGTCATTTTAAATGCCACAGAAATATATTAATTATAAAGGTATATTTCAGTCATTGTGAATTGTATTTTGAATGATAATATAAAATTAGCATTATTGACAGGCACACACTTTCCATTATTCCTGTAACGACAGCCAAAAAAGGTCATGAGGTTTCAGTGTTTTAATTACTGATTGGGATCTATACAGTTATGTCCTGATTGAATGTGGATTCTGTGTTTAGGGCATTCTGGACCAGTTCAACCCCAGTCTGAAGAATTTTGTCACCATGGGCAAACACTATGAAAAGGCTCTGACAGGTCAGACATCATTATGTAATCATGTTCATTTTTCTGTGATGGGCAAAAGTCCACCGGAAATTAGTGTGAATTTGCTCTTCACCTGCCAAACAATCACACAGGAGCACACAGACTACTGTAACATGCCCTCTCTCTCTCTCTCTCTCTCTCTCCAGGCGTCACAGTAGCAGCGAAGGGTTATTTTGATGCTCTGGTCAAACTTGGAGAGCTGGCCAGTGACAGCCAGGGCTCGAAAGAACTGGGTAAACACAGTGAAAACACCAGAAAGATTTGATAAAACCAAATTTTAGAATTACAAAGTGTATTTTTCTGCATTATCTATATATATATATATATATATAAATTGGTATGTATAATTAATTAGTATATGTAAAAATGTATTCACACACAGTTGGGTAGATATATTTTTGGATACAGATACAATTTTGATTATTTTCGCTGTTGACCAAAGCATATTAAAGTTGCAGGTAAAAAAATGAATACGGGCTTACAGTCCACACTCTGAGCATTAATCAGAGGTCAGCAAATGTTGAGAAGCTCTTTAATATGTACCTCCCCATTTTTCAAGAGACCGTAAGTTATTGAACAGTTGACTCAAAAGCTGTTTCATGGAGCCGTCTCATTATTTTTACATCAGTTAAGCAGGTATAGGTCTGGAGCTGATTCTAAGTGTGACATTTGTGTTTGGAAGCCGTTGCTGTGAACCGCATCATACAGTCAAAGATATCTCCATATCAGAGAAACATTCAAGAACAAAACAGACCCATCAGAGAGAGATAGCAGGAGCATTGGGGGTATTATCTGAGAAAAAAAGACCCCACTGGTGAACGCAGAAATCAAAAAAGACCAGGACGTCCTCTCTGTTGATACCTTTGAGACTGCAAAAGATTCTCAACAAAATATCAAAAATGAGCATTTTATTTATGATTAAATGTATTTGTACAATTACATTTGAGTTTATCTATGAAGTCTTATTTCTGTTTTAGTTTTTGTTAACTAAGGCTATTCAAATCTGTTTCTGAAGCAACACTTCCGGCAGAGTAAAGTTAACGGTGAGAAGGAATTGTGAAAACGTAAGTAAATATAACCGCATTGTTCAAGTTCACAGTGCATCAGTGTTTACAGGAAACGAAAGCGTAAAAGCAAGTCACTACAGCAGAAGAGAATGAAGAGGCAAAGCCTGTACCATAAAATGGAGATGAAGAAAGTAAGAGAAAGCGAGAGAGGGGCAAGAGAGAGAGAGGCCTTTGTTGAAAGATTAACAACACCACATGATCTCATTGTGCTGCTGAAAACAGCGGGGGTGGGCGAGAGGGAGGGCAGGAGGAGAGATGCCAGGCCGCACACACACTGTTGCTCAGTAGGGGATAAAGAAGGCCAACATCCACGGCTCGGCCCACTGAAACCGACAACAAAACACACCACAAAATCACCCGCAATGAAACGCAAGAGCGGACAGACAATGCCATGCATGTCACATCCTCTGAAGGAGGAAATTGCTCTTTTCAGACAAGTAATTGCACGTGCATCACTGCACTTTATGCAAGTTCATGAACATGCATTTTATAAAATGAACATGCAGTTGTTGCATTATAGATCGAACTTTAATGTGACCTTTATGTGAGTGTGATGTCATTATCAGCTCGTGTGAAAGAATGTTTGATTGCACATCTGTGAATTGAGATGCAGGTCTCACGGTTTGTGTCTCCTCATGATTCACGTTGATTCAGGTGATACGCTGTTCCAGATGGCAGAGGTTCACCGGCAGATCCAGGTCCAGCTCGAGGATGTGGTGAGTCAGTGTGATGACGTTGTTGGAGCAAAGCTGTACAGTTTCAGCAAAAGCCTTCAGTCTTTCTTGTGCATTCTTAGCATGTTCTTTCTTACCGAAGGGAGGAGTTACTCCGGTACTAGAGACGCTATCAGTCACTCTGTATTTACATTTAATGATGTTTAAAAGATTTAAAGTTAAATTAGATTAGAAACATATCTATTTGGTTAAACACGATTTATTAAACACAATGCACAGTTCTCTCTGTAACTGAGTGCAGTTCTTCAATTTGTGTGTAAAATGTGACCACTTCATACACATCTCAAATCACTAGCAAGCTTTTCACCCAGCAAGCATAGTTTGTCGCTCATAAAACACAGACCTAAAAACATTACATCTGTAGGATCCATTTCTTTTTCAAACACTCTTCAACAGCATCTATTTGACCTACATTGTCACTTATGACTACATCTACTATTCAAAAACAAAACTCGAGGAGCCTACCAGCCAATATGGACATTTGTGTTAACTCTAAAACACAATGCAATGAAGTGTAAAATTCAAAATACTGGTAAAACACCTAAAAAATAGGTGAAATGTCCATGGGGGAAATCTCTGGACACGGTGTTTTCACGCTGACTGTCTTTGCTGTGTTTTCTGTCTGTCTGCAGCTGAAGCTGTTTCACTCAGAGCTGCTGTCTCAACTCGAGCAGAAGCTGGAGCTAGACATCAAATATCTGACGGTGAGTGGACATCACTGCTAACTAAACAACCTACTGAATTTACTAAACACGGGAGCTCAAACGAGTAAACACAGAGTCCATCGTGTTAACCTTGAGCAAATGATTCAGAGAAGATCAACGTTTGTCCAGGCGACGCTCAAGAAGTACCAGAGTGAGAGGAAGTCGAAGGTGGAGTCCATCGAGCGCTGTCAGTCCCAGCTGAAGAAGCTGCGGAGGAAGAGCCAAGCTAGTCGCCATCCTAACAAGTACGGAGACAGAGAGATGCAGGTACGAACTTCTGATCCCTCCCAATCATCAACATGATCAGACTTTGCTGATCTACTCCATGCCTTCTGTCTCAGAAAAAGCTCTTTTAGCATCCAGCTTCAGCTGCTGCTTTTTTCTTTCAAATCTGGACTGATTTAGATGAAGTGAGTGTCAGAATATCTCCAGCTCAGTTCTACTTGATTCTCAGTCAATCATTTTCTTGAGGAATCAGTGCGTCTCAAATCTGATCATCAGGATCTTTTGAGGAGCTTCACTTTCTCTGTTCCTCAGCAGAGCAATGATCTTCACAAGCCATCTCACATCTTCTGAGGAGACTTTATTTCTTCAGCTCTCAATCAGCACTGCATTGCATTAGAAGTTCTGTTTTTGCTTACGTAATATATGTGTACTGTGTATTTATTGTATATATAAATACAAACGCATGCTGTTTATATTTAGAAAATATTTACATGTATGCACATTTATGTATTTATATGCCTATATTTGACTTTATATATAATATAAACATAACATACTTTTCATATATGTATATACATGCATGTGTTTGTATTTATATATGCCTAATAAATATATAGAGTACACACATACTCATATATTATGTGAACAAAAACATTTATTTTGTGTGTATTGTTTGACAGCACCAATTTTGAATAATACATTTTATTTAAGCATTGAATACAAGCATACGCATTAAAATAAATGTTATATGAATAGTGATATTTGAATAATGGTACGTAATTCAACAATGAACAGCCTGAATTAATTTTCCATTTTTATTTTCTGAAGTTATGAAGATGTGCAGGAGTTGGTGTCTGATAGTAGTGTAATGTGACTAAAAGAGTTAATTGCTTCCCAGTTTGGTGCGGCAGTAAGTGAACAGTAAGTCACTTTGGATTAAAGCGGCTGCTGAAGAACTGAGTAATTGTGTTGCTTGCCAGTTCTGTGACTGCTGTGTTCATTACTGAATGGCATGTACTGCCAGTCATTTGTAGTTTGTATGACTCATAATGGGCGATTGAGCACAGTGAAGGCCGTCTGAGCGACCCACTGTCCTACATATTAAAGCAGAGAGAGCGGAAGACTTCTCCTCCGTGTGTGAACAAGTGTTTGTTTATTTGAGCGTGTGTGTTTGTTCAGCAGCGAGTCTATCTCTGTTTATGTAGACTTGAGCTGTGCTATCACCAGCGTTAGTCTAAACATGTTTCCAGGTCACAAAGAGAAAGAGCAAGTCATTTAGTTTGAGATTAAGCAGATATCCGGAACAGCTGATTTGGGCCCAGAAAAAATGTAAGACTGATGTAGTGAAAAAACAACGGAAAATCATGAAGTAAAACAGGATCGAGGTCTAAAACATGTTGAAGAAGAAAAATAGAGGAGAAAATGATAAAGCTATTCATTGAACATTTGGAACAACATTATGGTCATTTTTGGGTGAACTGGTACCTTAAGGCAGAGTTTGTGAGGGAACGAAAAGCTGAAAATGAACTATATAGAGTGTAACATCAAAATAAATGAATGGGGATTCACGATATTCGCAATATAGCTCAGTGCACAATCATTACTGAACATTTGCATAATTTCTGGCATTTAGACAGAATTTTACAGCGTTTCAGCAGTGTTTTGCCAAAATACAAACTAAAGGATTTAAATTCTGGAAGTAAATGATTTTAATAAATAAGGTTAATATCAAAAAAGAGATTTGTGTCTACTTTAAAAGTCTAGCTGCACTAAAAAATAATATTAATAACAAATATATTTTATGTGTTTGTTTGTTTGCATGTCATGTGATCTGCTTTAGAGAACCGTGAACAAACAAAGTTACAAACTCACTTCAAGACAATATTTAATGCCTAATGGTTTTGGCTGACAGAAGAGAGTGGGATGGTTATTCTGAGTGTCTTCTCTCACTGTGACAGTATGTGGAGCTGATGAGTCGTCGGCAGGGCGAGCTGGACTCTCTGGTAGCTGTTGGTTATCGCTCCGCTCTGACAGAAGAAAGGAGGCGCTATTGCTTTTTGGTGGATCGTCAATGTTCAGTCACCAAGATCCTCATCAACTACCACTGCAAGGTAACACTAGCTTCCGCCAGCTAACTAGTGCTGTAAAGGCAGAGGTGGACGGAGTACTTGAGTGAAAGTACAGGTACAGACAATAAAATATTACTCCAGTAAAAGTAAAAGTACTCCTTTTTCTATTTTACTGATAGATTTATTTAGCAATTTTATATAGGCTACTTACTGTAATTTTATATAAAACGTATTTTTTATAATCTTACTGCTTAAAACACCTGGTTTTCCCAAAATAACCACTAGTGAAGCTCCAGCATATTTTTGTGTTGACTGGACCACGTTGAAGAGCATGATGTTCACAGTGAAGCTTACACTGCAATCTACTGTACCTGAGAGAAAACCCATCTGACCGCTTAATTTTCACCAGTAAGAAAAAAGGGTTTTGAAGTTTAGGTTATTGTGACATGAGAATAAATTAGGATGAACATTTGAAGGAAAATATTATATTTTCATATTCTTTTCTTTTCAAACCTCGTCTGTGTTGTAAAAACACCCTAGAGGGCATTACGTCCCTCTTTGATAATTATTGTAGTTACCTGAAAATCACATCCTTTCTTTTACCCTCAGAAAAATTTGGACATTATCTAAAAATGACTATAACAGCACCAGCAAGCTTCTTAGCTAAACAATCAGCATCAAATAACAATATTTCCACCTACTTATTTTTGATAAACAATATAAACACAGACATAGGGCTAAATTCGTAGCGTTTTTAAAAAACTCCTAACGTTACAGCAGAAGGGAATATAAACGTTTTTTGACTTACCCAAATATTATTTTCGGTTAAAGTAATTCGACATTAATAGCTTACTTTACAGATCATCGGTCGCGAGCCAGTTGTTCGGTTCACTGGAGACTCGCTCTGAACGGATCGTTTGAATCAGTGAGCTGTTGAGTCGAGAACAGCTGCAATCGAATCTTTCCAATTCGAGAATGAATCGTTTGGTGTGATTAGTGAACCAGATTCATTTAAAAGAATCAGTTTGTTAATGAATCGCTCGTCTGCGTCTCGCTCGGATCACGTGATATATGAGTAATGATATGTTTTATGAAATGTAGTGAAGTAAGAAGTACGATCTTGTGCTAAGGAATGTAGTCAAGTAAAAGTGAAAGTTATTCAAATAAAACTACTCCAGTAAAGTACAGGTACTTGAAAAAACATACTTAAGTACAGTAATGAATTACAACTACTTTGTTACTGTCCACTACTGTGTAAAGGACTAGTAGACACAACAGCCTTACTGGAAATATGTGCCTCTTAGTACATTCTAGCAAAACTTAAATAAAATACCTAGATGTAATAGGGTTCCCAGCTCAAATGAACACTCCATGTGTATGTAAACATGCTCGGTAGCGCACCTGGTACAGCATGTTAAGCACTCGGGGGCAGCACAAACACAAGTTAATTTAAAATTACTTTATAGTACTACAGAATACTTGTCAAAGCAAGATAAAATGATGTTCTTTCTTCACAATTTTTAAAATATGGACAGCTCTTCCAGTTTCAAAAAGGTTCAAACAAATCACATCAAATCATAAAGTTACAGTTAATCATCTATCATTTTGATATTGTGTAACATATCCATTATTAACATTTACATTTTAATGTGACATAAGATCAATAATATCTGTAGCAAGAGCTCTTCTCAGCATCTTTCCTTCTGATTATTGTAATTTTTTCTTTGTTTCTCTGCAACAATATGAAAAAAGAGATATAAACACATACTGCGCATTTCTGGTCAGCTACCACAAGGTATTCATGATATGTCTCATATATTTATTCACTTGATTATACTAAGAATGAAAAAAAGAATAATAATTCACAATTTGTCACAAGTTATTATTCACAATAATTCACAAGTTTCCCCCTGACATCTCTAACTCCTCAGCAGTGTTTACTGAAATGTGTCTAAAGCAGGGAAGTAGAATATTTGTAATCTGTCAAAATTGATTTGAAATATTATCACTCAGTTATCTCCCCACAGCCACTGCCAGCATTTATTTTTAGTATTTTAAGTACTATTAACACTGCAATAGGCAAGTTTAATGTAAAGAAAAAAGTAACATTTTAAACAAAAAGACTGGATCAGATTCAGAATGATGATCAAACACAGATGGAGTGGACTAATAACCCCCCGACGCTTCAGAGTCCACTTTCTGAATCATCATTTCATTTGGAAACGTTATGCAGGTTATTTAACGCTCGATCAAGCATCTATTTACATTTGTGAAGGCTTCTCTCAGATTCGTCTTCACTCTATCAGAAGATGTGTAATAGCGCCTCCTACTGTATAACGGTGACATGAAAAAGTATACGTTATTTCAAGTACACACATCCTTTTCACTACACAAACGTTTCATCTATATAAATGTTTCATTCATTAACTCCCTTTCATAATGAAATCAAACATTTCATTCGCACGACTTATCGTTCAGATTAATACATGTGTCTATTATTTAGTCTAACTCATTTAATGGCTATAAACTGTACCCAGAAGTGAACAAAACCTGACAAAATCACCAATAAAACACCTTTGAGGATGTCCTCATTTGTAAAACTGTGTTCTTTGCAATTTTTGGACATACAGCAGGATATAAGAGGATTAGAGATCGATCAGAGATCAGAAGAATGTGATACTGCCATGTGATACTGTAAATACCTAGCATTGTTAAAAGTAGTAAATTAAAAGAGGTTTTGTTGTGCTTCTGTGATTAAATCAGATGTTCTGAATATATATTCCAATAATCTCATCTTTTGTAAACAGTGATGAAACAGTAAAAATAATATGTGTTATGAAAGCATGTTAAAGCGATGTTAAAAGTGTGATCAGTTTGTAGTAAGTTTTGTAAGTAAGACACAAGTAAGACACCTTACTTGTGAAAATAGTGCCAAAGTGAATAAAAAAATTGTATTTCAGTGATTTCACAGTCTGATGAAGAGCCTGTGAGCTCGAAACGTAACGCCTATTATATTTTAATAATAATAAAAAATGTTGATACTTTTGGAGCCCAGGTGTCGCCGACTTTGCTGCTTTATCTTCTGGATGTTTTTTTGGTCGAGCACCCTTTTTTGAGGTTGATGTGCGTGTTTTTGGTTTACTGCCATTTCAGTGATTTCAAACATCAAAAATATAGTTGCAAAAAAGGTCAGGTTTAGTGTAGGTGAGACATCAATAAATGTGATAGAGCATCAACCTTTTGCTCTAATGAAATGTTGTTACATTTATATTTTTAAATGCTTGTAGAGACACTCACTGCACATTTCACTTTCAATAATCAGCATAATATCATTTACATCTGTGCCAACACCTGTGTGTGTAGTGTTTGAAGCTAGTTTGATGAAGCTGTGTATGTAGCCATCAGTAGTCTCCAGATCTGGTTTTGTTTGTTAGGTGAGAGAGCTGTTGTCTCAGAAGCTGTCATCGTGGCAGCAGTCGTGTGCTCAGCCGACCAAACTCCCGGAGCGAGCCCTGAGCCTGCTGCGTCACACCGCCCCCCAGAGCTCCGGAGGAGCCGGCCTCGCAGAGCTCCTGCGCAACGCCAAACTGGGCATCACCCAGCCCGCAGAACAGGTCCAGCACATACACACACTGTCACAGCGCAGAAAAACACAGAAATGTGAACGTAACAGTCATAAAATAGGATTCATGTTCTTTATTTAAAATATACTGCAATTTTCTTTTCTTTTTCTTTTCATTTTGATTTTTAAGTGAACATAAATGTTTTATCCCTATTTTAAAAGAATGATGTAGTTCTGCACAGGCCCCTCCCACAATAGTTGATTGACAGGGCCGTCTACCTTAGCCCCGCCCTGAGTGAGCTGTCATCAGTCCATCACTGAGTAGATTTGGTGCAGGGAAGATAAGACGTCTCCATTAAAAGATTGAGGTGTTTGGTTGCTGGATTTAATCGTCATTTCCTGTGTCTGAAGCAGATGATTTATTTTGCTCATGTTTTAAAGAGAATGTTTTTTTACACTGCCGTTGAGAAATTTGAACCAAATTATCTTATAGACTTTTTATTAAGACCCTAAAAAATCATATCAACTTGTGAGAAATTGCTTACTACTGTAATTAAATAAAATTGCTATTACTGTAAGACATATCGTAGATTCAAATTCATTATTTTAAATTAAATCAAATATGTAATTTTAACTTTTCAGTATAATATAATATAATTTATAAATGTTTATAACATTTATCCAATGTTTTTCAGTTTCTAGTTTGTTCCAGTTATGTTTTTGTGAAAAATTTGAACCAGTATATTTTCCTCAATGAAAGAATAATTGTATCTTTACTTTTCAAAATGATACTTACACCAAATACATGCAGGTGTGTCATACATTAAACTGTTAAAAAAAAGAATAATAATAATCTTGAGTATGCACGCATGTGTGTGTGTTGATAAAATATGATCAAACTAATTCACACAATTCAGTTCAATTTAAATGTTTAACCGAATTCTTTCCTAAACATCCTCAACTGAATAAATTGCATGTAGTATTTTGTAGGACACAATTTTCTGATCAATACAACATTTGTATCACATTTTCCATGTGTTCTTTCAATCAGTTTTAATAAAGAACGCCAACGTTAGTTTTAAGTTCTAAGTTAGCCTCAGTTAGATAATTGATCACTAAACACTAACCGTGAGTTAGATGTAGAACTAATGCTGTCTGATTTGGCTCTGCTCTCTCAGAGGCTGTCTGTACAGGAAGTCCCGCCTCTGTTGAATGGTGACAGCAGCAGTCGTCCTCAGCAGCAGCAGAACCCCTCCAGCAATGGACACGTTCACTCTGCTTCTTCAGCCAACCACTCCCAGCCAACAGTGGGTGTGTCCGGGCGGCAATCTCCTCCTACTGTTAGCCACACCCCGGGCTCCGCCCACAGCGCCCCTCTGTCCCGTGCACTACCATGTTGTCCTGCTGCTCCTGACCTCTACTCCACCTCCACACTGCCTCTGCCCCGGAGACAGTCCAGCGACGCTCGCCAGGGGCTCATGGGTAAGTGTGTGTGTGTGCTCAAGTTGTATGAAGAATAACATTTTTACCAAACATATATATTAAGAATATTGTAAGACTGTGCTGGGAACATTAAAATAAATTTTTAACATAATTTCAATTTAAAATATTAATATTTAATATAGTAATATTATTTAATATTTATATAATGAGTATATATTCATATAATTCATATATCATTAATATTTAATATTTAAATACCAATTTGAAATTGTCATTGCTGTAATGCAGAAAGTTTTTTCTGATACTTTTATTATACAAATATAATTTAATTATGACCCAATCACAAATCCTAGACGCACCTTTCAGCATGAATAATACACTTATTATTGCATAACAGCAGTAAGAATGAGATGGATTTAATTGCCATCAAAATAACACAATCTAATCCAAAAATACACATATTTATTTGTGTCTCTAGCTTGTTTGTGTCAGCTTTGAGCATGGTCCAGGTTTCGGATCCATATAGGAGAATTGGGAGGATCAGGGTTCGGAAGAGACGGATTTTGGTCTTGATGCTGATGTTGGTCTTCTTCCAAAGGCACCATTTCAACGAAGCAAACGCTGTCGTAGCTTGACCTACTCTATTGCGGACTTCGATGGTGGATGCTATCTTCTTCGCCTGTATGGTATTTAAAGTCCTGGACCTGCTCAATCTGCGTTCCATTGAGGTGGCTGGTGATCCATCTGAAGTAAGAGCTTCGCATGGGAGATACAAGCAATATTGTAGATGATGTCGGTGGCTTCTGCATCCGTATCGGCGAAGATGGCGCTATTGTCCGCAAACATAAGGTCTGTAAGGAAACTGTTTTCACCATACTGGGCTCCACGTCTGCCCTCAAATGCTTTCCGCATGATGGCATCGATGACAATGTTGAAAAGCAACGGGGAAGCCACATCTCCCTGGCGCACTCCGGTTTGGATGGTGAATTCCTCGGACAGTGCAGTTCGGATCCGCACGCTGCTGGTTGAGCCACTGTACGAGGCTTGAAGAAGTTGGATGATCTTCAGTGGCACGTGCTCGGTCTCCAAGGTCTTCCACAGAGCAGGCCAGTGAACACAGTCGAAAGCGGATTTGAAGTC
>JAUMHR010000070.1:3912325-3928304 GCA_032361145.1 Enteromius fasciolatus
AGATTACCGTTTGGCGCCATCTTGTGACAAACACTGGACAACATAAGGTGCAATAAATAACTAAAATACATCCTTTGGTATATATTCATATGTAGATGTTATAAATTGTCTTACGGTTGAATGTTATTCACGTGGTACTATATCGTTTCGCGGAAGGATGAAAATGTTAATTTGGAACAAATAGGCCAATAAAATGTTTCAAATTCATATTTATGTTCAGTTGTTTTCCCTTATGTGGCAAGCAGCCGTGTAATAAGCGGGATAATATACAGGCAGCCGGTAGTTATCGCAGGAATAAGCCCTGACAATGTGATCAGGACCCGACGCGAAGTCAAATGGCCAAATGAAAAGGTAATGTACTGGATATGCTGTATTATTAGACCACACAGTACAAATAAAGATCACAACAAATATATGTATATTTTGACAATAGCAATTTAATACAAAAAAACTCAAACAGTTCTCTTTAATATTTCATATACATACATATTTATTTTTCTATGTTGTACACAACTGCAGTCAAAACTTTGTGAAAATACAGAAGAAAAAAGCCACCAGAGCACTGACCCTTTCATATCCGAGGAAAAAGTGAGACAAGCACTTGATTTAATGCACAAAAGTACTGAAAAAAGACTCCGACACACCCACATTCAAAAGCAAACATCAAACATTTAATTAAAAAGCTTTTAATCAGAAGAAAATGAACAATAATCAACCCAGCCAATAGAAGTTCTGTAATATTCTCTGTACAAGACTAATTCCCAAATCAACACATCAAGCCCAGACCAAGCATTAAGGGTTTCTTCTTTTATACTAAAACAAGATTATGATTATGAACAAAAATGGCTTTGAACGACACAGATCCAGCTCGTTATTGCTTGATTTCAATCTCTTTCACAAAAACACGCCTACGTCAAAGGAGATGCGTCTGTCCATCTCGATGAGGAGGTTCACTGCATCAGCATCTGTGCTACTGCGCCAACATCATCAAACATCTGAATTTAAACCCGAGGTAGCAAACAGAACAGAGAAAGGAAGCGAGGCTACACTTCATTTTAAGCAGTTCTTCTTACAGTGTAATGAAGAATAACTATAAGGGTTAACATATGGTTAATGTTAGGGTCTTTTTAGGGTTAACTGCATGTTATTATGCATGATTTACTACAGTAAGTACATGTGATGTGTAACAAGGACACTGTAAAATAAACGGTTACTAATCAGAGTAGTTTTTAAAAACATTTGAAGTGTCAACGTTTATTAAAAAAAACGCTAAATTCCAGTTCAGCTACTTTGGAATTCAGCTTCCTGTCTGTCAAATTCAACATCCACCAATCAAAGTCAATGTTATGAAATGTTGATTGTCCAATGGTGAAAACTTCAAAAGAAGAAACAAGAAAACAAGCTGCAGCTTCTGCGTTAGACGACGATAAACCCGACCGACTCAAGAACTCGGCTCTCTGACATTTCATCATTGGGGTCAAAAGCAGTGCAATCGGTACACATCACGGTCAGAGACAGACAGAGCACGCCTTTGTGTGTGTGTGTGTGTGTCTACAAACCCTGCTCATCCTCATCACATAAATCAAAGCATGTGCATGTATGGCAGACAGTGCGAGACCACTTGCGCTCGAAGTGTGCAATTGTGCGTGATTTTAAAGTGAACACATCTGTCTGTGTGTCTGTGTGCTACTCTGTATTCTCACATTATGGCTTATAACTTCCATTCTCGCAACGCATCAGTCTCACTCTTTTTCGGACCCCTCTGTGCCTCAGTTCTGCATCGATTTGGTTAGAAGAGCAAGAAATGGTGCATTTCTTAGAGAGCAACAGGGAGTGAAGGAAGTCAAGGAAGCGGGATCACTCGGGGAAAGGAGGAAACATGGGCATCTCGGCGAAATCGTCATTGCTGAAGCTGCCGGACTGATCCAACATTGAGATCACATCCTGAAGGAGATAGAGAACGAGA
This sequence comes from Enteromius fasciolatus, assembly GCA_032361145.1. Lineage (NCBI taxonomy): Eukaryota > Metazoa > Chordata > Actinopteri > Cypriniformes > Cyprinidae > Enteromius > Enteromius fasciolatus. The sequence goes on from JAUMHR010000070.1 coordinate 3,914,292, forward strand.
GAGGGATGTTAAAAGAATAAACCGTGCAGAACCACAATCCGATCAATTTCCCTGCACAGAAGACCAATGGTTCGCCCAAAACTGAAAATTAGCAGTGCTCGGGCCTTCCAAGATGTCGTTTTTATCATCAGGCTTGTAGAAATCAGTGTCTCATCAGTGGATGCTCTGCAGTAAATGGGTGCCGTCAGAATGAGAGTCCAAACAGCTGATAAAAACATCACAATAATCCACAGCACTCCAGTCCATCAGCTAATGTCTTAATTAGACAAAAGCTTTTCAAAAAGTTTTTAACTTCAGGCCATTGTCCATAATAATGCTTCCTCCAGTGAAAAGATCCATCTCCTGGTCATCGCTCGCATCAAAATCCAGACACATATTTGTTTTGTAATCGCTGTGCAGATCAGACCAGAACACTTTTCACTGGAGGAAGAGTTATTATGGGTTAAGGACTCGTATTTTAGTTGAAAACCTCTCAGTGCTCCTCCAGATGTTAACTGATGGACTGGAGTTCTGTGGATTATAGTGATCAGCTGTTTGGACTCTCATTCTGACGGCACCCATTCACATCCATTGCTGAGACACTGATGCAGAGATCTGATGAAGAAACAAAGACATCCTAATCTTGGATGTCCTGAGCTTGAGCACATTTTATGGTGAACTATTCCTTTCAAAAGACAAAGCTGGCTGTGTCGGCTCCACTCACCTGAAACATCTCTGGCTGGTTGTTTTGTGGCTGCTGGTGTGTGTCTGCAGTGCCTTGTGTGTGTGGCTGGTTTGACCACTGCTGCCACCCGGACACTCCCTCTGCCGGCCTGGAGCTGAACTGAGCTCCCATCTGATTCATATCACCTGAAGGAAAGAGCAAGAGCTAAAGCGAGCGCTGGAACAGGAGAAACTCTTCACTATTAAAAACATTCTGTAAAATATTTACTGAAGCCATTAGCTGAAGAGTTGTTGTGACGGTTCATTTGTTGGTAATTTGATGTGTTGGCCATTGGAGCAGAAGCCCCACCCATCTGGCCAAAGGAAGAGGAAGTGGAGGATGTGGGGGCGGAGTTGAAACCTCCCATGTTAAACTGAGGTGACTGACTCTTTCCAACTTGCCCTGCCATCTGCTGGACACAGAGAGTGCTTACAACAAAACCTCTCTCTTTATAGTGAAAGAGTCATGCACGCTATAAAAGGATGGGATAATTAACATGTTATGATTTTGAAGACCTATACATACATTTAAACATATAAACAGAAAATATTTCACAATATTACTTTTGATTACACACGCACTCTTGGTGAGTAGAAGAAGCTTCTTTAAAAAACATAAAACAAAACAATATTAGGTTGATAATACACAAGATCGTTTTTTGAGCCATTTTGACAGGCAGCTTTATTTTGAGCAATGTTGCTTGGGCACTTATCCGTTAAGAATGGGTAACACATATTGATCTGTCTCTCACCTGGTTGTCCATTGATGGCAACACTGCTCAAAAAGCAATGATAACTCAATAATAATTTGCCTTCTGTCTCTGCTCTGTTGTAAACACTCTACCTGTGTGCTGAAGGGCAGTTGTGCAGCAGACCAGACTCCGGGAGGCGCTGTGGGCCCTGCCTGGGCCTGAATGGGGCTGTTGTTGCTGGCGGTGACTCCAGATGGTGTGCTCTGGCGGGACATCTGCACCAGCATCTGTCCTGCCGAGTGAGGAACCATCTGCTGAGCCAGTCCAGCTGACCTGAGACCACGCCAAAGCAACAACATGTAGATTACGTATAAGGTGTGTGTGTGTGCGCATCATAGCAACAAATACTCATTCGCTCTCTTCCTTCTCTCCGCTCTCGAAGGCAGACGTCTCTAAACGTATCCTTTCCAAACATCCTACTTTATGTCTGCTTGATCCTATCCCCGATCCTATGTGTCATCTGTCATTCAGGAGCATGTTTTTTCCAATCACTGCTTTGCTGATGACACTCAACTCTACTTCTCATTCTAACCAGATGATCTGACGGTAGCTGTCTGAAAGACACTTCTGCTCGTGGTCTCATCACTTCATCACATCCTCTCTATACAGGTAGGTTAATCAACCATAACTCCTTCCAGGATATCCAGGAACCTTGTTGTGATGGATGACCAGTTAAGCTACAGCGGCCGGGTCCTGCAGGTGTACCTTAGAAAACGAAACCCTTTCAATCAGAGCAGACCAGCCAACTCCCCAGGTCTTGTAATGCTCTCTTGGCAGGACATTTACTATTAAGCCTCTGAAAGTGATCCAGAATGCAGCAGCCAGAGTGGTCCTCAACGAGCCCAAAACACCTCTCTTCATCGGCTTGCACTGGCTGCTATTAGCTGCTCACATCAAATTCAAGGTTTGCCACTGGTGCTGCACCAATTTATATAAGCTCACTATGCAGCCTCCAGAAGCCTGCTTTCTTCGAGTGAACAACACCTTGCGTTGCCATCCCACATCTTCCAAGCTGGAGGAACGATCTACCCGTCTCAATCCGGGTCTTTAGCCATTTTCAAAGAAACATCTGAAGACACACCTTTTTACCATCACTTGACAAATTAATACTAGCACTCACCTATTTTATCTTACTAGTTTTGGAAAAAAAAAAAAAGAGTGCGCGTGCACGAGTGTGTGTGTGTGTGTGTGTGTGAGGTACCTGAAGGGCTCACTGGGACGAGCAGAGCTGGGGAAAGATGCTGCTGGAGGGTAAACCTGCTGACCACCGGAGGACACGGCCTTAGAGTCTAAGAGAGACAGACACCTGTCAATCACTGTGGGTCACAGATCACTATAGACAAAGATCTGTTCTATCAACAATAAAATGTTCCCAATGATCTAGTGCATGTTTGGGTCTGTATCAACGTGCAGCACAGTTTCATCTTCTACACACACATCTCAGTTTTAAAAGAGAGAAGCCATCGTCAAATACAGACAGAAATGTTAAGGTCTTTACAACAAACTGACAAAAATAACAACTTAAAATACTTACAAATATAATATGACAGAAATACAGTTCTACTGTACAGCAGAATGTACTTCTGAATAATCATAGCAAAATAAAAACTTACAAATATTATACAACCAGGATATTTTTCATCCATGCTCTAATTTATACATTCTTATTCAGGTTCTGTGATGGACCTTAGTTGCCCAAAAAACTAATTTCCTCTAAATGATTAATATTATTCATTACAATTTTTAATTTCATTACATTTTAAAAAATAATTACATTTGTAATGTTTTATTTCCTTAGAATAAACTAATAAATAATTAGCATTAGACAAACTATCAGTTGTATTAACAAAAATAAAATAAAAACCTTTTAAAGTGGCACTAAATAAGAGGTTTAGTAGTAAACAAATATGTTGACAATAAAAACATGAATTCTCACTTACTTTTATGAACAGATATTGTGATTAATACCATATAAAATGCTTTGATAATAGGGAGTCTTACTGTGATCGGGACTGACTACACTCACAGTCTGCACCGGCACCTGAGGCAAACACAGACGGAGACACAGTCATTTCAACTGCTCAACAGATCAGCAAATCTCCATAGAGCTCATCTGAAGAAACTTCATGGGAACGATGAGTTTTGTGATTAAAGTGAGCCAACGGAAACACTTCACATCAGCTAACCCCTCGCTCATTTTCCACTGATTTTATTTGATACACATAAATAAGACCTAAACAGGATCTAAATGACTAAATTATGCAATATAGTTCTCTGCGTAACGTTGTTTATTCTAATCAATTACATAATGTGTCAATCAATCTAATCAATTGCTAAATAAATTTGACTGAAAATACCAACAAAACACGATTTAACACGATTTTTTTGTTAAATGAGAAAGCATCAAGTAGATATTACCTGAGAAAGAAAGAACCATTTTATTTGATTCAGAAAAAAATATAGGCTACAATAAAATAAAATATAGAACATAAAAGACAGTATTTTTTGTTTATACAATGAAAATCATTGATAAAATGTCTTCAAAATGACTTTTATTTTTCCAGAAAAGAAAGGTTTGAAACTTCACGCTGACAGGTTTAAATGCACTATCCCCTTAATCTTCTTAATTATTATTAGTGTTATTTATGAAATGATATTTGAAATATAAACCCTATTAATAACAACACGTTAAACTAACTCGCTTCATAAGGTCAGTCGAGTGTTTAAAATGATGAGGCTTCTTACTTACAATAAGGTATGCAACATCTCAAGTTATTATATCATCACTGCATTATTATATACTTTATAATAAATTACAATAGGAAGAACTCATTACCATTCATTGTGGTAGTTATGCTGAATCAATCAAATCTATTGATTTAGGGATCTCTTGGGTTTCTTCTGCGGGGCGTGTTTGGAGTTTCTCTGGTCTTCAGGTGGAGATTGACTAATCATGCTTCACTTATAAGCTGCACATGACTTATCCCAGATTTCGCCTAATATCGACTGCAATTTATCGTGTAGTCCTAGTTCAGGTTTACCTACATTTCACTGCTTATAAAAACTCTTGAGATGTGCTTACCTGAGGAAGAGTGACCTGACTGGTTTCAAAGGCTGCTTCTCGTCCCATCCCTCCGTCTAGCTCAGCCTGCTGCTGCTGCATCTGCCTGCAGAAGAGCACAGAACACAGACGTGAGTGAGGTCCTACAGTCACAGGCGTCAGACCCACCACCGCCAGCCTACAGCGATCTCTGCTCACCACCACGGACAGAACAGCTACCTACAGGAGGAGAGCATGCTGCTAACCCACCACCACCGATCGACAGAGGCTCACCCGAGAGAGGAGAGGAAGAGAAGTAGCCAGAGCACCACTGGTCTGCTCTCACCTGGCTGTGACCTGCCCTGGGCTGGGGGTGGAGGGGCAGTTAGGACTGCTCTGCCCCAGTGAAGGGGGCAGTGAGACCCCCGGGGAAGAGAGGGGGGACAGGGAGTCCTGATTCGGCCCTCTACTGTCACGCAAACCGGAGGGATTGGTGGAGAGAAAGCGGTCAGATTAAAATGAGAGCCGAGCTGAATTAACACGCTCACCCTCACAGACACACACGGCTCAAAACTCTGACCCCAAAAATCAAAAGAGGAACATCATACTATGCTTGCATTAAAAAAAAGAACATTTTGGGGGGCATTTGGATATTCTGAATGAAGCCTCATCATCAAAATGTGTCCCGATGTTTATTTCTCAGTGATGTGATGCAATGACTTTGGAATCGGTAACCTTTCTGTTTTTGAAATTAAATGAAAGTTGACATGTAGGCAGCATTAACCTGCATTAGATAACAAAATATCCTTTCGGTATGTGGGCTTGTGCTGCGCTTCCATACTAACTTGACATTGGCGTTGGTGCAGATGATGTACTCGATCTCCTCGGAGAAAGGGTTCTGGAAGGTGAACGAGCTGGTTCTCATCCAGAGCCACTCGCGGGATTTAGAGCGGAACCGGAACATCACCGAAAGCACCTGACCTCGCAGTTTCACCACCTGCATCGGGGTCAGAGGTCATTAATCCATCACACTGTTATGGAAGCAATAGGCCCAGATCTACATTCTGATCAAACGAACACATGCTGCCATGATCTTAGGGCAAACTGGGCCTTGGGTTACCTTTTTTATTCTTTAACAAATTATATTTATATATATACACAAACACACACACACATATTATATATGATTTTTTTTTTAATATATATATATATATATATATTTTTTTTTAATAGTGGATTGTGGCTTGATGACCATGGGAAAACATGGCCAAACCAGTTGGCAACCATCATATTGTGGAAACTGATACATTTAAATATGTATGAAACATTGGTGTAATATTGTTACTGCTGGGAAAAATCCCCCAAAGGAATATATCTAGTCATGAACACTATGTAAAATTATACGAAATACATTTTCTCACTATAACTTTGGTTATGCACACACACCTGCTGAAGGCTGTCTCGCAGCAAGCCCTGGTCTTCTGGATGTGCAAACTCCAGAACGTTCTTCCCCAGTAACTCCTGTCACACAACAACACGAAAGATGGAAAACACTGCAAGACTAGTAATCTACACAAACTAATAAAAAGTAACATTTTAATTTAGCTGCTAAAAATGAATGATCAGTTAAACTAATCACATTTATTTAATAATCAGTACTCAAATATAACTTAGTTTTATATAAACGTTTAAATTGCACAATTTGAATCAAATAAAACTGTCATATAAAAACTTCTTTTTCAAGGTCTCATGATTTATTTTAACATTAAATGATCAAGACTACTAATGATTTCGTAAAATATAATATATAACATTCCATGTGTTTATCACAACGCTCCTCTAGTTACTTTATTCATTTAGTCGTTAATTTTGAGTTATAACTAGCAGTAAAGAGGAATAGATGGTCAGTTCATTTAGCGAACAGATATTTTCTTTAATTATATTCTCAAAACCAATGCTCGTTAAAAGGCATTTCACAAGCACTACATTTTTTTTTATTTGATGTTATTTCATCATTAACATTAGTGCTGCGCCACTCCCGCAGTGGAGCTCATCATCTATAATCACGTCATGCACATCCTGCTCGTTTAGCTGGACTCGGGTGTTGGAGGCCTACCTGAGGCTGGTAGCCGATCGTCGCCTGACAGCGGTGATCCACAAAGGTGTACAGACCCTGACAGTTGTGGCGGGAAATAAATTCCACTGGAACGCTGATGTTATTTATGTTTGTGTCGCTCGGACAACATGTGACCTGCATGAAAAATATGGATCTTAAAGAGACCGTTCACCCCAAAACAGATTCTGTCATCAATTAAACATGCCGCTTCGTTCCTGTATGATTGCTGTTCATGAAACTCACATCAGAGATTTCTCTTCCCCATGAAAGTCTAAACAACCAAAGCTTTTGATTCATAAAGTTCATATGGATCACTTTACATTGTGTTATGGCCTGAGCTGGTTAGTCTAGCACAATGACTTTATATGATAAACAGATCTGATGTATACATACAAGAACAAACCATGGATCAGCTCTGTGAATGTACCTTGATCAACGTTTATATGTAAATAAAAGTCAATTATATGCACATGTTAATTCAGTCTGTCTACCATATAAAGCAGGAGACTTGGATTATACAGCTTGATTAATATGGATAACTTTTACAACCAAAGGTTTTGGTGGAACGGTCTTTCAGTGGAGAAATGTTTCATTAAAAATATCTTCGATTGTGTTTCAAGGATAAACAAAAGCATTGAACCCCTAAAAGAACTGAGCGTTTTGTGTTTTTATAGTATATGGCTTGTATAGTATAATCTATAGGGAAAATATTGATGAAAAACCAGCTCATTTTTAATCAGAGAGAAAATATGCAATTTGGTGCAATTAGAGTATAACAGATACAAAACGTTATACATATCAGTCGCCACTCGATGACTGCCATTAAAGTCTTAGCAAGATGATATTTAAATGATCAAAACATAATGATTGACAGAAAACAAATATACGTTCCTCACAAGCCTGATGATCATATCCGGCAATCTTAACTACACTTAACTAAGCTGTTGTTAATAAATGAGATATTTAAAGAATCAAAAAGTGAACATTAAGTCATCATTTATTCACCCTAATGTCTTTCCAAACCCTTACGCCGTCTCTTGTGTACATGGAACACAAAAGAAAATGTTCAGCAGAAAACCGTACAGAGCAGACATGAACTTTTAGAAAGACAGAACTGAGCAAAAGGGGAAAAGTACCTGTAGCCTTCCAATGGCGACTAGACAGAAACGATTTCCCTGATTATTATCGGCCTCCTCTTCAGAAAGAGTCACTCCTGAGAGAGAATATAAAGGGACAGTATGAGTCTGACTCCAGATCAGCTCTCTGTGAACAATAGACACTTCCTCTGTATTGTGGCGTTACCTGCAGGAGGCCAGGATTTGATGTAGCCTGTGCAGTGCACGACCACATACTGCGGCTCGCCTTCCTTTGGAGGACCCAGTCCATTCCTGCAGGAGGAGAGAGGGTCTTCATCTGCGTCTGTTTAAAGACTGAGACGTGTTTATACAGAGAGAGAGAGAGAGAGATGCCTTACCTGTTTCTGCTTCTCAGGAAGTTGAGTCTGTTCATGGACACTGGCTCTACAGGACATACTCCACACCTGGACACACACAGAGACATTTTTTGTGTGTGAATGCAAACAGCATATTCCTTTTTAACTTAAAGCAGTTTTTGAGAAAAATATAAGATTTCAACCACATAAAGACACGTTTAGCACGTGCTGAAGCTGTCCGTTGTTCCCTGTTCCTCACCTCATCCTGCAGATGAAGGAGCGGCGTGCACCCATACCCATCCTCACAGGCGCCTGTCCACCCTCTTTCTTCACCGTGCCTGTTTTCATGTCCAACATCCGGCCTACAGTCAGACAGAAGATGAGTTAAACCGAAAGAGACCGTCAGCACGCCGAACGAGACGTTTCTCACCGCTGTTGTTGTTCTCGCTGGTGGAGAGCTGCTCTCGGAGCTTCTCCGTGTCGTCTGGATGGAGCTGGTCATACAGCGATGATCCGAGCCAATCCGACTGAGCCTGGTTCAGAACCGGTGTGATGGAGTCTGACACGTACACCACACGGGCCGTTTCACACGACACTACGAACAGAAAACCATCAGCCGCCTCCAGAATCAGGTGCTTCAGCTCCTACAGAGAACGATAAGAGCACATGCTGAGAGGAAGAAAGTGTTACCTGACATCGCCCCTCTCTTCTGTGTAGTGATGAGCTGCTCTCATAAGACTAGCACATTATTGAAGGAAATGATAATTCTGGGAGTATTTTGGGAACAGAATATAGCTTTAACTTCCTTCTGATGAAACTCTCTCATCATTTACTGAACATGAGGAAGATGTTGGTAACCAAACAGACTTCCAAGGTATTATTTTGGAAGTCAATAGGGACTGATATCTTTTAAGAAACTCATACTTGTTTGGAACAGCTTGAGAGTTAATAAACTGATCCTTTGAGAAAGAAAACAAGTAGTTAAGAAGAATTTTACTCTTGATAACGTTTGAAGAATCTAGGCCCTGGCTTACGTGCAACGAGGAATAAATGACATCTCTGTGATCAGTTGAGTCCATGTCTGACCTGGTCTGTGAGAAAGGAGGGTTTATAAGCTCCATCGGTGCTGCTGCTGCCGCCGCCTCTCAGAGACTTCATGTGAGATACGGCCATGCGCAGGATGGTCAGCTTGTCTGGTTTCCGTGCCAGAGCGCTGCAGGTGGGCACCATGTCCGACAGCTCCGTGATGTACGCGGTCATCTTATTCCTCCGCCTGCGCTCGATCTCGCTGTGATTCTCCCTGCGCTCAGGAGGTCATGAGAGAGATGGGCGGCGCATGCAATCGTGGGGAGAAGAGAGGGAACAGAGAAAAGGTCGAGAGAAAGCAACAACGAGAAAACGAGAGAGGGAGAGAGAGAGAGAAAGAGAGAGAGATGGATGAATAAGCAAATAAAGACTGCTTCAATGTGCTCGTCAAACGAGACACTCATCTCTCCGTGACAAAACAAATGTGCATGAACGATCTCATGAGAGCTGAAAGAACAAGCGTCTTCAAACGGCCTGAGAAAAGAAGAGAGGGACAGGAGAAATGCTCAAAAGAAACACCTACTATAAAGTGTAAGGCGATGAATGAAATAGCAGGATACAGTATTACTACACAATACAGTGTAAACAGAGTACTATGTTCAATACATAACATGTCCTGTCTGTTCAAAGTTCAGACTGTCTGCTGCGGTTGTTGCAAAACTTGTTTTTCTTCCATTGTGCTTGAAATATATCAGGAACATCAAGACACCGCATGTGAATAATATAAAATCATGATACAAGGCAAAAATCACAGCACATACAATCGTTTGCATTTTAAGAACGAGGCATCATCAAATTAAACGTGCAAATAATACACTTCCTTTTCCAGCAACTGGAGGAAGCCAGACTCAAAGATACCGTTAACAGACATAAAATACATTTACAGCCACAAATTGACCAATAAATGATGGATATATATATATATATATATATAAGTGGAGAAAAACTCACAGCCTTTAAAGATATTCACTGCAATTGAAATGAAATGCAAAAGGATAAAGCGTAATAAAATAAACACTTGAATTTATGCTTCTACAAGTCTGAATGAAGTCATGTTACAAATCAACATAGCTCTTCAAGCTGATCAGTGCATGAAATACAAAACAACGCTTTGCCTGTAGAGTCTTGCCCTAAATGTGTCAAACAGCAGGAAGCTACTTTCTTCCCCATCTTAACTCAGGGAGTGCCGTTCATCCTGCAAATAAAGTTCATTTTTGGAGCATTCAATTTAGTGTAAAGCTTTCTTTGGAAGTCTGATTAAATAATGAGGGAAGTGTAAAAAGCATTGGCTGATATAGCAGTGCTGGCTGAATCAAACGCAGGGGCTCGGGTCTGTTCATCCAAACAATGGTGAACCTTGCTAAGTAGGCAACAGCAGTCAACTCACAGAAGATCAGATGATCATATTCACACGTTTCACGCGCTCTGATTTGCAATAATCAATACCTGGCAAATCTCTCCTTGTCATTGGATCCGCCTCCATCATCATCACACCTGAGGACGAAAGGAAGCACGTTGTTGAAGACAGTCATGAGACAGAGCGTTCAAACCCTTGCGCCAGACGTCATGACTAACCTGAACAGTTTGCTTCCCTCGTCGTCGTCGTCATAGTCCGAGCTGGAAACCAGGGAAATTCACATTAGTCAGTAATATTGCACAACTGCAAAGACGACACATTCCCAGCACGTCTCAGCCCACTCCAGAGACTGAACAAACAGAGCCAATCAAACCATCCACAGATACTCAATAAACCAGGGTTCAGGATCCACGTCACACAAACTCTTCTGTTGAACCCAAAAGGAGACATCAGGAGAAATGTTTGCGCTGCTCTTCATCAACAGCTCCAAAAACCACACAAAGTGTCAAATCTGCGAAGTCTTGCACTCAAAGTATTCAAGTATTAATGGTGCCTTAGTCCTTTTTGGAGCTTGTAAGCTTCAACAAGTCGTTTATTTTGATCCCTTTATACAACACAGATGGCTTCAAAGCAGTTTCGCCGTTAATAAACAGGAAAAGAGTGGTAAGGTTGCTTGATTTGAGCGGTAAAGCAGCTCCGCGGGATGACAATAGTGTCAGTCAGTTCAGGGTTGATTCATTTAGTTCGTTACAGTCTTCTCAAACACCGCCCATCTATTCCACTTCCTAGAGGAATCAGTTTGCACGTTTCCCAGAAGACTTCCTTCTGAGCTCCACAGAATACAGCAACTGAGAACACCGCCAGAAGTGCTTTTCTATCTGGTGTAGTCAGACTTAGTCTTTTAATGTTTAAACTTCTGGGTTGATCTCAGTTAGTACCTGGTTTGATTAATTTTAACTCTTTTTCTTGAATATGTAAAAATGCTTTATAAATAAAATGTCTTGTTATTATAAGTACTTACGTGGCTGGTCGTTTGTTGTTGGCCTTTGATGCACTGTTAGCATGAGATCCAGCCAGTGACGGCACCTCAGACATATCTGAAACACACACACACATCAAATCAAACACTCAGGAATAATAGCTACACAGACTATTTATGCATATAAAACATAGGCTAAAAGAAATGCATAGAGTATTTCACACAATGCTTTAGATGATCTTAAATCATCACCATGTAAATGTTAAAAATAAAAATTACAGACCAATACACAATATGCTTGTTTCAAAATGTACTTTCAACAATCAGAGTGCAATTATGTATCCTATCACTTCATAGTGGCTTCATAAATCCAATGTTTTTGGGTAGTACACATATACCCAAACAAAGCTTTTAATTAATGTCTATCCAAAGTAAATAATGCTCTTAAAATATTATACATTAACTACTAAAAGACATTTATAATGTTACACAAAATCCATTTACAATAAATACTTTTTTTAAGTGAGTGAGTCATAATAATTATAAAAATACAGAATTAGTCCCACATAAAAAAAGAGAACTAAATAAATAGCCTACTCCTTGAATTTGTGATATCCAGACATTTTTATACGCACAGCGTAACGCTGACTACATTCATCAAGCTCAAAAAGATTCAATACAATAATTATACACCAGCATTTAGTCCCAAGCTCAGTGATATCTGGTTTAACTACATGTATGAAATAAGAGACACACAAACAATAAGATGCTATAAAGAATATGTGTTGTGGAAATAAAGGTGTTTAGATTCTGTCAACTTAATAAGCTTTATGGGTCAAAATTATGGATTCTTCCTTAAAGCAAGAAATCATTAGTATATTAAATAAAGACCACAATCCATTAAGATAATTTGTAAATGTCCTACTGTAAACACATCATTTTTGATAAGTAATACGCATTGCTAAGAACTTTTTTCAGTATTTTACCCTGATCTTGTCCAGCACTGACTAACTTTATATAAATAAAATACTCATTTATTCAGCTTTCAGGTGATATATAATGATCAATTTCAATATTATAGAGCCTTATGGTTTAGTGGTCCAGTGTGATGACATGTGAGGGTTATTTTGGGCCTGTTTGTGAATGACAGCTGAAGCACACACTGCCACAAGTGTCAGGTCAGATTGTCACAGCTCCTGCTGCTCTTTGCTAATAAAAACAAACCCTTTTTCTCACGGCAAACTTCAAATGTGTGTCCAGTTTGTACTCCGTCAGCTGCTGTTATAGGCTAGCTCACAAAAGTTGAGCTAACAGCTGCTCAAGCTAACCAGTACAACCGCTTATAATAAACGAAAACCAAAACAAATCAGACATTTAAGTGGAAAACATTCGGCTTTTATACGATACCTGCATTGGCTGATGTCATATCCGACAGATAAAGGTGTTTGCGAACGAGCTAACACATACAAAACAACTTTCCCAGCTGCCGAGAGAAATATCCCTGCTCTGCTGTTTGTTGCTGTTTTATTTCTTCCGAGTTTCGAAAAAGTCCTTTAAAACTGATGTCATGACTTCAAACCGAGAGTCATTTTCGCCGCCGGCCCGAACGGACGGGTTTGCCGATGTTTTGTAGTTGTTTTTTTGTTTTTCTGCTCTTTGACTTTTTCCAGTTTAAAAACCTCCCCTGATCCAAGATGGCGCCGGTAATCTTTCGGTAAGCAGCAGAAGCGCGTCAGAGCAGGAAACTAGAGGCTCCACACGGATCAGACGCGCCACTCTGCGTCCACAGCCAACACTACTGGAAGAAACAAATCATTCCTTATTCAACACTTCCTGTGTATTATTATTGTTTTTATTAAATATTGCTATTTTTCCTTTTTAATTATTTCTTTTATTATTATTTTGTGACTTAAATGACAACAAAAGTACGTAAAGTACAACTTACACAACAATTTACATTAAACGTATTTTTTTATTGAATACCATTTACTTTTCTTTAATGTATGTAAGTATTTCCATATTTCTATCTAAATGTATTTATTAATTTAATTAATTGTAATTGTGTATCTATGCTAATGCAAAATGTTAAACGTGAATAATTCAATTAAAAAGTCGGAGCAAATTAACGTTCATAACCGTTCTACATTTCATTTTTTTAAATCATTTTTTTCGTTTACGTGCACCTATAAATCATGCAAAATAAGACAAGAGCTCGCATAAAAAAAAAGTTAAAACGATCACTCGTAATTCAAAAGTCCATATTTATTCGCTTAACCAATCGGAGTAGCCTTTGAAGATCACGTGACTCGTCGCGGAAAAGTCTCTCGAGTGGCATTCCTTCCGCTCACTCGAACTGTCTTTGAGCTGCATTCCCTACGCAGTGCTCACTGCTCCCTACACACTACGCTTAGACAGTTTCATTTGTACATTCCTACAAAACAAATGCGACGACAAATCCGGAAAAGAATGACTCTTAAACATACTTGACAGAGTAGGCTACTTATTACGGGAGATACTTAACTGGGAGCGTCATGTGTTACAATTAGACC
>JAUMHR010000070.1:3969442-3985937 GCA_032361145.1 Enteromius fasciolatus
TGCACAAGAGCAGATTGAACTGATATGTAAACATTCTTTGGAAAAATATAGAGTTGCACTGTATGGAGCCCCTATCCTCTCAGTGATGGACCTGTTACTGCGTGCACATGAACTCCATGCGGTTCTGGGGCCAAGTGGACTGAAAATACAGAGAAAGATGAAGACTACAGAGCATTCATTAAGTGTATTTAAAATCAATCAGAGTGATTAAATGAACCAGTGTTTTATCTGTAGACACTGTGGGGATAAATCAGACATTCATAATAAACATTATTTGGCAACACTTCTTAAAAGGTGTCACTGTTACACATTAATTATTGCATTTTTTTACTGCACATATTGTCTTTAGAATCATCATATCACATATATAAAACCTAACTATAACCATTGTAGGACATCAGCATCGCCCTGGTTAATCATCAGAAACATGGACCTCGTCATCATGGGCCAATCGGTCACGGCCAAAGCCAGATAAAAGCAGAGGAAACCGAGCATTCGAGGAGACGCATCTCCATGCTGCTTCAAGCTAACACTGACTTTGTCTCTCTCTCTTACCAGAATACTCGCCGTGACCACTTGGCCCTGCCACCTCACACATCTAGGAAGAGCACCGCCTCACGGATCACCCACCGTTCACTGGGAAAAGGATTCACAGCAGCACTCACCAGACGTCTCACCACACCCGCAAAGTCACTTCTTCAGTTATACAATTACTTCTGTCAATAAAATCCACCCTTCGGGGGTTAAACACTGTGCCCTTGTTGTGTTGTCTTTCGCTGTTGGTCACACTATATATAATTTTTTATAGCCTACTGGTAAGGTAACTTACAGTTAACCTGTTTAATAGTAGTTTTCCACATGCTTTTCTGCTAAAACGACAGCTTTTTATCAGTGTAGGAGTGAAAGTGAGAGCGAGGGAGAGAAGAGACACGCTCTAGTTCTAGAGTCACGAAGCTCATTTGTAAAATGTCACGAGTGCAGAGATGTGCTTAGTCATGGAGAGAGATACTGAGAATACAGGAGGACTGAGAAACTGTGAAGGGCAAACTGCAGATAGACAACACAGTGAAGACATGAATGAGAAATGATTGAGAGAGAAGAGCACACCCCGAGGAGGGAGAAAGAGACATATAAGGAGAGTTGAGGGAGAAATAATGATCTACAACATCAACAAAAAAACTGTTCAAACCCCCAAGATATTTCTTAGTTGTTGGTTCAAGGGTCACTTGCATCACCATGATTTTTACTAGGAACATTTACTATTCATTCCCACAGGCTTCCACAGGAAGTGAGGAACGCAAGATTTCAAAAGAGCAAAACTTTTAAACATTGAGTGTTTCATAATGTCTCAAAGCAAAACATAAATAAATAAACAAATAAGCTATTATGAGCACTGTTATGTAGATTGTATTTATTAAGTGGTACAACCATGGCTTTTTGTTTTTCTGACCACCAAACGTCTGTGGATCGTAACATACTGAGACTGGCTCAGACTTTCTGGGATGGTTCAGGTCATACTTAAAAGTGAGAGGTTATAATGTTAGCATAGGAGAGTCTAAGTTGACATCCATGACATGTGGAGTCCCACAAGGCTCAATCCTCACACCGCTCTTGTTTAGCCTGTAAATGCTTTCACTAAGTCAAATAATGAGAAAGAAACAAA
The DNA here is from genome assembly GCA_032361145.1 of Enteromius fasciolatus. NCBI lineage: Eukaryota > Metazoa > Chordata > Actinopteri > Cypriniformes > Cyprinidae > Enteromius > Enteromius fasciolatus. The sequence goes on from JAUMHR010000070.1 coordinate 3,971,106, forward strand.
TTGCCTTTCACAGCTATGCTGATGATACCCAGATTTACCTCCAAGTGACCATAGCCCCGTTGACTCCATGGCTTTTTGTTTTTCTGACCACCAAATTTGATTCGATTTTAACCCTAAATACTAAGCTAATTGTAATATAACTAATAAGCATATAAAAATATATATTAATGCTGTCTCTTCATCACTGCCCAGAATGAACAGCGATCGTAAAACGTTATCAATAGTGTTGGGGGTAACGCGAGTTACGTAATAATACTTTTTGCAAGTAACTAGTAAAGTAACTTTACTTTGTTAAAGTTACTTTGTTTTCTTATTTACTGACTGACTCCATGTTGGGAGAAATCAGAAACACAGAGGCTCTGTGTGCGGTGTGGGAATACAGTGTAGTTCAACATTTTAATTCAACTCACTCTCAAAAAAATGATTTTAAATAACCTCAGAACTCAAATAAATATGTTTTTGCTGCTGAACTTTGATGATTCAGTTCAACCATAATCATAAGCAAAAATGACTTAAAAAATAACTATTGTGCTTCATTGTTTTTTTTTTATTTCTCTTTTTCTATTTTCTTCTCCTGTGTTCTAAACAGATGTGAATTTACTGTTTCTTCAGCCTGGGGTTTGTTCACTACACCTGTGTGAAAGGGCTTTTACATTTGCTATAAATAGTATTTCTTATATTAAAAGCAAACACTCAAGCTCTGCCCATATTTAAAAAACCCTGCAAAAGTAGCGTACGCAAGTACTTTTTTAGGGAGTAACGCAATATTGTAACGCATTCGTTTTAAAAGTAACTTTCCCCAGCACTGGTTATCGATACACAATCAAAGCACATGATTATGCAAATATAGAGAAACTGGTGTCCATCCTACTTAATTCCATTCAAACATACTGACAGCGCGGAGTTGTTTGGAAGTATTGAGAGCCACGTGACCGCGCAGCGGCGAGATCAAAGAGTGTCGCAACTCTGATTCTCAATGGCACTCCACATCACCATGGTAACAGGCAACATCTGTTGTCATGACAGCATGCTGACCACATCATGGTAGGCAAACAAAGATGCTTGTCGTCAGGGGCAACAGTTGAATAAATGATAAGGAAGAGAGAGAATGATGAAAGCAGGAAAGAAAAGGGCAGTAACATTAAATATTTCTGCTCCATGCCTCTCTGGCTGAACGCACTTTCAGGCGTGCCATTTTTTTAGGTGGTTGTTATAGGAGGCTGATAACTCAAAAGTAGGATGGATTGGTGGAGGGTGATGCATACAGTGATGTACTGAAAAAAAATCTCTTTTCTAGGTGAAATATAAAACGATTATTTAATAAAGCATATCGAGGCGTACGCACAGCACAATCCCCAGGCACCTCATCATAATCCTGCTAGATTTTGATTTAAACACATCTGTAGGGTTTATATTAAGTCTCTCTCACACATAATGATAGATTTTCCCGCACTTGCTCACACACACACTGTGCAGTTTACAAAACACATAGAGCAAGATGCACACGCGCTGGAAATCTCAACCCTGCAGTCATTCGGAAAGGATTTTTCATGGATTATGCAGTATTAAATCTGCGGATTATTCAACAAATTGCATTTTTTTTCCACCTTCCATCCCCAGCCGACATGCAGTCACTGGACTGAACCACTTCACTGTGTGTGTGTGAAGCTAGTTTGATATTTTGTTTTCATGCTGGATTACAATATAACACACACACACACACACACACACAAGCATAGATGATTTTTTCTTTCTCTCCCAAACATTTCCATTCCACATTTAGTTGTTGCATCATTCATGTTCCCTAGCAACCGTCCATCTGTGTGTGTGTGTGTGTGTGTGTGTGTGTTAACTAATCGAAAATGCATTGCATTGTCTATGTGGCTGTAATATTCTGGAAAAAAAGGAAACTAAGCTAATTGGTTTTATTCAAGGCAATATGTAATTTCACTGATTATATACACACACACACACATGTTGGTTTTTGTGTTTTCTGGGGTGTCTCTCTTCATAGGTGTAATGGTGTTTCTACTGTACAGACTGTATGTGGTATTGTCCTACACTGACCCTACACCTAAACCTACCCCTTACAGGAAACACACACACTTCTACATTCTCAAACACTGTTTAGTATGTTTTTTAAGCCTTTTGAATTACAGGAACACTGAAAATGTCCTCATAAATCACCTTCGTATTGTAATACCCATGTCATTATACACATTTGTGTCCTCATAAACCACATAAACACACACACAAATGCATGCCAGCAGTTTTACAGATGAAGTGTGAGGTGATTAAATGTGATATAAAAGCAACAGGGCAGCTCTCCTCAACAAACCTCAAGATCTGATAACGCATGAGCCTCAACAAGCTGCATTGCTCTAACAGAATCACTGAATCAGGGCTCCGTGATCATGTTGTATGTGTTTAGGATCGCCGCACATTCAGACACACTCCTAAAAGAGCTGCTGTTGTTCAGATCCTCACCCGAAGCTGATAAAAGCAGATTCAGAACAGGAGATGCTCACGGGTCACATCAGTTTAACCCTATCAGACGCCTCAGACTGACAGCTGTATTTCTCTTATTAAGGCTAAGGTTTATTTCCCATCCTCCCACAGCTCTATTCCTCTCTTCACTCTCCCTCTGACCTTCCTGAGCTCATCCAACTCCTCTCATCTCATCTCATCTCTACTCACTGCCCAATCCCTTGATCCTTCAGAGAACAATAGATTATCGATTAGGAATTGGAATTTGAGGCTTTTAGTCATTTATTTGATTTAGTCATGTCTTCACTGTCACTTTTGATCAGTTTAATGCATTCTTGATGCAGAAAACTATGTTTTAGCAGTTGTGCAGGTATAGTTTGCATGCATCTATCTATCTATCTATCATTAATTAATTGAATGAAAAACTTTTTGATTGTGTCTTGTGTCTCTTTAAATACACTAAATGAGCAGGCTAGATGATACGCTCTTCTCGGTATCTCTATGCTACTCAGAATTCACTGCACACCCATCCCAAACTCGACTGCGCGACTCCTCTTTGACCTCTAGAAATCCTCTTGGACTCCAGCAGCTGCTGCCGTTGGATTCAAGTCCCTGTTTCTGTGCCTCTCCACCCCCTCACTACCCACAATCCATTACAGTCCATTATCAGACTCTGTCTGTCCCAGAACGGCCACTGTCAGCGCCGATAGGAGCCTCCTCATCTCTGAGTCACTCTGGGAAGGAGTAGTGTAAGCCATGAATATATCTACATCATTTAAATGCAAATCAATTGGTAGTGCATGCGAGTTGTTTTCTATAAGCAGTGTGTGTGTTCAGATTTAGATGAAAAGCATAGTGTGCTTAATGGCTACTAATTACATTTAGACGAATGTGTTTGTGATTAATGTCCTTACAGCAACCCCCCTTTCTGAAGTGTAATTAGCTAATGATATATGCCTTCATAAAAACATAAACATGCTTCACTGCACACACACATATTTATCCCAACGGAGGCCTTCAGTAAATGTCTGTTGCTCTTATAGGCAGCTGGTTATCCCTTCTATAGACTAACCTCACACCCTAACCTCAAAAACACAAACTACAGTCTAGTACACATACAGCAAAACTCACGCGGGCCCTTTCTAAAATGATCAGAAAAAGCTACATTTGTGACTGTTAAGGCCTGTTTGTGCGATAAATATAACTACACGTTCGTAATAGTAGTTGGAATGACTTTGAAGAGCTTGAGCATGTGTTATCATGCATTTATATGGATGCTCTTATAGTTATCGCCTGTAGGTGTGGACGCTAATATAAATAGCATTATGGATATCATACAGGGTGTGAATCTAGCTATTGTGGGATCGGTAAGTATCTTGCAAAAAGGTTCTCAGAGATATGTTTTCATCATGAGACCAGGCTGCAGTTACCCACTGGTGTGGATGCTAATATACTGTAGTTATTGTTATGGTTATCAATTGCTATCTAGTTATAATAGTTATTGTTCTTGGTGTGATGACACTCACAGAGAGATGCTGTGTTATTATCACTACTGCCGACCAAAGTCAGCTAAACATCCCACAAACGTCCTGTTGTGAAAACACACACAGTAGCATTAGAGAGCGAACTGCTCATAATAGCACTTCCCAGAGGACAACGAGGCCATGACACACACATAAACACACACACACTCACTCACCACTAACATGACTAACACGACGCTTCCTCAGAAGAAAGAAGGGAAAGCTGTGAGCAGTATAATGTCTGTCTTCATTATTGCCCATTGTCTTTCCTGAAATGAAACCAGAGTTTGTGCTTCAGCGATGCACAGAACGAGCCATCTGTCACCCTCAACCAGGGATCGCCTGTATTCCAGTATAACATCTGATAAAATATCACTGAAGCACAGAAATAAGGACAACAAATGGAGGACAGAGAATGCACCTCTCCATCTGAAGAGTGTCGGAAGGAGGCAGAGATAGAGAGAAGATTGTCAGAGTGATCTTTAGCTAAAGGTCAGCCTGGTGTCACGCTGCTAATAGGATTAATTACAGCATTTGCACCCCTTCAACCCTCCTCCATCCCCCTGTCATCACTGCTCTGTGACAAACAGCTCTGCACCACGTTTACATTTTAATGCCACATTTCTGAGAGCCTGCAGCTTGAAAAGGTGTGGGGAATAATCCAAATAATCTCTGAGGATGCATACAGCTCGTCACTCCAGTGGAGTAATCCAGACGGAGCTCTGGATGTGTTTACAGGACACACACACACAGAGATGGCAGGACATGAAAGGGGATAAAATGTTGTGAGACCCCTGTCGTGCCCTCCACACACACACACACACACACACACACACACAGAAGGACTCACCCCTGGCAGGGTTTTCTGTTCATGAAGAGCACTTTGTGCTTTAACGGCTGACTCCCGTGCACAGTACGTCAGAAAGGCACATCCTAGGACAGAAAGATACTTTGTTAGTTTTCATTGACATATGTTTTGATATATATATATATATATATGCTACTTATATAAATAGAAATGACTTTCATTCATGCAAAATTATTATCATAATCAATCATATTAAAATATTATTATTGATTATATAAATTCATTATAAGCAATGACCTAGATTTTAAACTGAAATTCAATTCAGTTCTTTCTGTACTTCTTATAGAATATGTGCAGCATGATTACACATGATGAATGACAGAAATGTAATTTCACACTCATTAGATTTCCCCAGTGAGGCTTCTGGGACAGCTCACCCTGAACTCTCACACACACACACACACACACACACACACACAAAGCTATAAAGAAATCAGGCAGCTGTCTTCCTTTCTGTGACTGGAAACTCAAGACGTGTAAAAACACATGCAAACCAAGGAGCAACGCAACAAATATGTCTATAGAGTGTGTGTGATTTTAATATGTTTTTTATAAACTGTTTATATTTTAACTAGAGTCTAATTATTATTTTTCATTTAATTTTCCTTTGACTAAATGGCGATTGATCAATTTTAATATATACACATTCACATTCCGCAGGGATTTGCCTTCCAGAAATCCCTTACCCTGCCTTTAATTTAACTAAATATTCCTCTTTTCATAATCTGCGAAATGTAATTATTTTACCAAAATAAGATCATTCAAAAGGTGTGTTACTGTGGGTTATTTACTGACCTGAATGAGGTATTTCACATAAAAGATGATTACAGTCCACAAGAGATAACAGTTGACCCCGTTGAAAACCCCTTGATTTTTTTTTTGGTTTAAGTGATAGTTGTTCACAAGTCCCTTGTCTGCTGTTCTTCAGACAAATCTTTCAGCTCCCACAAAGTTTTAACCCTTCCTAACAATGACTGATTGACACTGAGGGAAAAACCATATTAAGATAGCAGCACACGTGATTTGAAAGCAGTTCAAAAACTAGTTACTCATCACCATGACTTCAGAGGACTATAGTGCATGAGTCATGATGATGACCACTTCCTGGAGCTTGACTGGCCTTAATCAGAAAAGATGTACACTGCATAGTTTCTTCCAAATATGCATTTTTCTTATTTTGTGTTCCACAAAATGGATGAATTTGAGAGTGAGTAGCGTTTAATGCACGAGGACTTAAGTTCTTTCTTCTTTTATCACCTCAGTGACCTTAAACCACTGAGAAATCCACACGATTAAATCCCGGTCGAGCCCCGGAACAGGGTTCGTTTAGCCCTGGACGACACGGGGGAAAGCAAACACCCAGAACAGAGTTACACCGCAGAGTGGAAACCTAATACTCAACCACAGGTCACAGAAAGCAAGAGAAGTTCAAGAAGACGACAACGCAGAGCTTTTCTGGTCTTTACAGCATACTGTCCCTTTTTATAGTAACACAGAACTCATGCTGTGCACCGTCACTGTCCTCTACATCACACCCGCCCAGCACCACTCATACACACACACGCACTAAAAGAAAACGCACTGCATGATGCCCCTGATCAACAGAGGCTAGAATCAATCTATTTAGAGTGTAGCATGAGCACCACCGTAGACTAGAAAGGGTTAAATCTCACTGTTTATTCAGACACATGCGAGTCGTGACTGAGAAGCGCTCAGCCCCGTTCCCTCCTTACCTTTGTGCACGCCTGTGTACTTGTCCTTGATCACAGTCAGCTCGTAGATCTTGCCGAACTGCTCAAAGATGGGCTTGAGGTCCTTCTCCTCCAGATTGCGTGGGATCTGCCCGATGAAGAGTTTGATGGCGTCGGGCTCCTTCATTGGGTCGGTGTTTGGAGAAAGTCAGAGGCGAGATGAACGTGCGGGAGAGAGAGGATGGAGGTGTGGGTGCTGCCTGCGGAGGCGGGGTGTGATCAAAACAATGAATGAACGGATGACTGGATCTCTCGATGCATCATTTCTGAGATGTTTATGTGATATAAAACCTCCCTGTGAAGCGTTATGCTATGTTAAAATGAATGCATTAGTTATTACATTTTATTTTAAGCAGTCCTTTTGCATGCACTTAGTAATAAGGAAAAAAAATCATAACCCTAACTATAAGTACGTGCAGTTAAATGTATAATTGCACTGGTACAGTAAAAAGTAAGCAAATATTATCTACTGTACCCCAAAAAATCCGACTCTCATTGATGTGACCTATATGTCTGACTTTAAAGCAATTAGGTTGCAAGAGCGTGCATCTTTCATTACTTTCATTAAACTGGAGGTCGGCTGAATAATGCATGAATAAATAAATGAACAAAAAACAAAAAATTGATGCATTACGGCTCTGTATTCTGAACAACAACGAGAAACAACACAATACAAGCTCTCGCGCTTGCCAGCATCTGCAAATCAAAAATAGCCACTGAAACAAGGCATCTGTGCAGGCTCAACAGAACAAAGACGGCTATGGTTTCCAGATCTTTAATAACGCAGATCAATATGAATATAGTATGAAGGAGCGCGTGCTTTGTTCAGGCGGCGGAGGCTCGCGAGCTCTTTATCCGTCTCCGTTTACCGATAACGGTCGGCGTTCACACGACACGACACGCTGATACAGAAGATAATACAGCTCACCTACACGGGTGTCTCTATTATCGCAATCTTCGGATGATCTCTCACAGATTTCGTTTAATCACAGTTCCGGCCAGTAGGGTGTCTCTGGGAGATGTCCTGCTATTAAATTAATAGTGTTGTAAGCTATGAAACAATGCACTCGGAATATTCTGTCACCACACGCGTGTTTTTCCTCGCATCTCATTCAGAGCGGTTTACTATGTGTTTCTCTAGAGGTGACGTCACGCCGGTGTCTCCCTCTCACGAGCGCTCGTGATGTAACGGGCAGGGAGCGTCTGCAGTTTACAGCTCCCTTATAACGACACATACACAATCAGTATCGTTAGCTGGTTAACGTTTTTATGGTTTCTCATTGTTTATGTAAAACCTGAGCTGATGGAGACTAGCTTATTCACTTGAACCTGCTTTAGAGATGCTAAAAATCCACAATTTACGTCATTATTGGGTGTGTTAATGTGTTATTTGCGTCTTTATGTAAACGAATCACGTGAATCACTTGATTTTAATTCAGTTCTCTGCGTTTAAACACATTACTGCATGAAATGTAATTTAACCCTAAAAAAGACCATAAAGCAACGGAATGCAAATGTTTTGCTACTTGGACATAACAATACAATTTCGAATATATGTTTAATATTAATATTAACATTAAAATCATATGTATTTTATATGCCTATTATTTTTTACGTGTGTGCACTAGTGTTAAAGTGCCCCTATTATGGATTTTTGAAAATGATTTGTCAGACAGTGTGTAACACAGCTGAATGAAAACATCCTAGAAGGGCAGCATGTATAAAGATATTGTCTCTCAAAAGAAAGAGTCGACTCTGATTCATTAAAGCCAGTCGTTTTAAAACGAATCCCAAGCCGTGTCATAATGAAACATTATTGCCCGCTTAATTTCGTTGGTCTGAATGAAAACACAAATTTATTCTTGACTTCTAAGTGTCTCTAAAGCAGCTCACAAACACTGCTTTAAATGAAATCGACCAATAACCAGAGGGGTTTGGAAAAATGAATCGTTCCCTCGATGGCTGAGGGTGAGTAAAATGAACAGCAAATTCTCGCTTTGCATGAACAATCCCTTTAACCTCGCACAGCTGTGATGGTGTGGTGTTAGTTTGTGTTTTGGCTGAGATGGTGTTATTGGTTGACAGTCCCTGAGCTGCTATTGTTCTCGCGCGGAGCTCTGACCGTGGTGCTGAAGTGACGCGCGCTTTACTACTGCTGTCATCACTAGATCATCACGCGTCGTTAATTAATGTCTCCATGCAGCTCATCATAACGCAGTTTAATGCGAAAATAATTTATTAAACACATAGCTCCTGATATCTAAGGGGATGAAAAAGATAAATTCGTAAAATAGATAAGCACGCAACTTTAAAATATACATTTCTGTATTAGAACGTTATGCAATCTGACAGCTTAAGAAAGATGATGAAGCTAATTAGCTTCATTATCTTACTTAAGCTGTCAAATATATATATGGGTAATTCTATAATTGGGGGCATTTTAAAACAAAGTCATTATTTTTTCTACTTTTTTTTTCAAATGGTTATATTTTTTGTTATTTTAATTTATTTATTGTTATTTGTGTATGACATAATATGCAGTCCATAACAATATCATAATTTATTTAAAAAGTGTCTTAAATAGCTAAAAATCATGATGAATCATAGTATTTTTCTTTCGGCAACAGTTTATTTGTCTTATTATTAAAGCCCTAAATAGTTACCTAATTATACAACATTAAATTATTTAAAATAATTTTTCATCTTAAAAAAAAGTGTGTCCCAAAATCTTGTGTCAGCTCTGTTACCAAACCATATTTTCACTTTAAATTGGTGGAATTCTCTCAGAATCGTGGAAGTCACAGGAAATGATGTCACTCTCCCTCACTGATAAGATCTGAAGCACTGAAAAGTATCTGTGCTCTCTCTGAGAAAATATTTGAATCTAAAAACTACACCGAGAGTTATTTTTAAAAACGTCATCTCTGATACCACAATATAAAAATGAAAACAGAATGTATTACTGATCTCACACTGGGTTTTTTAAAGCTCTTTTAATCATGTTTTCTTAGCATTTATGCCAGCAAGAGGAGTTTTTGTAAAAAAATGAAATCAATCCTGTTACACTATTGTCTCCATTGTAAGTCTACCTATAGATAACAGAGTTGACAGGGACAGACAGGGACACCAATTGTACCCACAATTATAGAGTCATATATATATATAGTTTATCCTGCTTATTACACCAGGAGCCCCTTGACCTAAATGCGCCTGCTGGGATGTGACAGGTTTCAGAGTGATTTACTGTGAAAAGGTCACCATCTGCCTCCAGTTCCCCCTGATCCAGATCCAGACCCCTCCTCTTCTCTTATGAGGTCACACATTATGTACAAGCGCAAGGCTTACAGCATCATCTCAGGCAGGCCGGTGTTCTTGAGTAAATGTCTAGCTTGCTTACAGATAATCAGAAGAACACAGTTGTCATTGCTGAAGTGAAGAGCAGAGCGCTCCAGCACACTGTCCTCTGCTGGAGAGATCGAGCAGGCCTGGTACAGAGATGACGATGGAAGCACACTTGAACATTTTTGTCTTGGGCGCAATAAATTATAAGAACTTTCGATACTATCATTAATTTACAGTATATCATTATATTTATACTGTAAATAAATGATGCTAACAATTCATTTTTACTTACTGAGCAATTACTCATCATTGACCTTTCATGTAATAAAATGTTGTAAAAAAGATGTTATAGAAAGACATGCAACGATAAGAAATGATCAGTTACAGCACTGAAGCTTCTGCACAGATGTGGTTTTGGGTTTGTTTATTATGAATAATAATTGTTGTGAAATCTGCACACTGTTTATTCCATAACAAAGCAACATACATGTATAGCAACAAGATGATCTTGACAGTAACTGATCCATGTAAGAAAAAAAAATAAATTATATGTATCTTATCATAGATAAATAGCTATGTTTCCTGTTTTATATATAAAAACATCTTTTTATTTTTCTAAAGAGTATCTGCTACCTGTCTAAACGTAGGTGATAATATACATAAACTCTCAGACATGAAACACCCACGCAGAAGCAACACACACACACACATCTGACTGTATTTTTATACTTTAGCGTATTTTTTTTTGCCTGACGTCAGGTTACTGTAACAAAAATGTCACTCATTAACATATGTGTCATTGCATTAGAGATTGTGATCACCTAGTGGTTATGGCTACGAACTAGTAACAGAAAGCTCACATGTTTGAGCACTAGTTTGATGGTCTGGCACTGTTCTTGACTTTGGCTAAAATCACTACACAGTTTGCATATTTGACACTAATGCAATGAATAAAGCACACACGCAATGCTGCTCTGAATGCATGCATGTATCCACAGCAATCCTTTAGGCCTTATTTACACAACAGAAAATTAATGCTGTTGTGGCTTTAATTCTTTAAAATAACTAGTTCACCCAAAAATTAAAATTATTTAAAAAAGGTCTTCACTCTCTAAGATGTAGATGAGTTTTTTTATGTTTTGAGAAATGGTTTTGATTTAGTAGTTCATCAGTGTCTCAGCAACTCGACCACCTTGCTTCTGGACTGTCATACTGACGGCACCCATTCACCGCAGAGCATCCATTGCTGAGACACTGATGCAATGATACAAATCTGATCTCAGATGACCCGAGGGGGAGCACATTTCATTTTTAGGTGAACTATTGCTTTAATTTATATCGTGGGAACCAATAAAAACAGCCAGAAATAACAATAAAGCACAAAGACAAAAACATGTCACACAGAAAATGACAAAAACACGCAACACTAAAAGGACTGATTTACATTCAGACAAAAAATAAAGACTGAATCAAATAAATCTTGATCTTGATGCTCAGCTTCTCTTTATAGCTTAATGATGAACTAGATTCACGCTGCCTGTAGGACTGACTGTCAGCTCGAAGCGTCCTATTTTTAGACAGTCATGGGCACTGGAATATTTATGTCCTTGCTGGAGTACTGATCTCTTAAGGACCCTTTAGAGGACTGAGACAAGGCCAAAGGCGCTGTTTTTAAGGGGAGAACCAATGTTTACTTAAAAATGTACAGTTGCTCACAAGTTTTATGCAATTATGATGCATCTTCATGATTTTAATGGTGAATTATTTAGTTTTCTATTCGTTTTTTGTGCTAATGCAACATAATTAGGAGTGAAGGATGCACATTCGGTGTGTAACTGATGCTTTATCTGCACAAATAAACCGAATAAATAAGGGAAGATTATTAGAGTCTGTATTCACTTACTTGCAATTAAAGTAAACCGATATAAAACACTTCATGTGTGACAAAAGCACAAAGGCAACTTCTAGAATTATTCCCACTCAGCAATCTCTTCATACACGTGGACCTGCAGCTTCAGTGCATTTGTTTAAAGATGATTTAAGGAATGGTTGACAGTATAGTGCACTAAACACTCGTCGTCAGAGGGGAAAGAGCTCCTGTCAATCATTTGAGCCTATGAGCCCAAATGCGGTAACATTTTTAAATTTTCTCTTTAAAGGGATCCTGATCTCAGCTCGGTTCAAGCTGGAATTCTTTCCTGAAATTCCAGTGAACTTTAATGGCCTCTGATAGAAGTGTGATTGGCTGAGTTTTGGCTCTGGCGGTGAATCTCTGAACCTCCTCGGTGACTTGTGCAGGGTTAATGTCTTTTGGCCCGCTGAGCACTCTGGGTGCAGGACGCACAGCAGGCGGTCTTATAGTAGGAGTACACACAGAGTCGAGCCTGGACCACCGTTACACAGTTATGTCTTCTGTCTTTACAGTTCTCATCTGCAAAGAGAGGCGGGGATTATAATCGGAATCATCATACAGAATGCACTCTCACTCTCACACGCACCTTCGAAGGGACTGCAGGGGATGGTGTTGCAGGAGCGCTCGTGGGCCGGTCTGGAGTCCAGGTCACAGGCTGCGTTGTGCTGTTTGTCTGCTGTGAGACAGCGCACCTCCCGCGTCTGCACCCCTTCACCGCAGGACCGAGAGCACTGCACAGACACAGAGGGCAAGTCAGTGACAGCAGAAGAAGGGAGGACAGGCGTATGGAGGGAGGAAGCCGTCCTCACCGTGCTCCACTCGGTGGTGAACCACTGAGGTTTGCAGGGCTGCAGTTCACACGGCTGCACCGGAGACGGTTTCTCCAGGTGTGAGCACTCGCTGAAGCCGCTCACGCTGAAGTCACTTCCTGTCTTCTTCACGCAGATGACGTCCCTGCGCTGGGTGCCGTTTCCACACGCTGCGTTACACTGTTCAACAGAGAGAGTCCAGAGACAGAAGGAGTAAGGCTGAGGAAAGGCTGCTCTGTGCGGTGTATAAAGCCTCTCCAGACGCGCTTCAGTGCCACCTTTGCACTGTCAATTTAGCAAGAGTTACCAGCACCAACACACACTTGTGACAGTTCACTTGTTTATTCTATTCTATTCTATTCTATTCTATTCTAGTCTAGTCTAGTCTATTCGAATCTAGTCTAGTCTGGTCTGGTCTAGTGTAGTCTTCTTTATTTTATGCAACTTTACTCTGTTCATTTTAATGTTATTCTATTATACGTTGCGTTCTGTTTTCAGAATGTTCAAAGTTAGTCTGCAAATAACCTCCTACCAATTAGTTTCTTCCTGTATTATTCTTTTTTTTCAATATGACACTGTTCTACTCTACTCTATTCTGCTCTACTGTATTCTATTCTGTGCAGCTTAATTTCTTTTCCTTTTTTCTACTGCATTTCATTTATTATTTAATTTGATTCCATTAATTAATTAATTAAATTATAATCTTTGATTATATAACTCAGTCGTTGAATGTTCTAATGGAATTATTTAAACTTTATTTTAATGAAATATTCAACACCAACTATTAAATGATATTCTATTCTGCATTATCCAATTTTGAATATTTCCCGGTTTAATTTAAATAATTCTAATTGGATTCTATTATATTATTCACAATTCTATTCTATTTTTGAATATTCTAATTTCATTTTTTAAAGTTGAATTTTATTATTATTCTAAATTGTTCTACATTTAACACTGTTCAATTCTATTGATCTGAATTTTACGCAATTCCATGTACTGTAGCCTTTCTATTATATTTTGTTCTATTTAAATTTCTAAGGTTTCCTTTGATGTTATTCTATTCTATTCTATTCTTTGACTTGTTTTTCTGATGTATTCTAACACAGGAGGATAATTCAGTGGTGTTTGCTGCAGCAGACGGCCCTCACTTGTCCCCAGGGTCCGGTGTACCAGAGGTGGGTGGGTGTACAAGGACCCCCGTTACAGGCCTTCATATCAGCCGGTTTCTCCCCGACACACTCCACACCTCCGTCCCCTTCTCTCCTGCCTCCGCCGGTCAAACACACCACCTCTCTCCGCTGGACGCCCGGCCCACACGTCGCAGAGCACTGACAGAGAGAGAAACAGTCATCCACATCAATACATAAACAAATGGTTTCATCAAATCAGCTTCTGCCAAATGAAGTGCAAGCATGAATCTGACTGGACACTACTTACAGTGTTTGTCCAGTCCGTGAAGTACCAGTTAGTGACACAAGGACCCATGTGACAGTCCTCGGTGCGCTGTGGGCGGAGCCTGTCACTGCACTCCCTGTCATTCACAGTGTTGCCATAGTCACTGACACAGCGCACGCTCCGGGTTCTCTTTCCCACTCCACAATCCACTGAGCACTGTGGGAAACAGACACGTTTACATACACACACAGACAGATCAAACACAGCTATGTGACCAATCACACACACACACACTCACACACACACACACACAAAATCAGCAAAACCAGCTAGTGAGTAGGTTTCACTTATCAACTGCACTCATTGCTAACAGGCTTTCGTTTTGCTGGCAAGACTTGGAAATATTTACTGAATGAAAATGAAAAGAACAAGGTCCGTGTACGTTTTCGTTCATTCATTATTCTATGTTGTAATGAAAGATGAAATTTAAAAAAGGGTGCAGCTTGTTTTTTTGTTTAAATGAAAAAAAGCAGAAATGGCTGTATTTTGTTTTCCAAATGTTTTGTTGTCATCAAATAATAGTATTAGAAAATTTGACGCATTTTTTTGTTAAAAAAAAACGAAATAACAAGATTTAAGCTGATTTTCTTCTTTTGGTCCATGGATAGAAAAAGTATAAACGACTCGAAATTTCGTTTTCCACTTGTGGGCGGTCATGACACGCCCCTTACCACCGACTGGT
>JAUMHR010000070.1:3987699-3998106 GCA_032361145.1 Enteromius fasciolatus
CACTCCAGTCCATCAGAAGGAACCATTACAGATTCTGATATTTTAGTTAAAATCCTATTAGTTTGATCTTTTCTCTTCTCCTGATGTTAACTGATGGACTGGAGTGCTGTGGATTATTGTGATGTTTTATCGGACTCTCATTCTGACGGCACCCATTCACATTTATTACTGAGACACTGATGGAATGATACATTTCTCCAGATCTGATGAAGAAACACACTCAGATGACCCAAGGTTGAGCACATTTTATACGTATTTTGGGTGAACTATAATTTTGTTTAAATCAAGTCTAAATCTGAGCTATAGTAATGTTGCTGCTTGCCTGAGCACTAACATAAGAGCACAGTGTGAGTCTGCAGCTCTCTAAACACACCAGAAGGAGGCAGCAGAGAGCAAATTCAGATCAGTGGTGAGCAGCAGAGAAACACAGAGAAACTCCCTAACAGTCTGGCACATGTACGCCCTGTTCCGAAGCGCTTGGCTTTCTTCATGTCAGTAGGCAATGGGTTCATGTTCTCTGAGTGTTTCCAGCTCTCCGATGACAAATAAACACAGCATTAATCCACCGCGTCCAGTCCGGCTCACAGGTTTAAAGAAGAGCCTCTCAAAGCGGTTATGTGTGCTGTCAACTGCTGGAAAAGCTAAAGCGCAGATCAATGCTGAGCTGAACTGTGGATTTACAATCTACGAAAGAGAGCCGTCGTTCACAAATGAGAATATGTAGTCAGTATCTTTGGTAAACATTCTACCGAAAGCCTTTATGTATTATGCATTATAAAAGTAGTTTTAATGCATTAATTATACCTCGTAACGCACTGTACATGAATAATTGTAACAACAGTTAATATATTATATCCATTATCAATTCATGTTTTTTAAATTCTATTTATGACAAGATACAGTGCACATTATGAATACTTATGCATTACACCTTTTAATAACCCTTTGTAATGCATTACATATAAAGTGTTACCATTTTTTTTCTTTTATTCTCACCAAATCTGCATCTATTTGACTTGACAAATGGTGATATTATAAAATATTATTGTTATTTTAATATGTTTCTGTGTTCTAAGCTGAATTTTCAACATCATTACTCCAGTCTTCAGTGTCACTTGAGTGTACAGAAATCATTTTTGATAATTCTCTGACCTTTTCCGCAGCTAGCAGTGCATTCTGTCAGCGCGCCCCTCCGCCACACGAACGCAGGCTGATTGTCCAATGGGAGGTCTGTTCTTGGAGGGATTCGAGCGTTACGATTGGGTCCTAAGCCCTGTGGGCGGGGTCTCTCTTGTGGCCATCGATCCGATACAGAGGAAGACGATGAGGAGGATGAGGAGGAAGGGAATGAAAACGGAGGTGAGGAGGCAGAAGACGACACAGGAGGAGGAGCGACAGGGTTCTCCACCACCGCTGAGACGCCACCTGAAACAGAGACAAGAGCCCTCAAAAACTAGTGTGCTGCCTACACACCACTGTACGCTATACTATTAGTCACGCAACCTTAAAACATTACTTCATGCAGAAATGAAAGAACTACGTGGAATGTTTTTCAGAGCTGAATACAATTAGCTGACATATTGAGTGATTTTTTATTGGGACTTACTGTAAGTACATCTTTGCATAATTCTGTTGTCTTAGAAATATGGTTTAAGTTTTACTGCAGTTTGTGATAAACTAAACATATTAATGCAATTTCTACTGAATCTTGCATGTTACGCATTTCAATTCATTCGTAACTACACGCTTGCAATGCACTTAAGTGTTCAGTCATGAAAGTGCTTTACTTAAGTGGACCCTTATTTCATTAATATTACTATTTTTAGATTTTTTTTTTTATCTTTAAGCAGTTGTTTTATGCACATTTAAGATTTGCAGTACATTATGAGTTCACATTCAGTGCACACCTCTTTTTCACAGAAGAAAGTTGTAAAAATGTAAGAAATGTTGTACATACGTCGTGCAAAAAAAGTAAAGTATTTGTTTCGCCCCGGTGCATTGCCAACAGCTGCTGCCGCTCATGATTTCAAGCTATCTCTCATTAAAATTGTACTGCAAGTTCCTATATGTGTGAATATCCTTTAGGAAACATGCTGCATCAGAAATAAATGATGATGTTCCCCTTTAATTGGGATGCTGCTTCAGAAGGTAATCTAGCTGTCTGTGTAGGGAACAGAAGCAAGGCAGTCTCACTAGGTTTTAATTCCCTGCTAAAAGAAAGGCTTAGACCAGCCTGTGGTGTGCTGGTATTAGCTGCTTTAAGCTGATTTAGTTGGTCTCCTAGCCTGTTCCCAAGTTACAGTAGGGCTGGCACAGAACTGAGCCTGATTCATGCTTTTTGCCTCATGTCACATACTCTCACTGTGACCCCATTCTTATAAAGCCTCTGTTAAACATCATCCTCTGCTGCCCATTGCACACACACACACACACGTTCTCCTGTAATGACCTTAAAAGGTTTCAGCGGTGGCCAATAAGTGATGAGAGAAATAAGAGAAGACTGCTCAGTGAAATATATCTGCATGGCACACATGTATAAACACTATAAATGTAGAGCGAGAGAAAAGATCATCAGGAGAGGAAAATAGAAAGTGAGATGAGGTGGGTGAGAGAGAGACTGTGACAGGGAGACTGTAGGAAAACTCACTGATTTCCCGGAGCGCTGACCGTCCTCGCTCTCTCTCTCTGTGTACTTGTCTCTCTCCATCTGGCCGTTTCTCCACTGGGATGT
This sequence comes from Enteromius fasciolatus, assembly GCA_032361145.1. Classification (NCBI taxonomy): domain Eukaryota; kingdom Metazoa; phylum Chordata; class Actinopteri; order Cypriniformes; family Cyprinidae; genus Enteromius; species Enteromius fasciolatus. The sequence continues at coordinate 3,990,431 of JAUMHR010000070.1, forward strand.
AATATTCATAGTCTATGCCTGGATTCTGCCTGTGGAAAATAATCTACAGCGAGAGAGAGGCAGCAAAAAACAGGTTAACGTCTCACTCCATGACCGCATTCCAGTTAGTATCGGCCGTATTTCACTGATGCACAGACACTCAGAACACACACACACGCACAATGCAGTACGTGGACAGTCTTTCTCATAACAATTTGAATGAACTTAAAGCTAAAGTATGAATATCAACTTTTTTATCAAATGGATCCAAAACTAAATCATCAGAGCTTTGATATCCATGCAGTTACTGTGTCAACAACCAACTCTGAATAACACCAAACCAAACCAATACTGAAGCATAAACTAGTATCATTAAACTAGTGATACTTGAACTAGTCTAATACTAACACTTAAATTAATTTGACTACACAAACCACTGACACCCAAACTAGACTACTGCTGGTAGCTGACTACCTATACCACCAAAACCTAATCTAGACCAATACTGAAACTGCAACTAGTATCAATAAAAACATCATAGTTAAACTAGACCAATACTGATACTTAAACTAGTATGGCTACCTGAATCACTAACACCTAAACCCCACCCATACTGTTATTTAACTAGTATGACAACCCAAACAACTGACACCTAAACCAATACACATACTGGTCACACTTTATTTCGATAGTCCATTTAGACATTCTACTAACTATAAGTAACTTTGTAACTACATGTCAACTAATTGTCATTAATTCACAACTACATGTCTACTAACTCTCAGAGTAGACTAGTTAGGGAGGTTTAGGGTTAGTAGAATAAGTTCCTGATAGTCAGTGTGTAGTATGTTGTGAACCCATCAAAATAAAGTGTTAGGAGATATTAAGCAGACAGTTTACTAGTACTCTAATGACTGCTAGTTCACATGGAGTTGAAGAGTTACTTACTGTTAGTCGAATATCTAAACTGGACTATCGAAATAAAGTGTTACCTTATGACTAACCAAACCACTAACACCTACAATAGACCAATAGTGAGAGTTAAACTAGTCTCATTGCATAAAACATGGGTAATTAAAGTAGTCTGACCAATAAAACTACTGACACAAATACTGATACAGTACTTCAACTAGAATGATTAGACTAGTCCTACCTAAACTAGACAAATACTGATATTAAACTAGATAATTAAACTACCTAAAGTAGACCATTACTAATATTTCAACTTGTATCACAACTAACCAGACAAACACTTCAATTCTAATTATCAAGGTACTAGGACTAACATTACTACCAATACCCAAAACAGACCAATACTAACTAGCATCATGAAACTGGTAATACCTAAACTAGACCACTACTGACATTTAACTAGCATTAAAACTTAAAACTAGGAAAAACAGATAGCTAAACCTGTATGAAAACTACCCAAACTAGACAAATACTGATGATTAAACAAGTATCACTGTTTAAATATTGATAACTAAACTAAATACTGGTAACTATAGTACGTCTATCAAACCTACTGACACCTAAACTCCAAATAAAGTAGACAAATACTGACACAACTAGTATGACCCAAACTACCAATACCTGACCTATACTGATATATTCAACTAGAACCACAACTTATACAAATACTGACAATGTGTGTATTTTTATCATTTTAAAATACTTATTTGCCCATAATATATCATGTTATACACCATTAGAGGAAAGTGCTAGAGTTTCTAACATGAGTTAGGAGAAGTGTTATGTCCATATAATACCATCATCAATAAACACAATAGTCAAGTATAAACAGTAATGGCTTATTCCTTCCACCCATGCCTGCAGTAAAGCCTCCCGGTTCAGAATTTGTGTCTACCTCTTTCCACATAACTCTAATGTGTGTGTGTGTGTGTGTGCTTACGTATAGCTGCAGCTGGGCTGTTGTGGGTCCAGGAGCGGCGAGGGTTTCTCCTCTCTCTTCTCCCTGCTCTTGAGGCCCAGCTTTGGGTCGGCTGTACAGGAAGGTGGTTCCTCCTGCCTGATACTCTCCCGGAGGATCGACCGCCCAGCGTCCGTTCACCACAGACTGACCTGTTCCACTGCGCAGGGCTGCAGACACAAACACGTGCACTACTGTAATGAGCCACTCACCGACACAACATACAGAGCTGGGCATGATCTCAAAAGTCTTCTTGAGATTCATTCGACAGTCACTATCTGTTTGGGGAACGGCTGTTTTTAGCTGTCTGTAATTATAGATCTCAGTTCGGCTTGTGATGATCCTTTTATGAGTTTCCTACCATAATCACACATCACATGCAACTAGGAATTCTCCTGTTAGGAGACGTTCATAGCAAAAGTGTCAACGAAAGAGGAACGGAAAGAAAGGATGCAGCACAAACATCAAGAAACTAAAATTAAGTAAATGAAACAGTGAAACGGCTAATAATGACATCTCGTTCACATCAGATTTGCCCCAAACAACAATAACGGCAATCAAACATGAGAGATCTTAATATGAACTCATCGTTGATCTAATTCTCCTGAGACCTGATGATCAGAGCTGTTCAGTTCACAGCACGCTGATTACACCATAAACGACTGACAGCTAACCAAGATCAAGATCAGTACAAGTGTCATTTAACTAGTGATAACTAAACTACAGAAATACTGATACTTAAGCTGGACTACCCAGAACAACTGACACCAAAACTAGACTTTTACTACTTTTAAACTAGTATCATGACATGAATACTGACACTACAACTAGACAACACTGATAACCAAAGTAGCATGAATACCAGGAATACCAAACTACTAACACCCAAACTAGTCCAGTACTGATAGCCACACGATTATTATTGACTGATACAGAAACTTGACAATTATTTAATTAAACTATCACTACTTAAACACTGATAATTACACTACTGACATCCAAACCAGAAAAAAATAGATGCTTGCACTAGTACTCAAACTAGATCCATACTCTGGTATCAGTAAACAAGTGAGACTTAAACTAGACCTTCATTGACCCTTAAACTAGCTTGACTAGTACAAGCTAAACTACTTACACCTAAACTAGACCGATATTGACACAAACGAGTATGACTACTCATACTACTGACTCCTAAACTAATCAAATACTAATACATAGACCAACATTGACACTTAAACTAGTATGACTATCAAAACTAAACTAGACAAATACTTAAACTAGTAAAACTGTGAAACTAGTGATATTTAAACTATATAAACTAGTTTAGGGATCACTAGTTAAAGTATCATCTATCTAGTGATACTAGTAAAACTGATACTTAAACTAGTGACAACCACACTAGACCATTCTTCTTCTTCTCCTTTTTTTCTTCTGCAAACGATCTTTTACCAGCACTGTCTGCAGTAATGCTGGAGGATTGTGGGTGGTTTCCAGGGTACTGCAGAGGGCAGGTTTGCACAGACACTGCAGGATGATGGACACACACACACACACACACACTTAAACTATAGTGCTAGAGGAAATATAAACAATAATAACAGTGTTAGTTAACACTTCTGATGCAATAAAACTGGGTCAGACAGAATCAATGAGAGATACAGGAGAAAGCAAAGCCGAAGCCAAAAAAAAGGATGTCAGTGAGAGAAAAAGAGCTGATTTATCATGTAACCCGGTAAGTGTTTTGTCTACTAGAGCAGTCTGCCTCCAGGGCACAATCACACCGTACTAGAACACACAGAGAATGGACCTGGGCGTACAAACACAGACTTGTCCATGAGTCTGACTCAGGGTCATATTCACTTATGAAAACATGCCTGCATTACCTAATCCAGCCCAGAGAGATCCTCTGAACCCCACGCACCATCAGCCCAGAATATGTGCATTCCTGAGTCATGTTCAGGCTAATATTAAGATGAACGTAATATCAGCGTCCCTCTCAGGACAGTGACTCATCGCTTCCCTCAACGCACCGCACGCTCAAACAATGGGACATTATCATCTGAATTGAGATGTACACGCTCCAGATCATCTGAAGTGATCAACAGCAGCTGTGGAGAATTTGAAAACCATCCCTCTGCTCTTGATCGCTGTTGTTTATGAGCTGAATGTTTGGCTGGAGGTCTGAACTCTGAGCTGAGTTAAAGCCGACGAACAATGACCAATTCATACTAATCTCACATTAGCAGGTAGAAACATATCCTGTATACAGTATGCAAGTGCATGTATTTACAGTCACACACACGCACACACAAACTCAAGAATGTGATGATTTGTGTCAGGACAAACATCCATCGCATTAAATTAAGCTAATCATAATTCATGAAAAAAACAATCTGACTAAATTCTGTCATCAAGCCTTAATAGTATTTTGGCTTGACTTGGTTTTATCAAGGTGTTTCAAAACAAACATTCCTGTCTTTATTTAGAGTGAGTAAATTAAAAAAAACATGTTTAGTTCTACCTTATTGGAAATTCCAATAAAAATTATTTGTGTAATGTATATACAGTACCGCTGCTCCCTATTCGCAGAGTACGCAGCCTGTGAAGGGCACCAGCTCCCATGGGGCACCATTTAAAGTCAGTCTAAAACATACGTATAAGTTAAGTATAATCATAAAAATGTATTTTATGATCTGCATCTGCGCCAGCGTCCGCGCACGCTCTCACCTCATGTTTGCGGCTAAATACAAATGATCGTAATTGATGGACAACCAGTCTATATAAAAAAAAAAACCCTCAGCGCAACCCAGTGCAGAGAAAGGAGAAATAAAAAGCCCGAAATAAAGCCAGTGCATCAATTTCAGGTAATATGTTCATAATCCAGTGAAACATATTTGACTGTGCTTTATCGTCAGTAATAATTTCACCAGCATGAACAACGCATCTGACTTAATATTCCAGTTTAACATTTAATTCAAATATCCAATTAGGCCACCTTTTTGCAATAGAAACACGACAGTCTTTTTAATTTCTTCAACAAAAACATGGACGTCACAACCCTTATCAAAATTAACCATGGTTTTATCGCTTAACTTTATTTTGTGTGTTTTCCGAATGCTTGTGACCAAAAAAATCAATGTATTAATAACACTGTATTAATAAAATCATAGCCATAGCTGTCTAGGGCTACAACTGTAATTTGGATATGGATAACACGGTGTAATTACATTTACTTACTTTTATATTTTATTACGGTTCTATTTTGACCTCTTGTAGTAGGTGTTTTTTTTTGTTAGAGGGAGGGGGCTCAACAACACTATTCTGCTTAGGGCACCCATTTGGCCAGCAGCGGTCCTGTGGGGATATTATGTTGTAAAATGCCAAAAAAAATTAGATATGTTTTGGCTTGTGTTTAAAGAAATTGTCTTGATATATAATAGTAATCAATTAAGTATGGTCTTTATAATAATTCATTTTTTTACTTCTACTTGATAAAAATAAATTATATATCTTTTGGAAAATAAATGTTTTTGATTAAAATTAAATTAAAGTCTGTGCCAAATCATAAATATAATAAATAAAACAAACGAATAAATTGGGCTGCAATGATTCCTGTCTCTCCTTGATTATGTTAGTCAGTTCACTTGTGTCTTGTTAATTAAATTATTATCCTCACTGTTAAAAAAAAAACGGTCAAATGCCTGCCAAAAATTATAAAAAAAACATAAAATTACAGTAAAATATCATAATTGAAATAAAGTGCAAACACAATATAAAAATTGTGCTGCGTTTTTCGAAACCACCTTAACACTATGTCGTTCTTAAGTTCTACCTTATCTTTAGCGCCTGTTTTCCGAAACCTTCTTAGTTAAGTATACCTTCAGTAAGTCATTCGTTCGTAAAGTTGGTCTGGAGCGCTTTTAGCCATACCTTATCGCTGTTGACGTGACCAACAACACGCAAAAAGCTTTTCACATCGCAGTTTAACTACACATTTAATATAAAATCTGATTTAGTATTAAATTTACATTTTAACTTTACTTCAGTTGTTATAGCCTACACCCAGTGAATGGAAGTGTTTTCATTAATAAAGTTTCCATACACTAATGGTTGTTAGCTGAAGCACATCAGCTGGCGAACCACTTGACAGAAAAGTCTTAAGAGTCTATATGAAGAAAGATGAGTTTACACAAACTTTATAGCTATGGCAGCGCTTCCAAAATCGTGCCATTGTTTGGAGAGCGTTATGCGGACACTCGCAGCGGCGGTTCTACATTCAATTACTCCCTGGGCGAGACCCCCTCTTAGCCCCTTTTATAATTTCAAATAACATCAGAAACGCATTTATTTTGAATAAAAACGAAATGAATAATAAAAAAAGTTGAAAATAATGCATTGGGAAGGGTTAGGGAGGACTTTGATTTGCCATCTATTTAAAGATTTACACCCAATAAGTTGCATTCTGTTTTAAAATGCACTTCAATCGGCATATTCTGTGGAGAACATTAACACACTTATGGCCGTGAAGGTGTGGGATTGCGGACTTGCTAAATTGTAAACACATGAACATATTTATTTCTGCATGTTCATGTTTAAATTAGCCCCAATAAATGCAGTTCGTACTATTTCTAAAGCGCTTCTTTATAAAGAACATTGTTTCCTATACCGCTGTGAAGGAAAGAGCGCACAATCGATCATCGAGGCATCGATATCAATGGACAGCACCTGCTAAGGTCGCTCTTAAGAGGGTTTATCATCATCCTAAGGTACCTTTTGCTGTCACCACAACATTTCAGAGTGAATTATTCTGCCCTGCAAAAGCAAAGCATCAAGCCATCATCACAAGAAATGGTCACCACACACACATACCAGCACGTTTGTGTTTTATCACGGTTGGGGACTTTCCATTTCATATAGAGCTAATTATATTCTCTGACCCGTAACCTGACCCTCACACAAAGCTTTAGGCTGTTACACATTTTCATTATCATTTTGTATTTCATTTAATTAAGCCATTTCCTCAAGGAGAAAAATGCAGAAAATGTTTCAGAGCAGATATTTGGCCCAGATCAGACCCAGTTCGTACCGAGATAGTTGGGACTGGCCCGTCTCTCAGTGATGTTGATGGCCGTGGCTCCGGGTGGGATGTCCAGGATTTTGTGATAGCCTAGAGGGACGCTGGTGTTGAGAAAACTTCCTGTGATCCTCTCGCAGGTGCCATCTCCACCGCCGCACACGCCACAGCGGTCCCGGACCAACCCTGAGCCCAGCACACCGTCACAGCCCTCGCTCTGACACACACGCAGGAAACAATCACTTCATTACAGTGCAACAAGAAGCTGCCAGATTCAGCAACTAAACATCAGGGCCAGTATTCAAGAAAAGTCTTGTGCAAAGAGTTGCTCCTAATGACAAAATTCAATCAAATGCTTAGAAAACTGGGGGATTCCAGTAAAGATAAAGGAGTTATTCACAAAGCATTTTAACCCTTGAGACTCAAACTGGACCAACACAGACACTTAAACCAGTTTGACTAGTACTACCTAAACTAGACAAATATTGACACAAACGAGTATGACTACTCACTCCTAAACTAATCAAATACTAAGACATAAACTAATATCAATAAACTAGTGAGACTTAATGTAGACCAACAGTGACACTTAGGCCCGGTTTCACAGACGGGGCTTAGCTTAAGCCAGGACTAGGAATTAGTTAAATTAAGATATTTAAGCAACTTTTACAAAAATGCCTTATAAGAAAATAT
>JAUMHR010000070.1:4013626-4026724 GCA_032361145.1 Enteromius fasciolatus
TTACTGAGACACATTTCTCCAGACCTGATGCAGAGACACACTCATCTACATCTCAGACGGCCTAGGAGGGGGGGGGGGGGGGTTATTTCCTCACACAAACAGTCGTATGTTATGATGCTTTTTCATTTTTAAAGTGTTCCAGCCCCAGCATGCATTGCATTTCACCATGCCTCATTCATAAAAACCAACAGCTTTTAGTTTCAGTTTTTTCTTTTAATTATGTAAATTGTCGAATGATGCAAGGTGTTACCGCAAGACGTTCTTCATCATGTGACAGTTTACCCAGAAATCTGTTCTGCTTGCGTTTCGAGCAAATGAGGACTTCTGATGGAAAACAGATTTCACACAGAAGAAAGTCCTACAGATTTACGCTGACATTTAATTTCCCAAGTAAAAAAGTACGTTTCAGATCAGGATGTTTGTTGTTGCATGATAATTATCACGTATTTTCACGTCACGTGTTCGAATAGCTCCATTTTCTCAGTCAGCATTTGAATCATATGCTAAATTTGAGTTGAATTCTCTCTTTTGTTTGTGAAAGGCCATTGTGAAGAGATTTAGCCTTTGACACGGCAGTGTAAATGTTTATTTAGTGAGTGCAGAGCCCATGCTCGATGACTTCACACAGACAGTCTCTTTCTTTCTCATTCCTCTCTTCTCCTTTTCTTTCTATTGCCTCTCCCAGCAAAACTCTTCGTTCCTTCCTCATCTCTGCTTTATTACTTCACTCCAGGCCTCTCATTCCCTCTATCTGTTTTTCTGCCCTCTCTATTTCTGGAGGGTGTGTGTGTGTGTGTGTTTTAAACAGTGGCGTCTTTCACTGCGCTACAGCGTAACTGTGTCACACCCCCAGAAAGCCCCTTCGCTCCACTCCTCTCTTTCACTTCCTCTCCTCCTCTTCTCTCAGTTCCTGCTGCTCTCATACACGCTAAAGTACACACTATAAACTACAGTTTATCATTCCTCCAAATAGATTGCTGTACACCCAAAAACATTCCTGAGATATCTAACCCATAATAAAACACACATTCTCTCCGTCTGTTAATCTTTGTGTTAGATGCCATTTTAGGGGCCGTTGACACAGAAAGGGATGTAGCTTTAAAACATGAGCGGTGGAATAATGTAAAACTGAGATGAATCCTAGTTGAAAACAGAAAGTGTGTAGGAAAGATAGAGAGATCACATGATCATCAGTTGTTCAGAAGCTCCACATCCAGTCAAAACATGTGAGTTTGTCTTTCTGTGCCCAGTAATCTCACCTTCCCTTCAACACACACTCCAAACTAAAGATAAACACACACACACACTGCTATGTATAGCCTATGAGCCCTCCGAGGGGCCAGTGAGACCTTTTCCTGGGTTCCACCTCCATCTGTGGCATTTTACAGCTCAAACCAAACCAAAAGCACAGTCATATGTTGCTTAAAAGCTCTTAGCAACCAATTCCCTGTAAAGATGACAGATTTAACCTGTAGGTCTCTTAGGGAATTAGTGGAAAGCTAAAGCAATGGCTGAACGTGTCATGAGACTGATAACTTGTGATTCATATATTGCTTGCAAAGGGCTTTTACACGGCAATCACAATCTAGGTCCATTGTGCTGCATTGCACATCTCACTTGCAGCGAACACAAGGAGCGAGAGATGTTGTAACTACAGCAAAAAAGCTGTGTTATGACAGAAACTATTGTGAAATGTTTAGCATAAACGCTTAGGTAAGGCTGAAAGATAAGATGTTGTAATGCATCTTAAGGAATCCCTTGCCTCAGGGATTTTGGCTCTCGGATACAACTGCTTAAATCCAAGTTCCCTAGTGAAAAAGAAGAGTACCTCAGCATACTTCTCAATCTAGTACTTGTATACTTTACAAAAAATACACCTAACTTTGAACTGAATTGAATGTTTTCAGATATTTTATTGCATGATGATTGCAATTCAATGAAAATATATTATAGTTTATTAACAAATTAGTATTAACGTTATTACAAAGTGTACTTAAGAATCATAGTCATTAAAGTCTCTTTACAACGCTTATTTTTCAGCCCAAATATCTAAAAATTCTTAAATCAAGAAGGATTTTTCAGACAATAAAAATATTGTCTTGTTTTCAGAAACATAAGTTAAAATTAAGTGACTTATATTACCTTCATGTACAGATTACACTACTGAGATTTTAAGTACAATTGCACATGCAATAAAATAAAGGATCATATGAAATGACAGAAATGTAATTTCCTCTTTTCTTTCCTCCATGAAACACAGCAGTAGATGTTGAACAATATGTCACAGATTCTCCTTTCCAATGTGGATAGGAACCAAAAAGCACAAAAACACTCCATATTTTATGCACATGTGAACATAATAGTGGCTTGGAATGGTAAACTGACAAAAATGTCACATTGGGTGATTTTTTCAAACGCTGAACAATCACAGGCCGAGCAAACCCGCTAGCAGAGTCAGATTTCAGCACTTGTTCAGGACCCACAAGGCCACCGTGTCCACTGCAGCGTGTTTGGATGTGTCTGAAGTAATCCCTCTAGAAGCCAGTCACTGTGTGTGTATCACGCCACCGACAGCAGGAAACGGCTTCACCACATCAACTTGACCGCCGTTCAAAAATGACTAACTCTGGGTTTGAGAGCTCACATGCTGCCCTGAGCCGCTGGAACGACTCTGAGATGTATAATATAACTACCGCCCAGGCTGATGCTGGAAAGTTGGATTAAAGGGAACTGGGTGATTTATGATTTGCAAAGAATCTGGCTCTAGTCAGCGTTCGACAGGGGAGTGAGAACGAGGCTCAGCTCAAATGAACCACGTCGATCTGGAAGGAAAGTTGAAGGAAAAGACTGTTGTGGAGTTTCTGAGAGACGGGAGATGGATGGAGAACCGGCTCCTGGAAAAGGGGGAAATCCATCCCTTCGACATGAAGAACGCGCTTTGGGATGAAAGTGTTCGATGAAATCAGCAGTAATCACTAGTGGCTCGGATGAAGCACTTTCACCAAGCTGTGGTTAAATCTGGCAGGTTGGTCTTGAGTTAAAGAGCTTCTTGAGTGATGTAACATGGGACTTTCCGTTGGGTTCATTTAGCCATAATCAAACATTGTTGGACCAACCAGCTTATTTACAAAGAAAGTTCATCCGAAAATGAAAATGTAATTAACTCTCCCTCAGTCCAGCCAAGATGTAGGTGACTTTTTTCTTCAGTAGAACAGTAAAGAAGATTTTCAGCTCCTTGGTGATTCATAAATGACTACCATCAATTTGAGAGCCGAAAAAGCATATACACGCAAGAAATATATAACACTCGTGGCTCCTGATGATACATTGAGGTCTTACGAAGCAAACCGATCAAGAAACTGAACATTATTTACAGCATTATTACCTGTAATCCAGACCTCAGGAAAACAAACAAACGGTTCTTTTGATGAAACAGTTCACCAAACTGTACTGAGCATCTTAAGCAGACTCATAACTCATGAGTTACTCAATCAAAACTCACTTTCAGATGCCTGACAGTCCTGTGATTCAGTGCTCCAGTTCTTCCCGCAGTCACTGAACTGAGGAAACTCGGATTGAAGACCCGCTGATACAATGAAGTTATCATGTAAAACATCCACATTTCACATCTTTACTGTATAATATAATGATATAATTGCCTGTAAGCAGTGTGAATATGAAAATGAACTGCCAAGTCGGTTATTTAAACCAGTTAATTGAAATGAACAGTCCAAAACAATCAGATTCCCCATTCGCCTGAGGATCTGTATTACAGGTAATCATTTTGTAAATAGCATTTAGTTTCTTGTACAGACTGACAGTTTTAATTTATAACCCTTTTGAAGCTGGGATGCTGGGTTAAGCTGGTCCTCAATATATTATCAGGCATATTAATTTTGTGTTGCCTGATATGCTTTTTTGACCTGGTGGGTGTTAACTTGTATTTGATGAATCACCAATCACTAATTTTCACAGTTTCTATATCTTGAATGGCCTGAAGGTGGGATAATTGACAGCAGGTTTTCATTTTTGTGTGAACTATCCCTTTAAAGCTGAAGTATGTCATTTAAGCAAACAGAATGGCGTAATCATGAGATTTCCGAATCCTCTCGTTGTGCCCCTCTGTTCGGTTAGTCCCGCTCCAAACTCACAGCACTGCTGGCCGAGCGGACAGTCTGAGATCATTCCCAAACACAAGCAGCTCCGCTTTAGCCGTTGAGGTCATTATATGAATGGTAAATATTTGGTATTAGAAAGCCTAAAGCAGGCTGAATGAGATTAAACTCTGATTAGCCCATTTACAAAGCCACACTTCACATTTGGAGCGTTTCATTGTTTTATTTCCTTTTTTTGCAACAGTCACAATTTAGTTTTTTCATGAGAACTTTCCAGCCTCTCTCTGACCCATAAAACTAATCATGCTGTTTTTACCGCATTTGACAAATGACCTCTGTTCTAACCTCCGTGTCCCAGCTCTCGTTTATTAGAGGCAGCCAAGTTAAAAATAATGAAAGAGACTGATATGTAAATCATTTGTCAGAGTCTATGAGTTCTGAAGATTCTGATAAGAAAACTTCTACGTCAAACTCAGTTATTTGCCTTAATTGTATTGAATGTGCACTGGTCGTTAAAAATCTTTACACACTGTACTTACAGAATACGTAATGTTACTTAAATAAAAGGTGCCTTAAAGTGCACTTAAATGCTCAAAAATGTGCACTTTGTAGTAAAGAAATAATTTAATAATGCACTTTGTAATAATATCAAATTTTTACACATTAAAATATTTAGTTTTAATAGTTTTTCTTGTGCTTTAAAGTACATTTATTTTCATTTGACTAACAATCTAAAGCAAATCTAATATACTTCAACTGTAGTGTGTAATTTAAAACGACATTTACAATTAATCAATTAAATTAGTGCTGTCAAACTTAATTTATTAAACTTACGATTAACTGCATCGTAAGTAAAACAAAATTGTTTTTATAATATATGCTTGTGTACTGTGTATATTTATTATGTTTGTATAAAGACACATACATAAAGCATATAACTTTAAGTTTTAAAGTTTTCTTTTAAAGTACATTATGTTTACAATAAGTATTCTTTTGGTAAGTATGCTAACGTTTAGGGTTTAGAAGAGAACGTTTCTACCTGGTCTCTTGGCTTCAACCTACCTGGGTGCACTTTTTAGCCAACAAGTACATATCACTGCAGTTTCCACAGAAATGAACACTAGAGGCAGTAAAACTCTGACAACTTTTACTCATTTTGACACAAGTTTACAGAGTTTTGATTTATAAAGTGTCATTTTTGTACAATTACTTGAATGATATCGTGTTATGACTACAAAACAATATTAATATTCTGGGATATTTCTGGGAAAACATGCTTTTGAAGGTTATCATCACACATATCCAGCTTCATATCTATGTATTTTCATAGACGCTAGGTTTGTTCGTTAGTTTAACTACACTTCAACAAAACAGTTCAGATATTTGTTAACACTATCAGGTAGGTTTAGGGTTGGATCTGGTGTAGGGCATATTTCCAACATGACTGAGCAACTTTTAGCAATAGTCCACGGATATTTCAATTTCCGAACCAACGCAATACATACCTCTATCAACTGAATAAAAACGTGCCAGAGTTCATGTATTGAACCTGTGTTTTAGCTCCACTCAGTGGACATTTCTCTTTGAAACATGCAGTAAGGTACGTAAAAACAGTCTTGCACAAAAAGTACACAGAGGTACATATTTTTATGACACCAGGTTGGAACATTTTCCATGAATTGTCCCCATCAAACTTTCAAATCTAAATCCTAATGTTAAAAAAGAACTACCACCAGCAGAAATGATAAGCACAGATCCTATTCTTCTGTATTGGACTCACCTGTAGGCTGCACCTGCGGTACTCTTTGTCCCGTCCAGAGCATCTGTAGTTGTGGGCAGCCGCTGGGGGCCTCCAGTCCCTCTCGGCCTGGTTTCTGGAGGGCTGCAGGACCCAGGGCTCGGGGTTTGGGTTTGCAGGCGTCTGGATGCCATGTGGAGGAGGCTCTCTGGGACTGTGTGATCGCTGGATGGTGTGAGTGTAGGAGTGTGGGACTTGGCGAGAAGCTCGACCGTCAGGGCGTCTGTCTCGGGCCCCGTGTCTCTGGGTTAGGGGCCGTGAATGTGGACCTCGCTCGTGTTCCCGCACTCTCTCCATGCGTCTGTGAGTCTCTCCATCACCTGTTTTCTCTGCTGAAGGATCAGTCTCTGCGTCTGCTGCCTCCATCTCCTTTTCCTTCTCCTTTCGTTCTCTGTTAACAGCATCTGTGGTAATTTGTTCTTCTTCTCCTGGTGTTTTATTCACATGAGCGCTGGAGTTCACACTGAAAGCGTCTGTGGTGGTGGTGATGTTGTGCCGTCGTGTGTGTCGAGCGTGACGGTTTTGTCTGTGTAAAGGAAGAGAGAACGGCACTCTGCCGTACCCAAACTGTCCGGGACGAATAGAAGAACTAGACCTGGTGTGACATGGATGAAAAATAACACACTGTATGAGCATGCTAGAAATGATAAACACATTAGACATCAAGATATAAAAGCTAAAAGAATAACAAAGTCAATCCCATTAAAACAGCAGATGTTGAAGATTGCATATCGGTGTGTAAAAACCAATGCCTTGTGATCACCTGTTTTGTTCCACAGAAAAACGTTTTAGAGAATTCACACTGTTTTTTTCCAAAAGATTCAAAGAGCTCATTCAGTGATTCAGCAGTGATGGGCATGCTCAATGTACCTCAACTTGAAATTAGGTTTGCAGATGTGATTAGGTCTCAACCTACTAATTTCTTCAAGCTTTATATCATTTCTAAACATACTACCATTCAGTGTTTGTACACTTTACAAAATACACTTTTTTTTCAGCAAGGCTGCATTAGGTGACAGTAAAAGACTTCTAATGCTAGATGTATGAGGTAGAAATGTTTAATGTTTCATAAATCTGTAACTGGAAGTGAATATGCACGTTCACAATGTAAGCTTATATTGGAGTATCTGTAGTGATGGACACACACCGCCCCTGACTCTGAAGTGGACATACTGCAATATATATCAAGCAACCCTAAGTATGACTGAGCTGTAAACAGGAAGGTCTCACCTTCTTACAGATGCTGGATCTCTATTGGTAACCGACCTCCTACTTCCGGTGCCTACAGCTCTGCTGTGACTGGGTGACCGTGCAGGAACTCTTCCATAGGGAAGTGAAGCGGATGAGGAAGGTGAGCGGTACACTGAGACCGGCTCCTGATTGGGCGGGCCAAACTGCCCTGGCCCAGCGCTGCCTGCTTCGTTTCGGTAGAGCGGTAATCCAGGATTGGGATTGGCTGGGAGAGGCGGGGAAAAGTAAGGAGGCCTCTCAGCGGCCCCTGCTCCATACGGAGGGGGCTCGTTGACGGGATACAAGGAGTTATAGTATGGTCTGACTGCAGAGATCACAGGGGTGTTGTTTGGGACGCCCGGTGGAAGGTAAGCCGGTCGGTTCCATACAAGAGGCGGGGTTTGGGGAGGTGGCATACACTGTCTCCGCCTCTCAGACACGCCCACTCCGCAGCTCTGAGAACACTCCACCCACTCGCTCCATGGACCCCACACTCCTTCAAGAGCCTCCTCTTCTGTCTGACGAGACTTTCGTCCAGCCGCCTGTCAGAGGAAGATTTAGGATCAGTGAGTAAATATCCCACAGCAGCATACTTTCTGAAACTTCAGAAATACGTAATCTAAACGCTGAATAAATTAGATTTCTATTGATGTATTGTTTGTTAGGATAGGACTATATTTGGCTGAGGTAAAACTATTTTAAATCTGGAATCTGAGGGTGCAAAATAAATCTACATTTTGAGAAAATTGCCTTCAAAATGGTCCAAAGGAAGTTCTAAGCAATGCATATTACTAATCAAAACGTTTTGATGTATTTGCATACGATATTTACTAAATATCTTCATGAAACATGATCTTTACTTAATATCCTAATTATTTTTGGCATAAAATATTTTTTTAATAGCTCCATGGCTACAAATATCTCGTTTCTTTTGAATGGAGAATATGAAGGTCAGGTTTTGTTCCTATACGGCATCACATTCTCAAAGTCATATTCAATTTTGAATTCATATTTTTACTTAAATATAAAGCAATTTTTGCACTAAAAACAATCATAATAACTTAGACAAGTTTCAGACCCTGCCATCCACACGCACAGCTGTAAAAACAAACACCTCAGACAACTGCACAAGCACAAAACCAGCCCGGGTGCATGAGCTGAAACCTAACTAGAATTATTTTAAAAAAAAAGTGTGATCAATATCAAATTACACAGTGCAAATCATAAGATTAAACAAGCAAAGCATGAACAGTTGTTTTGAAAAAAACACAGAATAATTCTCCAAACCACACCCGACAACATACAAGTTCAAACACATGTCCTGTTCTATCGTGCTTGGTGATGAATGACATGAGTGAGACAGAGGCATTATTAAACTAAATCAGGAAGAGGCTGGACTCTGGAGTTCAGCCCAGTGCAATGACATTCTTTACAGTGCTGGACGCAGATTTGATCTAATTCCAGTTACTTATATAACCTCATTTCATCAATCAGGAGGGAAGAATTTGAGCGTCTGCAGGGCAGGCAGAGGTAGAAGGGAAGAAAGCAACAAACAAAAGAATCCATTCAGTTCACCGAAAAAAAAAGACAGAAAAAGGACAAGAGAACAAGGCCTGCAATGCACCTCTGATCTTGTCTAAACTGCCATCACGGTCACACAGCGCCAGCCTGTGTGTGCACTGATGTGTGTGTGTGTGTGTGTGTGTGTGTGTGTGACAGTTGTTAAAAACAACCCAGCACACAATCAAACCAGGTGATTGGGTTAAAATCCTAAGAATTGCTTAATTATATTTTTCTTGCTTAAAATTAATCCAATATATGTATTAACATTATATTAACAGTTTAATAAATAATCATTAAATAATAAACTTTTTTTAATTGCTTATTAATAAATGTTCACCTTTTGATTATTCCCGATGCCTCTAGTAATGATGTGTCTGGTTTTTAATTTACAAATATTATGATTATTTTATAATCATTTTAAGCAATAGCTGAATTTAATAAAACTGGGTTTGTTCATATTTAACCCAGTGTTAAGTTGTGTTTTAACCCAGTTTTTATAGATAGATAGTTTTTGGAGCTGTTTTGGCTGCAGAAGCCAGTATAATCTGCATGTGTGTGATTTCCTGCCTGTTATAACATCTCGCATGCGGCGCTGTTTGAAATGCAAGGAAAGACAACAAACTCATTTTTAGTTTTCTAAGGCATTTGTCTCTGAGTATTTCTACTGTAAACTGTTGTTGAAATAGAGCAGAACAGTGTGCTGTACAAACTACACATGCACATTAAACTCTCAGCAAGAGTCTGCCACTGCAGCTCCTCCTGCTCTGGTGGTCCTCACCCTGCGTGCGTGTGTGTGTGAGTGTGTGTGGTTTAAGAGCACACAATGTGTATAATGACATGGGTATGACATAGCTATTACAATATGAAGATGATTTATGAGGAGAACATTTTCAGTGTCCCCGTAATTCAAAAGGCTTAAAAACATACTAAATGGTGTTTGTTTTGGAAATCTGTGTGTAGTGTGTTGTGTTTCCTGTAAGGGGTAGGTTTAGGTGTAGGGTCAGTACAGACCACATACAGTCTGTACAGTAGAAACACCATTACACCTATGAAGAGACCAAAAACCAACGTGTGTGTGTGCTTACTCTGAACATGTGCGTAACTGCTCGCTTGCTTACATGTGAGTGTGATTGCTTCACACCAACGCCCAATCACAGCCACATCTCACATGGTCCCCAAGGACAGCCCCACATCAGAGGCCTAGCAGATGACCAAACAACGGAAAGATCAGCTCATGCAGTTAATGGTCAGATCCAGCAGTTTATCTCTCAGAGCAAAGACCCATTCAGCCGCTCCACAAACATATGGCAACACTCTGACAAACGGTAGAGTATGCAAATGTAAGCGTCATCATCATCATCTTCATAATCACTCACCGGCTTCTCTGGTTCCTCAGATGTTGTTAAGGACAGGACAGCAAACACACAACACCAAAACGCACACAATCTGTGAGGAAGAGGGAAAACATGAGTATTTAGAAGAAGACGATATAAATTCAGTTTGATCATGTTGTGATATTAAATTAAACAGCGATAATGAGGCGCTATATTAACACATGATGAGCGCTGTAAATGATAATGTTGATGGTCTACAAGAGGCTGATTAGATTTATCTCTGGACAATTAGGGAAATGTGTTAACAAGGCTAATACAAATATTAGCTGTCCCAGAATTCCCCACCCTGCGCGGCTCCTATTGGCAGTTCCTCTGGATATGACTTATCCTCAAAACATTCCCATATCAACCACAATCATAATGCAACGCCTTTAACCCACATTTTAGGGTTCTGGTTGGTGGCTTTTCCGAGTAGAAATACTTGACGTTGTGTCATGATGTTATGCGTTGTCCTGATTTTAAGAAAACTGATTCTAAACTAAACTCCAAGCGGGTTGAATATAACATGTCTCGAACGATAAACTTCTGTTTAAGCGCCCAAGATATGATGGACACCTGAAACGGATTTCCTTGTTGTTTAGTCTGGGTTAGCAGTTAATACAGAATAGTCCGATTCAAATTTCACATGATGCATAGTAACTTTGCTTAAGGCCTGTATGATAGCTATAATCATATTTTAAATATCGTTCTAATTCTGAGAATAGAGTAGTCCACATCATACTTAACATAAGGAGGCGATTTTAATGAACAGAGCAATGCAGTGCACTAGTCTGGACAGTAATTGTGGTTACAGCTATCTTTTTATGCTGTGAGTGTGCCTTTAACTTGAGGTAAGGACTCTTCGGAGCCCTGGTATATGAAGCGAAGTGAAACAGCGCTAACCCTGAATGCTGGTGCCAGGGATATACAGTACAGTGTGAAGCTGTTAAGCAACAGATTAATAAGTGTCTCAGTGGTTAACCCATTAAATACCCATCAGTGGTTATAGGTTCAGTAGTGACAGCAAACACATTAATTATGGAATTAAAGAGTATTAGCAGATTAATATGACGACATCTGTTAATTATGGTGTTTACAGGCACATCATTTTCCAATGATTCTTACATTAAAACATTTGAACAAAATGACCTTTGTTTGGACGTGCAAATATTAATAAGAATGTTCAGTTTCATTAACTAATAATGCGCCACAAAAAGTCTTGATAAACCATTTCAATATGATTAATGAACTAACTCAAAGTAACATGTAAACAGTCTACAACGCTGTACCTAATTAAGTTTATTTAGTTTTAAGAATAAACCTGCATCAGATTTTTCAAACAGAAACAAGGTTAGGCTACTCTCCTGGATAACAGCCATCGAGTTTCTGAAAGTGCATGACTGCTTACAGCAACATCTGTATGTGTTCTATTAATTAGGTCATAGTTATAATTTTAATGATTAATTTCCAAACCCCTGTTCTACAGCACAGCGCAGGGGTCTGTGGGACCACAAACACTCCAGCAATCTGTCTCAAGAGAACGCGAGGCTTGTTTGTACCAATAATGTTTATCTGTCTGATGCGTTTGCACATCATCTGTGGTTAACTATTAGTATTTGAGAACAGTGTAAAATGATGCATGACATCTTGAGTGCAGCCGCAGACCCGTAATCACAGCCGTGGGTTAAAGCGGCGCACCACGGAAACCATAAGGGCAGCATCAGGCCAGATCCAGAGCCCCAGCGCGCTCAGGACCCCCCGCCTCTGGCCACGTTTTTCACCAACTACTGGAGAAACCCGCCACACCGAACCTGCGTCCGCAATCAAGAGCCCAAACGCGCCAAATAATCCGAAAGGAATGTTCGGAGCGCAGTTCGAACCACTTCATTAAAACCAAATCGAAAACATTTAAAAGCGGCCTTGAATTTGATGCAAAACAACCCAGTCACGACCCGCACCGATTTCTCCCTTCCACTTTTAATCACTTACTTAAAAACCGCGTCGAGAAATGACATGGGGGAAAGTATAAATCACGCATCAAAATCATTTTGAAGATTATATTGAAATCCTCTTATCAAGACTTACTGGATACGTTTGTGAAATATCAACTTTCATAAACATAACCTTGCCTCACATGAAGAAGTGTGCTCCTAACTTCTTTGAGCTAATTAGGATCTATTGGGAATGGTTATACAGCATTAGTATTCCTTTCGGATTTTTGACGTAAAGCCTATATGAAACCTGCGTACGCAACCTTTACTAGTATTTCTGAGAATGTGTATATCGCAGCCGCCCTGTCCATCTGAGCAGTTTGCTGTAGTTCTTGTGGTGGTGATCGAGCCAGACTCGAACCCGTGGCCGGCGGCAGGAGACTCGATGCACACACTTCACGTCTCTCCATCCGATACAATGATGCGCAAAAGTCACAAACGTGCCCGGAGCCGCGCGTTACCTGCTCACAGATGCGCTCGTCATTCTCCGCTCGCGGATCCGTTCTTCTGCGTCAGGCTCGTGAAGGAAACAGAAACAAACACCAGATCCGCGGAGCTCAAGCAGCTGCTTGGCGAACTTTTCCTCGTTTCTTCAGACTCGTTCTCTACTCTCTCTCTCTCTCTCTCTCTCTCTCTCACACACACACACACACACACACACATACACACTCCTCTGGAGTAAGAGAGGGAGGGGTGTAGGGTTTTTTTCCCTGTCGTTCACCCAACTTTTTTTGTCCTTGTGTAAATGTGGTGTGACGCTGGACAGCCACACAGCTCTCTCTCACACACTCTCTCTCTCCCTAATTCAGTATGGGCTGGATTGGCATGATAGATGTTACAGTGTATTGCCAAAACATATTTTACATTATGTATTCAAATATAATACTAATAATATAAACAAATAAATACATTCATAATTAATTAATTAAAACAGAACAAATCAATCATATGTGTCATAGACAGCGCTTCTGTGGCGCTCTCCGACCGTCAGCAGCGGGAACCTTCTCCCGAGTTTTAGTTCCTACCCG
>JAUMHR010000070.1:4035493-4051241 GCA_032361145.1 Enteromius fasciolatus
TGCCGCGTGATTACGCGTGCCGATTTGCAGGATGCCGCGTGAAAAAAGACGCATTTTTAATGGCCAGATCTGTACATACACATAAACACAAAAACTGTCAAACTAAAAGAAAATTCACAAAAGCTCCATAATTAGAAGAATTAAGTAGATTTTTTTACTATAGTTTAGAAAGTATTATGGCATATAAACAAAGACAAGATGTAAAGGTTAATCGTTACAATAATATAAGAATATATAAACATCAAGAGCAGTCTGAACTCCACAGGACTGACAACAAACGGTTTCATAAGTACAGCTGAGCTAGGTATCGTGTCATGGCCCTGAAGAGAGAAGGACAGTGTGTGGAAAGAGAAGGGAAAGTGAAAAACGGGAAGAGCGGGAGATATTAATGCCATCAACAGGAAGCTGCTATGGAAACCATGCAACAACACCACAAACACTGTTATTATGACAACAGAACAGCAACTCAAACACACACACACACTAACTGAACAGAAGAGTGAGCGTTACCTGCAGCATCTTAAAGGCCTTCAGGAAGCCTGTGTGTGGCAGAAGAACACCTGAACACACACCCACAGTGTCTCCACACCTGACAAGACACACACACACACACCCATCAGAAACCAAACACACTCCATCTGCTCCAGCAGGACACTTAGAGACTTCAGACCTGTACACACTGAGTGCGTTCCGCATCATCTGCTCTTCAGCCAGCTGCAGCCTGACAGCATCATCCTACACACACACACACACACACACACACACACACGATTAAACACTACACTTCTAAATCCAATACAATCATCTCGGAGAAATCCAGGCTAAAGTTTCAAAACCTAACAAACAGATTACAGTAGGGCTGCACGATTGAGTTTTTCATGCTTTATCTACACGAGTAAGTCCAGTCCAATAACACTGTAAAGGTCAAAAGCCAGAGGAAAGCTGACCTGGAAGATCTCTTTCAGGTCCTGTAGCGTGACCTCGAGCTTGACGATGGGAATCTTCCCAGCTGCCATCTGCTTACAGCTCTGTTCCACGTCCAACAGAGAGAGAGTGCTACGACACACAGCACTGCAGCTTGAGCCTGTTTCACTCATTACTTCAATGCATTTAAATTAAACTCCATACGAGGAGCTGGAAGTGTTTACTTGTTTTGGAGCTGGTAATCACAGTACAGGCCCGCGTCTGAGACTCCCTCTCGACACACATGAGCGCTGAAGTGATTCTCCATCACGCTCGCTAACACACACGCCCCCGTCCGCCACACCACCTACAGCAGAGACACATGCTCAGGCCACATGTCAAATATTATAATATTTGATGTTCTTTGTATTTATGGTGAAATATTACTC
Source organism: Enteromius fasciolatus (assembly GCA_032361145.1). Lineage (NCBI taxonomy): Eukaryota > Metazoa > Chordata > Actinopteri > Cypriniformes > Cyprinidae > Enteromius > Enteromius fasciolatus. The sequence continues at coordinate 4,036,846 of JAUMHR010000070.1, forward strand.
GAGCGCGCTTTTGAAAGGTTGAAGGCTGTACCTGCCTGCCCTCCAGCGAGTCAAAACCCAGCAGATGCAGTTCACAGTCCTCCACAAGAGGGCGACTCAGATCCCACAGATCTCCATTCACTCTGCCCACCACGGCACCCTTCACACTGAAAACACCAACACACACACACCATACAAGAAATAACAATTAGCAAAGACAGTCTTATGGTTAAAAAAATCATTATATTGGAGGATTTACTTAAATGAAAATGCAACTTTTTTTGAAAATAGGCTCATTTTTCAGATTCGTCACTGTATCTGATTAGACCAGGGGTCAGCAAGTTCAGTCCTAGAGGGCCAATCAAACACATCTGAAGCACCTAATCAAGGTGTGCTTGAAACTTCCAGGCAGGTGTGTTGAGGCAAGTTGGAGCTAAACTCCAGGATCAAGTTTGATGACCCCTGGATTAGACCATTAACATCACGCTCAAAAATGACCAGAGTTTTGATACAGTGCCTGAAAGTAGTCCCCAGCAATTCAATAATATCATCACACCTGCTGTAGCATTGCTCCTTGATTAATACGCTTGAATGAATATAGTTCCAAGTTATATGAGCCTAGAAAATGTAAACTTTTCATTATAATTGGCTTTAGTACATGATGTAACTACAGGAGAGTCAAGTTTTATACAGGAAGAATATTGAGAGTGTTTGGTCATTTTTGAGCATGCTGCTAATAGTCTAATCAGATTCAATGATGAAAATGAGCCCTTTTTTTTTTTTGAAGTGTCGTGTTCCTTTAACTGAGAAAAATATATAATTATATATAAATATATATATATAATTATATTATATATATATATAGATAGATAGATAGATAGTCGGAGGCTTTTATTTACCGCTCACTCTTGGCAATCTGTAATGGTGAGGTCACACCAGCTGACCCTTTGACCTCTCTACCGTCAGCCAATCGGATGGTCAGATGTCTTGATGCTGCGAGACCCTCATCAGCTCCAGTCACATGCCGATCACAGAGAGACTGGAAAATCCGTAAGCGCTTGGTCTGACTGTGAGACGGATGCAGCTGGAACAGAGAGAGAGAGAACGAGTGAGATCCACAGACAGGCCTTCAGACACCGAGCAAGCGCTGCTACAGGAAAGAGGAAAACAAACAAAACACTGGACTTAACTTAAATACAGACAGGTTCACAAACGTGGGACCATTAATGAAAATATCCTACATTTATTTAATCACAAATTATGAAATCAGAATAATAAAATAAGCAAAAAAATGGACTAAAAATGACTATTAATATGAATATGCATCAATCTTCGGTGTGTCTTTTGCTTTAATAAAGCTACATGAATGAAACCTGTTGATTATGTGCTCCAGCATGATCTGAGATGATCCAGCAGAGCATCTTAAGCTTCAACATAAGATCAGTCACATTTCTAGTTTATTACATATAATAACATTACATTGAATTACTTGACATGTTTTCTTGCTGCAAAAATCCTAAAATCCTTCACTTTATACAAGAACACACATGCATGCTATGTGAAGCCCATTCAGTCAGCTGAGTGTCACATTATGAGATGTCAGTGCCTCAGAGCATCATTCATCAGTCACATCCCTGCACACCTTCCCATAGTGTCTTCTGCCGCGGAATGCTGCTCTCACTGCCGCCTGACAGACGCGCCAGCTCCACAACCCGACTACGACCATTTTACACTACAAACTCCAAGCTACGGCTTCATTATTTCTCCTCCAAACATCAAACGTTGCCCTCTCAGCGGGCCGCCATTTTACCGGAACTATTACATCGTCACAGAGCAAGAAACCCGATTCGCCGAAGGAATTCGAAGGAGGGCGGGCTCTGCGTGAGAAACAACCAATAAGAAGCGACGGCAGGCGTGCGTCACCAGCGTCCCCTCAGTGCGCAAGTAAATAGATTCAGTGACAGCAAAACGCACGCCACATTCAAATAAACGGAAGACCTGAAAAATAAACAACAGTGAAGATTTATGAGCGGAAAACTACCAAAGCAACATAATATATTTAGAGAAACACTGCTCCATCACTTCTGCCTGATCTGATGCGGTTTTGTACGAGGTTAAATAAATAAATAAAAAAATCTACATGCGCTCACACCACCACCACCCTGCCACTTCTACAGGACCCTAGAGACGACATGCAACATGGAGAAGATATAATTACATTTTATAAGTGGATAACAAACTAGTGCACTGTATTGTGCGTTACAACAGCTTGTTAAATGGTCCAGATCTGATTTTAGTGTCTGTTTGCATTATATTGAACCACACTCCTTATATATATATATATATATATATATATATATACACACACACACACGTATAGTTAAACTATGTAAAGCGAGTGTTTCATATTTGCATGATCAACTTGTCACTGAAAGGGTTAACACTGAGGAAAATGAACGAGCCTTCACTGCCATTAAGTTTACAGAACTAAGCCAAATTCAACAAGTGCACAATGTTTCAGATATGTACACACAATCAAGTAATCATTGCTCATCATCAGTGACATTATTTTGTACAATACTGTGACAATGTTTGGTTGCACATACAATATTAGTGATCATTAGGGATGTCACAGTGTGAGAAATGAGGACCTCCTCCAAATGACATAACACCTTTTCTGATGATGTTTAGCTGGATATGTGTGCAGATGTCTGACACATTCCCTTTAAAGGAATAAGAATCCACTAGAACACAATAGAATTGGTGTGGAGATGATATTACTCAGTTGTCCCAAATATTTGCAAGGATAAGAGTCAGGCATATAGCGTAATAAAAAAAAATAAAAAGTAGAACTTGATGTTTAAATGAGACTTTTGTTTAGTTTCTTAGTAAAGAGCTTACCATCAATCATCAGTATCTTTACTGAAGGGCCAAACAACTCAAGTCTGCAATAATCAATACATAAACTCTGTATATGCACAGAAAATAGAATTTTTGAATTGAAGTAATGGCATAATGTTGTGAGGAACATCTGAAGGTTGTTGCAGAACAATTAAGCACTACAAGGTTTTGTTTTCTGAGAGTAGTACTGTATATTCGTTAAACCTGTCCACCCAGACCGCTATCTGTACCTTTGTGGTAACTGAATGAGACCGGATTTTACATCAAGATTGTGTAGTAAACCTGTGGTGCAGCTGGTATATAGAAATGTATTGAATTATAGCAATTTACAGTTTCACATTTCGGGCACATCCTGCAGATTCATTCTATATGTCATTATTTGTGCGTTATATGTTAGCATGTTCTCAGAAATGCTCCTTGCGATAAATGCAAATGCTGTCCAAATGAAGACACCAAACCACGCTGCTCAAATATTCAACGTCAGCACTTGAAGAAACTTCTTACACAATGCATGAGAGCTACAACAATGTACATGTTATATTTACATTTAAATTGACAGACATTTTGTTGAAAAGCAGTGTATCAACATTGCTGTGAAAAGATGCACTATTTGCTTTCGTTTAACGAACAATGCGTGTGACATCACATCCTGAAAATGCACTGCATGAAAGTGTGGCTTGAGTAGGACACAAAGACAGGAACTCGCACATTTCAATCATGTACATGACTAACTCATTATCTTACATCCTAGGGACAAAGAACTGACTTAAGATTAACAGATACAATGGGAAACTGAAAGTAATGAAACCAAACTAATTATTTTCTCAACTATCATTTGGACATAATATTCAGAGCTGTGTATTCAAGCTCTGCACATTTCTGTTAATATGTCGGACATCATTAAGGTTAGAAGACTTACAGTAGAGAACAAAATTGCTCTTGAGTAAAACAAAATGACAGAAAATAATCCTGGTACATTTGCTATTGAACAAAGTATGAGACCACCTGTAAAGAAAAGTCTCCTTCCTTTCAATAATATTTCTTGTCACAATGCTTTTATTAATCAGAATACATGTAAGAACTCTATCGAGAAAAAAAGCGCAAAGGAACTCTTGAAAAGCACTGCAGAACTACCGAGGAGTTAAGCCTTGAACACTTGGTTAGCTTATACTGTACGCAATGTGAGCCTAAATCTTCACATTTTGGTGAAGATTGATAAGTGGCTATATTTTGCTTTAATCACTACAAGCCATTATGGTTGCCCAGCATTACATCTTTGTCAATAATTTAACCACTCAGGAATAAAAGTTGAAATCCACTGGCTTTGCACACAAAGAGAAAGAGTAACAGGTTAACAAAAACAAACAAACAATCAAAACAATCTGCAACTCCTCAAAAGCATTAACAAGTATTTTACATCATAAAAAGAAAAGAAAAGAGTTATAAGGTGAAGTAGTGAAGGAACAGTTACCGGAAGGAAAGAGATCTACTCTCAGTGCATCTACTTGCTAGTCATCCAGACACCACACACACTCATACACTCCACCACCTCTCTCTCACATTACACCGAATGAACAGGATAACCACCTTTTGCCTTCCTTCAAATTCCATGGATGTTTCTGGATCTTCATATTCTCCTCCTCGTAATTCACCTTTTAGGGTATCTGAAAACTTCTTTCACTCAGAAAAGTAGTGCTGTAACATGGGGCAAGGCGTGTCAGTGCATGTGTATTTACATGCGCTTTAACTCTCACGCTGAGATTAGCAGGAGATGCATCTTGCTACACTTCTTGTTTCAGGTTGTACAGAGAGCATTTAGCACTCATTCTGAGACGCTAATATCGAGGGGGCAGGAACGGTCTTTTGGGAGGGTTGAAAGGCCCACTGCCAAAACCAGCAGCAGAACGCTTTGCCCCAGGTAGAAGGGGTTCACGGTTAAGGGGCAAGGAACCTCTGGGAAACTGTGGGGAACGACGTGTGTGATGCTGGTTTGGTAATTGGAGGAGGGGCAGAGGGGAGGAAGGGCGGCGAGGTCTTTGATTTGGGGTGAGGAGCGGTGGGCGGTTGGGGACAGGCAAATGGGAATGGGGTTCCCCGGCAGGGGATGAAGGAGTAGGTGTGGTTGGGGTAGAGGGTGATGGTGGTGTGGGACTGGGTCCCTCTCGAATTCTGCCCAGGAGGGGTGGAGGGACTCCTGGGGTGCCAGGCCGGTGAAGAGGTGGGGTATGGCGCAAGACGAACTGCTCTTTCACCGTGCCTGGGCGAGGAGGCTCCCCTAACAAGGAAGGGAGTTGAGGTTTGCCGCCTCTGGGAGGGGCACTGCCACCGCTACCTCCATGCCCCACTCCATCAGGATGGAAGTTGGCAGGCGGATAGGGTAGAACTCTGTCTATAGGTACAAGGACACCACCAACCATAACGGTGGAGTTTGAGGAAAGTGGGAAGTCTCTGGAAGGAGGAGGTGTTTGAGGAAGGGGTGGAGGGACTGGGGGAATGGAAGAAGGAAAAAACGGAGGGGGAGGATGGTGCTGAGGAATGGCATGAGAAGGTCGTATGGGGTCTTCGTTTAGATAGGGCGGAGGGGGATACTGCAGAGGGGGTGGGAGGTGAGGAGGAGGAGGAGGGGGAGGAAGTGGAAGAGGAGGGACCAATCCCAACTCCTCAGAGCTCTCATGACTGTGACTTGCGGGGTGATGTGGAGGCGGGGCTTCCATAAACTCCTCCTCTTCATACCAGGCATCACCCACTCTAGATCCCGCACTGCTCCCTCTTCTCATGCCTCTTCCAACCACACGGATGCTTTCCACAGTTTGGATGCGGTTGCCATAATCAAGGGTTTCGATTGGTGCTCCCTCACTGGAGGATGTAGAAACAAGAGTCTCAATGCGATGGTAGTGGTCTCCATTGTCAGCTGAAGCTTTCCTTTCCCTGTCTTTTGTCCCATCGCTAGATCCTCCACTTGGTTTGCGGGAGGATGCATTTTTCTCTCCATCTCCGTCCATCTTTGCCTTTATTTTCGGATCCTGCACCATGGCAGCTGATGGAAGTGCTTTTCTCTTTAGCCCTTCTTCCTCTTTGCTTATGGCCTTGACCGGTTTAGAAGCACTTGGGCTAAAGGCGGCAAGTCGTGAGGATGGTGGTGTGCGATAATCCCTGTCTTTCCGCTCGTTTTCTCCCAGAGCTTCACGTGGAGTGATCACGGCATCCCAGGGGTCACTGTGATAGGCTGTAGGTGAAAGGTTATGACCTCCAGACAGACCTGCACTCTGGGGTTCACTGAGTACATGGGGCGAGTCCATAATTTCATCTTGGGTGGGTGTGCTACCACTCTCATCTCGGACGGGAGTGCCATCCAAGTTATCCCCACCGACGAGGAGAGGGCTATTGCTGCCCCCGTCATCCAAGCCAAGAGCGCCGAAACCAGGATTTCCCTGGAGGAAACTGTTAATCTTAGACTCCAGGCTGGGCACTACCACAGCCTCTGCCTCACATTCTTTCTTTCTTTCTTTCTCTCGTTCCCTTTCTTTTTCTCTTTCCCTCTCTTTTAGTTTCTCCCACTCTCTCCCTTTATCTCTCTCTGACTCTCGCTTGAAATTGTTGCCTGTGGGCTTTAGGGCCTTCGGAGTCGTCGGGGTTGTTGTGGTGGAGGTTGCTGTAGCTGTGGTGACCGCTGTAGATGAAGAAGGGGCAGATGAAGACGGACCAGGGTCTGGAGTGGTGAGAGCACCTGAACGAGCTGATGAAAGGAGAGAAGACAAACCTGCAAGACAGAGATTTAGTTAATGTTAAAATAACTACTGGTTCAGACGGGTTTCCCCCATCTTCTATTTTCTAACAGATTAGAAATCAATTGTGTACAAGCCACGTGTCCTACCCTGCAGGTTGGGGCTGTGAGTCTGTGTTTTAGTGAGAACATTCAGAATGTTTTCGGGGGAGAAATCCACTTTAGACAAGATGCTAGCCAAAGGATTTGATGAGGGAATGCTGCCAGGGGTCAAAGGAGGGGCTTTGGAGGAGGAGGCATGGCTGGAGGGTGTAGTAGGTGTCCCAGGGGAACGACGGGACACAGGACTGACGCCTGGGTATTGAAAAGAAAAAAATGCTGTTATGAGCTACTATGAGCAAACTCCCCTCCCTTTTCTCAGTGTAGTATATGCCCACTAACACAATAACAATGTGAACATTGGTAAGGAATGAGAAAGTTATACTTATTCTAAAAACAACATATGTTTGACTGTTTCATCTTTGGAACTTGTCTGTTGTGCTCAACACATTGGAGAACTCACCACTGGTCTTCATTGCATTGGAGAGTGAGCTCAGAATGGAGCTGATCTTGCCAAGATCCACATTGGCCAAGTTCACCTGTAGGGGGGAGGGGCTAATGACTGGGGCAGGTACTGGTGTGGTCATTATGGGTGTGGTGTTTGCAGGTGGTGTTTGATTGGTTGATGACACAGACACCGTCTTTGTTGGAGTTGCTAAAATCTGGGATGGTTTAGAAGCAGTGATCTGAACGCTTTTTGTTTCTGTAGCATTTGTAATCTTGGACGCAGATGGAAGACTTGACTTCTCTTTCCTCTCATCAACTGGAGGACAAAGAATAACTAGGTCAGTTAAACGTTACATTTTTGACTCATGTAAATTTCCTCTCATCTCTGCTTTCTCTTACCAACAATTGCAGCATTTGCCGGCGTTTCCTCTTCCTCAGACATGTCCATGTCCTCTATATCTCTGTTGTCCTTCTGTTGCTCCAAACCTCTCCCTCCGTTTCCGTCCCCACTACCCAAACCACTCCTGGAGCTCAAGCCATGGAAGGGCGACTCTGAGCCTGTGGGGGACGGGGCGTCTTCAGAAGGGGAAGGGATGGGAGACTCATCCAGACTAGGCAATGTGCCCTTAAAAGCGTCCAGCTTACGCTTCAAGCTACTGACACGATTGGCGAAAGCTTTATATGCCTATGGGAATGAGGGGTTTAACAGAAGCACAAAATGAGGATACAGTGGTACATTAAAAGGCCAATAATTGGCTATGACACTAGCAATAAGCCACTAACCATGTCCACTTGGTAGATGAACAAAAGTCTAACCTCAGAGAGCGGATTTTACTTTTTTTTTCATTTTTTTTTTTTTAATAATCAGTGATATTTGCCAAAGCAAGAATATTCACAAATCTTTCTAGCAAATGTGAAGCTAGCATCAAGACATCAGGGTCAACTCACATTGGCAACAATTTTGACCTCTTTGTATTGCATCTCGTAAAAGATGTCTGCGTTTCCCAGTGCCTCCAGCAGCGGGGGTCCTGCTTTTATCTGGCCCTCCAGGAATGCCACAAATTCTTGTAGCTTTGTGCTTCCCTCCTCAAAGTCCTTTGAGAACTTATTCCCACCTGCTTTATCTATGGATGTAAGTTGAGAGACAGTTTGAAATGCCTCCAAGCAGTTATATAGTGCCGTTTTTGGTAAATATCACATTACCTTTTAGCCTTTTGAGGGCCTCTGTGCTGCAGACGTCCACTCTGAGAGCAGCTAACTGCTTCTCTCTTAAATCACTTTCGTCCAGAGAGTTCTTGTAAGACATTAACCGCTCTACAAAATCATGCGGCTGACAAGAGAAAAGACATTAATTATTAGTGCAACAATTATAATAACAATAGGGAAAAAATTAATTAGATTTAAAGTCAATCATGACTTACTACAAACTCTGCAACAATTTTAGACTTTAGAGCAGTTTTGGGGTTGACCGGGGCTGCAGAAATGGAAAAAAAAGATAACAGAATCAAGTTATTCTTAGGAAAATGTATATACTGTATATATATAGTACATTATAATTTGTCACTTGATGCACTCAAATTAAAAAAAATAATGGACAGCTATTTGATCTGATACACACTTGACAATTTCCGGGCCCATAAAGGCTTCTACGCAAAACATATTGCAAGTGTAATTTGATTTTATAAGGTGATTTTATAAGGTAATTTTAATAATTTGTGTGTTACAGTGACAAATACTGGAAGCATACAGCTCAGAAACTAACCAGGAGAAGGTTGTTGCTCCTTCACTTTCTCCTTTTCCTTCTCTTTCTCTTTGTCCTTGTCTTTTTCTTTCTTCTGCAGACTGGTCTTCAGCTCAGAGATCAGCTCCTCAGGATAAACGTTCCTCTCCTGCCAAATACTGAAGATCCTCTCCACTGACTTACACACTTTTGGATCCCTAAACACACACACAGAGTCAGCCCAGCATGTCACTCCTTCAGCACTAATCACACTCTCGCACAAACGTGTGTGATTCACTAACTTGACCAGCAGGGCGGCATCTGGCAGCACCTCAGCGAAGGTGGTTCGGTAAATGATAGCGTTCTTCCTTTTGCAGTTCTGAATGACATCATTAGCGATGTAGAAGAGATTGAGCCTGTGATTGGCATCCGCTGCACCAAGAACCAATGAAAAACAGGGAAAAAGAGTTATTAGACCACAATAACATTAGTGCCAGGAATATTTAAAGAGACTAGTGTGATTAGAATTGTAGTAAAATACACTGCTCAAAAAATAAATAAATGGAACATTTAAACAACACAATGTAACTCCAAGTCAATCACACTTCTGTGAAATCAAACTGTCCACTGAGGAAGCAACACTGATAAACAATCAATTTCACCTGCTGTTGTGTGAATGGAAAAGACAACATGTGGATATTATAGACATATAGCAAGACACCCCCAACAAAGGAGTGCTTCTGCAGGTGGTGACCACAGACCACTTCTCAGTTCCTGTGCTTTCTGGCTGATGTTTTGGTCACTTTTGAACGCTGGTGGTGCTTTCACTCTAGTGCTAGCATGAGACGGAGTCTACAACCCACACTAGTGGCTCAGGTAGTGCAGCTCATCCAGGACGGCACATCAATGTGAGCTGTGGCAAGAAGGTTAGCTGTGTCTGTCTGCGTAGTGTCCAGAGCATGGAGGCGCTACCAGCAGACAGACCAGTACATCAGGAGGCCGTAGGAGGACAACCACCCAGCAGCAGGACCGCTACCTCCACCTTTGTGCAAGGAGGAACAGGAGGAGCGCTGCCAGAGCCCTGCTAAAATGACCTCCAGCAGGCCACAAATGTGCATGTGTCTGCTCAAACGGTCAGAAACAGACTCCATGAGGGTGGTACGAGGGCCCGACGTTCACAGGTGGGGGATGTGCTTACAGCCCAACACCGTGCAGGATGTTTGGCATTTGCCAGAGAACACCAAGATAGTTTTGGACTGATAACTTTTTTTTTATATAATGATGATGAAGAACAAGAAATGTTTTTTGTTGAAGTGCTTTAAAGAAAACGAGATGCTGGTGACAGTGCTGTTTGGTCAGGGCTCCAGACAAAATAATCCGGCAAGGAGCCGTTGACTTCTATAAGAAAAAATAAGTAGGCGCCAAATAAGGTTTTTAGGTGCCACAGAATAAACGTGATTTCTTTTTTAAACATTTTGAATTTTTTCAATCATACTGTCATGTGTTTATGTGTAACCCTTTCTTGTATTCATCAGCACTTTAATCCATCTTGTAGATTAACTACATGTTAATTCACGTTTATTTCATGCTAAAAGATATAAAGGTTTCACTCGGTGCTTGAACTGAGGCGTAGCGATTGTGCATGCCGTATTGATTTCATGAATTTTGTTATGAATTTGGCAGAATGTTAAAGCTGATACTTTGTTTATTAAAACGTAACAAAGTTCAAAGCTTGTTGTGATCACTGGACGGCAAGTGCGCTGCAAACAGGCTAATATGAAGCTCATGCATTAACAGAACACAGCATAAGATCTTGATGACAACAGTTATGATTACAGTAATAATTATAAATGAAATTTTGCCTATGTCCACACAGCATTACCTGTTAAATTTGTTCAAGTTGTGTACAGAATCAGATCTTTCTGTTTGCAGGTCTCCATCATTTTGATCTCTCGTGCTGTGTTTGAAAGGCATTTTGACTGTTTGAAACTTTTTTTCCATTAAAACTTTAAGGCGCATCCTCGCAGTTTAATACGTGAACAAAAAAGATGTGAATGCAAGCACTCAGGGAATTTCTTTTTTAAAGTCATAACACGGAAATATACATAGTCGCCTGTGGTGACCTCAGCTAAAATTTTACTCAAATTAATATTTTTGGTCACAAATGCAACCATTTTAGTGGCAGTCTGGAGCCCTGGTTAAAGAAAACATGTCTAAAAGATGTCTCTTTTAGAACTCTTGACATCATTTGCAAATAAAGGTTCATCACCCTGCAGTTAAATTTTGTTGAGCGAGTGTTAAGTCAATGCAAACACGCAATTAGACTTCCTTCTGTGCCATTCGCGCGAGTTAAGCGGCACGTTCAGCATGCCGGTTATACTGCACACATAAGCAGCGTGGAAGCGGACCGTATGCAGAGCATGATCAGCGTGCGCCAATTGTGCTTTCATACGGGCAGCTTGTACTGCAGCTGGCTATAGACAAGCATCTTTCTGTCGTATTTTCCAGCGTTCTTCTCCGCTCACCGTGTGCCATGTGCTTTGATTTACGTCATTTCTCTGCACCTGCTACGTGCTTCTGCGACGCCCCGTGTGCTCTCATCCGTTAACATGGGCGCCGAAAAAAATACATGCTGCTGACGTGTGCAGTGTGAAACCGGCGTAAACTCGACATGTTCAAGCGTGCAACTACACGCGAATAGCGAGATATATTCGCCCAAGTGCCCTCAGGTGTGAACGCACTTTTATCAAAGAGGGATTTGAGAAAATGATTGGCACACTGGACAAGAGATGCCAAAAGAAATAAACTAATATTTGTTACGGACAACATAGTAAAATATAAAAATGGGCATTTGTTTTGTTTATTTGTACTTTTGACTTTTTAATTTTATTTTAATGTTAATTTCATTCAGTAATGTAAAGATGTTATTTAATTTTGTACAATTTAGCTGTAATTAGTTGTAGCTAGATTGCTCTGTATACTGTATCTCAGTTGAGAAACACAGATTTCAGCATTATTAGTAATCTGTGTGTGCATTTTCCTTCATAACAAGCTAGTTGAGTCAAATCACTTATATATCGTATCGCAATCGCAATTTTGACCTTAATAATTACAATGTGACATTTTTCCCAAATCGTGCAGCCCTAATGTGGATACTTTTAGATACTCCTGGATTTCAGTGACAGACAGACAAGGATATTGTTTTCGACAGACACTGTGAGCACACAGCTCAAACACAAAGTCAAAATTTACACCGTGTTCAAAACTGGAAAAAATGTAAATAGTTTTTTTGAAATATGAAAGTGTTTATTTGTCGCTTTAAAAAAATGCCTTTTATTGTTTTATAACTAATGTTCCAGTCTGTGAAAAAACAGAGAAATAATTAGTTTTATCGTTTTTAGGAAAATGAATACAGTACTTTATTTTCTGGATTTTCATCATCCGAAACACGTTCAGGACCACGTTCAGATGTGGTTTCCTTCTAGCAGGATAAAAGCAGCGTACAAAGACCTCCATGAAGAGAAGGTCTCAGCCCAACAGCAAACGGACTCTGGAGCAGAACTCAACTGAACTAACAGCGCTGCCATTTAATAGATCATGCTCTTTTTTTTTTAAGAAAGTGAGCACCCACCATTTAGTGACAGGATGGGATTGACACTGAAAACGCCCTCTACTGTGACCCATTGCAGATACAGTATTGTATGTAATAAACTGATGCACAAACTATAAGACCGATCTGTCAGCTGTTTACAATCACCATAATTTAGAGAAAAAAAACCCCACCACACAATACTGACCGCTGGATCCTCAATGTGTACAGCAGTCATCGCCCTGATCAGATAGAAACATGCGCATCGTGCAGTCAGTAATGACGTTTAGAGGTTTCTTTGTAAATATGAACATATGACTGAATGATGCATAAACCAAAAGATTACTTTTCTTTATTAGCATTTAATCCATTGTGTAGCTATCCTGGGAACTAAGGTGCACTTTTTAAACATAAGAACTATACAGACACAAATAATAATTTCAGAATCTGTGCCAATATCAGTCTCACGGTGGAGCTCTTGGTCAGTGTGTCTTGTAAATGCTGTCATATGCACACATCTGATTCTGTTTATTCTTCATTAACTCAATATAATATTACAAATGTATTGCTATGTGGCACTGTTTATAGGTTTTCCACAGTTTGAAACAGAACCAGTGATTTCAGTAAGTTATATTTCAGGCTCTTAAAATAAACATTAATGGACACAAAAAAGTATTTCAAACTCCAGAGGTGTATGAACGCAAACCAAAAAGGCATAACATGCACATTTTTAAGCCATAACATGTCAAATTCATATCAGCAAACTAACTTTTAAAAACTTGATGATTCAAATAGCGAGTTTCAAACAGGATATGCGGGATCTCACTGTGAGGAAGTACCGGTCAGGAGAAGGGTACAAAGTATTTCCCAAACATGCATCCACCCACACCGCTGCAGAAGAGCTCTGATCCTGAAACTACAGTTCAACAAACCAGCTCAGATCTGCATGAGGAAGCTCAAATAGCAAATCGTTTCCTAACACTATTGGGGAAGTTTATAGGGGATATTTCCAACATTTGGGAAATTAATCATTTACATTAGTCGATAAATAAGTTGCAAATGTGGCTTGCAATTTTAAGTCAGCAGAGAAAGAGCTTCAGAAGGAGGTGGTTTTGGGATTGCCTAAATCCACTTAAAAAACAGCCTTCTATAGACAGAAGATCCCTCTGAAGTACGATCAAGACAGAGCTCTTTAACAAGGAAGAGTTGGAAAAAAAGTTGACGGATGCATATTCAAGAAGATTGGGATCCGTATGAAAAGCAGAAGGTGTTTCAACCAAGCATTTTCTTTTCTGTTCATTACAGTACCTTGACACCGGTCTGGTTTGGGCAGGTGTGAATACAGTAACAAAATGTCTGGGGGATATATCCGATGCATTTATTAATAAACTAGTGTTTTCTGAGTCAGCGTCACAGAGATGAAGTTAAAAATCCTGGCTCTAACTAGGTTTTCAAGAGTTGATGAACACGTCAGTCTCTGAGTAACATCTAGCTAAATGTAATGTAGTCAAGTCATAAAACAAACTTAATTCCATAAGTATAACAAACTATGCAAAAACATTCCAAATGTCTCGATTGCGATACGATATACAAGTGATTTGACTCAGTTTGTTTTGAAGATAAATGCACACAGATTACTAATAATGCTGAAATCTGTATTTCTCGACTGAGATACAGTATACAGTGCAATCTAGCTACAACTAATTAAAACTAATTTAAATAACAGTAACATCTTTACATTACTGAATTAAATTATGTTCAATTAACATTAAAATACAATTAAAAAGCATGATTACCTAAAAATCACACATAGTTCCCCTCTCACACATCATCACGTCTAGAGATCGACCGATATGGGTTTTTTTTATAACCGATGGCCGATATGTGCTGCCGATTTTTAGGGCCGATATCTTGAAGTTTTCTCTTTCATTTGCATG
>JAUMHR010000070.1:4089145-4122495 GCA_032361145.1 Enteromius fasciolatus
ACCGCATCACCACCTCGGGTGTGCATTATTTTTCTAATAATTCAACGGCCCGTCGTCAATTATTCCTTACTTACATTTACTGTGAAGAAATGCACTGTACCATTTTTTGTTATACAGTGTATATATATAGCAAAAAAATGTATTTAATTATTTATAATATAATATATAATATAATTATATATAATTATTATCATTATTATTAATAATATTATTACGTAATATTTTTGAATCCAAAATTGATATACAATTAAAGATCTGAGGCTAAATTTCCTCTTTTTCCCCCCAAAGGTCTAAATTTGTCAGTATTCTTTTACAAAAATAGATAATAATAACCAAATATGGAATCTTGAGACCAAAAAACTTGATTCTAAAAGACTGTAATCCATTTTGTAATATGACTCTTGCTAAAAGATTTTAAAGTGCCATTTCCATGATAATATCTGATTGAATAATGGTTTGGATGAAGTCTGAGGTTTTCAGCTTTCAATTGAAATGTATTCTATGATGACTTTTACTAAAGTATATGATAAACATAGCAAAAAAAGCACACCACTGGGCACTGATGGGCACTTAAGGGGTTAATGGACTTGCCTTCTTGAAGTCCAGAGTGCAGAGTTTAGCTTTCTCTCCGAACTGCCACTTGCACTGCGTGTCAGCGTCATACAGCTCTCCGGGCAGTTTCTCAGGGTACTTGTACTCCTGGATGGCGCTGGGCTCGTCAGACAGACAGGTGGCCTGAGCAGAACTGAGACACAAACACTACTGTAAGAGCATACAGTAGAGCAGCAGCCATGACAACATAACAAGCGGAGTTCCCTCGGCTGCATTTAGACATCTTTCTTTTCAACACATCCTCTGACTTCAGCATTACGTATGTTATTGAGCGCTGCCGTTATTATACGGCCGGCAGCGAGGCTCCGCGAGTAAGCGATATCGAGGGTCATGAGAAAGCATTTAACATTGTTTAATAGCGAGTGTTGTAGCAGCGTGACACACAGTGAAGCCCTGAATGAGCTCTGAGTAGTTTAGCAGGCGCACCGGGCCGCTCGCCCGCTCCATGACGAGACTGGGTCAGTATGTGAGTCTGTGTGGGATGTATGTTTGTAACGAAGGTCACATGTATATACACAACATATACAGGTGCTCAATTAAAGAATATTAACAATAACATGACTACTTCAAGGTACACGACTTGAAGGAAAAATATTTTTTTAATAATTTAATTTTTGCTTAAGAAAAAAAAATGTAGGTTCTTCGTTGTAGGTCTGCAGAATGTGGCCAATAATCTTGATTATTTTTTAATATGACTATAAAATATCACCAGCAGCAACAATAATAATCATTATTATTGATATTCCTATTCTCATTATTGTTACCGTTCATAACTAAATAAAAATATTAAACAAAATACTACAATTGTATAATTTCATGGTAAAATATGAATATTAAAGAAAAAAATACAATAATTATTATTTTTAATTAATAATATTTCATTATTATACTACATTGCAACTGTAAAATAACATTAATTGTCTACATTTCTGTCTAAATTTTACATAAGCCATCTGTTTAGAAGTTTTGTGTTCCCAAGCTGCACCCTTAAAGTACTGCCACACCCCTTTTAGCATGTTCAGTTCTACCTCAGCTCTAAGCTCCACCTACCCAACCTCATGCCCATTAGACACAGACTTTATTAGCTGCACCTGTACCCACAGCTTGCTCTTTTTGTTGTATGTGGCCAAAGACTATAGAATACCCAAGACGCGCCACTCTGCAATGCTTAATATGGTGATCAATCACAAGAAGCCCCGCTTCTAAATAAAATGTAACTGTAAGCTTCGTGAACAGTTTGGGAGGATTTGAGGTTTTCCCATTCAAAGAGACAGGAGATGCACTTGGATGATTAAATAATCAGACAAGCTTGAGTTTATTTTCATCACTACCAGTTAAATGATGTTTTGAAGCTCTGCATCAGATTAGTGTCTAAGTTTATTAGTTCAACCACTAGTTGAATCGCTGGGTCTGGGTTGACTAGTAGAGGATGCCTTCACTTGCACTTGTTCTTTACATTATATATTTTTTTTATTTTTCTGAATGAGGTTAACGAGTGGAATTAAGTAGTCACTCAAACACATTGTATCTGTAGATGCTCTTGTTGAAGAATAATCCATTATAAAGTTAACTATTCCAGAATGTCAGCGATCCCAGAATCCCTCAGTGATTCAGTGTGGAGGGAAACCCTGTTCTTCTGCGGTTCATGTACAGTAAGTCCTGCTTCCAATCATCTGAAGATGGATCAATGCGGCAGCATCTGGGCAGCAGAGGCAGGAATGTCGGCGTCAGATGAATCTGATTCAGTTCCTCATCACCACTCAGCTCTCCCAGTGTCACCTCTTTAAGTTTCCTCCTCAGATTAAGGCGAGCGACAGCTATAAGACAGACCGGCTCAGGCCAGACTTCCTTTCAAGCTCTGTTTTATTAGTGATAAAAGCGGAGGGGTATGGAGAGGAAGGACAGAAGGTCTGCGAGCAGCTACTTGAAGGTCCTGTGATCTGCAGGCTGTGTGTCGACAGGCCCGTGGTGACGTAGGTGAGGCTGCTGATGAGGAATGAGAAACAGATGGGAGGACAGCTGACGGAGACCGAGTGGCCTTGTTTATCTGCAGCATGCTGCTGTTTTTGGGGTGTCGTGGGTGTGGAAAGAGAAATGATGGAGGAACGTACTGCACTTTGTCGCCTTCGGATGCCCAGACAGTCCTGGAAAAGCTGTGCTTCACAGACACTAAAGCAGCTGCAGCTTGACCATGCAGATTGGTTTGTTTGACTGACTGACTGATTCATTGGGTTCAAGTTCACAACTGCTATTAACACTTAGGGCAGGACTGCTCGTACGAGGATTGCTTCAAGCTAATTCATAGCACCATCAGTAAAAGACGTGCAAACAGAGGCAATTCAAATTTGGAGATTTCGTTCCATTTACACTTTACCGTCTAAATGTGTCTCCACAAAACAGATATAAATCTGATCTTGAATTGTATAGTTTGATCATGGACTCTAACTGAACGCTTCCATTTCAGTTTCAAATTTACATTTATGCATTTGGCAGATACTTTTATTCATCATTGCATATAAGGTACACATTGCATTCAGGGAATACATTTTATTACTTAGTCTGTTTTTTTTTAGATTTCTGTGCCAGGAATCAAACTGCAACCTTCAACAGTATTGCTGTGCACAGTATGCCGAAATGACCAGGTCAAAAATCTGCAAGCCCCATTTTCTTCAGCACTTTCAAACAACTCTTCAGTCTCCAAATGAAGCGCTGCTGGAAGACGAGCTGTAGAAAACAAGTAAAGCAGCTCTAAGCATCTAAACGCCTGCCAGGGAATCCCTTCTTCCGCTGAGGCCTAGAGCTTCTGATCCGGGCCGCAGAGAGGAGGATGAGCTCATCACGATAAGAGCACAAGGCCACTACTTTTAACACGTCTGTTAATTTAAGGGCGACATGTCAAGCTGATCCATTTTCACCAGCACAGACATGGCTCTCAGACAGAAAGTGAAATGTAAAACCTGCTGGAGCAGCTCGCTTTCAGATATCAGAACCAAAAGAGCACTGCAAATACTACTTTTAAAGATGAGGTTGGTGTAGACTCTCGTCGGACTCATGCCGAGTGATTCTGCATGGATGACTAATGGACAGGAGTTGCTCTGTAAAGGGCACGGTTGTTAATATCTTTGCACTGTTTTTCTAAGGCCGCTTTGGGCTGCCAGTGGGTAGATCACGTGGTTCTGGGATCAAAATCACACATTTATGATACTGGGATGTGGGAAATGGATTCTAGATGTGAAAAGGAGACTCACCTTAGAAATCGGTTGAGATATTGTCGGCTACAGGATGACCAGGAGAATAAACCGTTGTGTCCTGCCAAAGTAGGAGACATAATATTTCCAATTGACTTCTTGCATAAGTTGCCTTCGCCATCATGGACCATTCCAAAGCTGTGAAAAACAAGGCTTTCGTTGATCCAGTACATCCGGCAGTCAGATTAGAGGTTGATTATAAATTGAACTCTTACTTGTGGCCAGATTCATGTGCGATGGTGAAGGCCAGACCGAGACCCGTGTCCTCATTGATCGTGCAGCTGCGGTATTTACTGCACATCCCACTGATTGGAGCAAAGCCTGAAATCAAAACATAGAAGGATGAGTATATAAATATAAAAAGGATGAGTATAAGGATGAGTATATAAATAACAACTGGTGTACCACTGAAGTTATTATGAAGAACAAATGAGCAAAAGTGACTAGAATTTTGCTTCAGAACACCTCTGACTGCGCAGCTCTGATCACATGTCTGGGGTTGGTAAGATTAAAAAAAATGTTTTTGTCTTGTCTGATGCAAAGATGTTAAGTCATGTCTGCTGCATTTATTTATCAAATCAAAATTACAGTACAAATAGCAAAACTGTTAAAGGAATAGTTCACCCAAACATGAAAATGACCCCATATTCTACTCACACCGAAGGCGTATAGGTTAGTTTTACATCAAAGTCAGCTTTATTTGTCATTTCTTTACAGGACATACAGAGAATTTAAATTGCGTTACTCTCAGACCCTTGCTGGATAACAAATAAACATTAAATGCAAGTCAAAATTTAAATAAATACAATTATACATATAACAAAAAAGCAATAAAATATACAATATTAAAGTAAGGGAACATGGTATTTAGGGCAAACCAGACAGAGTAGTGCAAATCTAGATAACTAGTGCAAATGAAGCTTGTAAATGCATGATAAGTGATAGAGTGCAGCCTTGTCACAGTACTTACTGATATATACGACTCATGAAGGTTCAAAATAATGGACACTATCCAGTGTATAAGTCATTTACACCTAGGATGGCTTATATGGGGTAATTTTCATTTTTGGGTGAACCTTTCCTTTAAAATAGCTGTTTTCTGTGTGAATATCTGTTAAAGTGTAATTTATTATTGTGATCAAATCTTAATTTTCAGCATCATTAGTACAGTCTTCAGTGTCACCTACAGTATATGTATTTGCTGATTATTATCAATGTTGAAAAGTCTTTAATAAGATTTATTTGAAATTTTTGTAACATAATGTCTTTACTGACACTATTTTATTTTACAATTTAATGTCATTTTTGATGAAAAAAAAAGGTCTTCATTTATTTTTAAAAATAAATTAAACGAATAAAAAATATTACTGACCCTAAACATGATAGCCCAATATAAACTGTACATAATCCATATTGTTAAGAAGAGAGGACAATAAACACAATATATATATATATATATATATATATATATATATATTCCTTTTTCATTCTTTCTTTTCTTTCCCGTACTAGAATGGACAGGACTACAGGACTAGCACTACTGATAGACTGCTGTAATCAGATCAAGGTTGGGAGCGTATTTGTTTCACCATTGCTAGTTCAAGAGATCAAATCCAGTTGTTTCCAGTCCGTCGCAGGACATCTGAACAGATATATGAGTTACTACAACCAGCACGAATCTGAAAGCCATTATATGCAGGCTGTGTACAGCTATAGGAGTGGTATATTAACTGTGGAAACCGCTTTGAACAATTCTGTAAGTGTCACTACATGGGTCTAAGATCTAAGAGAACTGTATTTTATGACAAATTATGACTTTCTAAGTCTTTAATACAAAACCTGTGGCGATGAAGCCCAGTGTATGTTGGACCAAAGTCAAACCCCAAAAGGACCAAAGGAGTCTTGATTTATTATCCTTTGATTTAATCACTTAATATATATATATGTATGTTTGACACATACACACAGAGTGATTAAATACTTGCATGTATTGCACAAATGTGGTGCACCAGAGCATGCTCTGATTTATTTGTGTCTTCTGGCCTTACTGAAAATCTCAAGCGGGACAAAAACAATCATACTAAAAATTTCATTATACTTGATAAATTGATTCTAATGCTGTAAAATAAATAAAAGCAAACAATTTGTCAATAAAACATATTACCACACAAACATATGCTTTAATATCTCTCTGCCATATGACACTGTCATGTGCGGAAACAATGCATGAGGGTAATCTAATGCATACGCTGGTTTTCTCAGTCTAGTAATACTGTATGAAAATAGTGTACGCTAGTAATAAAGGTTCAGCAGAGCTCTTTAATCTACCAGTCCGTGACCTCTGAGGGATGTGAAATCTCCCATAACCCTTGACCTCTTGACCTCTGAGCGTGAGTCTGCACTCAAGTGTTAATCATTGACACTCCACAAATGTTGTGTTCCCAGCAGCCTTTGAACAGTGGCCTTGCATTTGAGGGGCATGGCTAGCTTTACTAATGGGGTTAGGGGTTAGCGGGGAGCGATTCTTTTATGTGGCACAGGGTGGAGACCACAGTGTGAGCTCTCAGAGGAAACATGTTATTAGAGGAAAAGCTTCTTACTGTACCTCTAATAATTGAACAGTTTAGCAGTAGCTGAGTGGCGCACTTTAAGGATAACTAAGTGTTGTACACTTAGTATGTTAGGACATTAATCTTAAATGGCACACCACACCTGTGATTTAGTTTATTCTTTAATGATTGCAAAATTACAGTAAATCCTGGTAACATCTTAAAAGTTTGTTTTTGTCTCAAAGTGGTGTTAATGCACATTAGTGAATGCTTTTATCCAATACTATATACATTGCATTTAGAGTGCACATGTACAGTTTTATTTGCCTTCAGCCATGATTCATTTCATAAGTGTCCAATAACAGGCCGGTTACCAAAATAAGACAAGCAGAATTCACAAGGGCTGGGAATTACCAACATCACAATATTACGACACTATTTATGAGCAATTCAATATGCATTGTGTGGGTTTTTAAGCATTTTCACTTGTGCTGACTGAAAGAAAACAAGTTTATTAAAAAATGCATTCTACATTTAGAAATAATATATTATTCACACACATATATACATATGCCAGACATGAGCAGCAAGTTGCATTTCTCTTTTTTCTCAACATTAATTCTGTTTGACTGACATTAAAAATAAAATCATTAACAGCAACAGATCTCTTTAGGCAGAATCTATGCTAACTTCCAATATTCATTTTCATTCATTAGATGTCCATCTAATTTGTCCCATCTGTTAAAACCCCTTGAGAAAGAGCTGACTGTGAAATAGTGAGTCATACAGTACACGCATTACGTCTTAAAATGCACTCATACGTGAGATGCTGCAAAGATCTAGTGCTTTAGTCTAGTGCTTTTTAGATAGGTGATGTCCTTACCCAGGGTGTCACAAGGTTCATTCTTCCAGGAGCAGATATCCAGACCAGTTAGCAGGATGGCATGATCATGGCGACGACCTTCTCGCCCAGCCAGTCCGGACTGCCACTGGCAGAAACTGTTCAGAGTGTGATCCGCATGATGGTTAATCACTAGTCCATCCTGAGTGAGCAGAGAGAATCACACGCAATCACACACCGCTGGTGACTAGTGCTGGGAGACTAACTCAAACTGGGCAGAGTAATTACCAGCTACCTCTTCTGACCCCACCTTGATAAACGAGTCTATGGGTAAATTAGCCCCTCATCGCTGATCCTGAGTGACTGTGGCTAATTATTCCAATCAAAAAGGGGGATAAAGGCAATTTTCTGCATTCCTCAGTCAGTGGCTAACCTGAACTTCATTAACATTAGCACAGGTGTATCAGTAACGGAGCCCTTCTGCAGTTTGCTGGCCCGCTTTCCCACAGACGCGTCCCTCGCCTGGCTGCAATCCAATGGAATGCTGTGCATCCAATTAAACTGTCATCGTAAAAACAAGACCTGTTCAGATAGAGCGTCTCAAAGAGAACGAAGGAGACAAGCCTCTCAAGGACAATAAAATCCACCTTCTGAAGCAATGTTTTATTTCGTTTCAAAGCTCTGTGTTATCTAAACCTCTCACGGTCCATGACGTCAGTCCCCTCAGGAGGGCTTTAACTCATTCATTCGACAAATACACACTCGGTGTTGATGTAACATATTCATTTAAACATGCATTATCAATGCAATGGAGCCAAAAACCTCTACTTTGTTTTCAAATATCTCCAGTGCATAAACTCACCTGGTCTTCATCCAGCAGTATTAGTCCAACAATTACAACATTGATGTCACCTCCAATCGTGCCATCTTTGAAAAGTGTTGAGACCTTTGTGAAGATAAGCAACAGTGCAGAAAAATCAGCATTTGGATGGCGCGTTTATATGTATGCATCTGAACTCAACTGACCTTCGTGAACAGAGCAATCAGAAGTGTCTCTTTAGAGAAATGAGAAGCGTATGGCTGGGATGTTTCTCTAAAGTTCTTCAAAGCCTCACCTGTCTAGAGGCATACCAAATGTACTTAAGGGATTCCCTAATCCTGCATTTCACCGGCCTTTGAAACACAGTCCTTAAGATGGTTTAAAGTGCTCAGGTATCATAAATACAAATGCTTAGTCCCAATAGACTTTCATTCCTGTTATTTAGCCTTTGTTTTGATTGACACCAACACAAGAGGCGAGCAGTTTGGTTTCAGGTGTCAGTATTTCACTAATCCTTTGTAAACTTGGACTCTTAAAACACCTTCACAAAGTCTGTGTTTGATAGGTATGTTCATAACATGTAACACAATCCTATTTCCATTAGTCTTAAAGAGTGTTTTCATGTGTGCTTACATTTTTTCTCTGGGCACACCTCAAAAAGACTCACTTTGACTTTTAGCAATCATTAACGAGTCCATTTGGTTAACCAGATATGCCACAGTGAAGCAAAAACACATGTTCTGACCTCGGTTTGACATCATTTTCCATGTATTTAGAGCATACTCAACCACATAATACTGGGACACAAATGGATAAATGAGAGGATGGACAAATTGATGCATCAATAGCTGGAGACATCTATGAATGATCCATGGATGATAGATAGACAGATGGATGTATGGATGGATGCAAATGCATAATAGATGTATAGATGAATGGAGGTATGGAGGTATGTATGGACTGGTACATGAATGGATGAATGAATGGATGCATGGGCGCACTGATGGATGGATGAACTAAAGAACAAACGGATGAATCGATATGTGTATGAAAATGTGGATGTGGATACATTGATGAATGGATGGATTGACGTCTGGAAGGATTTATTTAAGAATGCAAGGATGAATACATGGATGATCTACAGTATAGAAAGATGGATGCATGCATGGATGGATGGGTGAATCATGTAGGTATGGTCAGGTACTTGTATGAATGAAAACATGGATCGATGCATGGGTGCTTGGATGGATGAATGAATAGATGAACAAACTGATGAATTGATATCTGGATGTTTGCACGGATGGACAGAGATGGATGCATTGATAACTCGAAAAATACATGGATGATACATAGACAGATGGATGCATGTGTACCAGAGGTCAGTGCTGTGTAAGTAAGTGCTGTGCAGGTAAACCTCACTCCCCTGATCTCAAAAAGCCATAGGTCATGGACTTTAGCCTCCTGGTTAGAGCGCCCGCCTCCCATGCCGTAGACCTGGGTTTGAGACCCGCTCTGAGCAAGTCGTGGTGGAAGCGGACCCAGGGTTACATTGGTGCCATGACCCGGATGGGAGTGAGGTTTAGGGGGGTGAGTGTAATGGAGGCCAGCACAGTGCTGTGCAGGTAAACCTCACTCCCCTCATCTAAAAAAGAGGCGCTCTAGCGACTGATGCTAAAGGTCAAAAGATGGATGAACAGACCAATGCATGGATGAATGACTTACCATGTTAAGAACAGTAAGCACATATGTGGTTATATTCTCATGGCCGTGATTGTCCATCATCTTGCGGTCGACCACCACCAGGGTCTCCACATTTAGACTCTTGTGCGTCTGAGGTTTGAACATAATGGCTCGCTTCCCTCTGGGCATGAACTTATATTCGTCCGGAAAAATATAGATATCATCCTCAGGAGGTTTAGGCATATCTGAAACACAGGACCAAGACAACATCAACACTAGGTCACACAGTCAGCGCTGGTTCCCCAAAGAAAATGCATCACTAGTTCAGCAAATAGCTGAGTCTGTGTCTGGAAAACTCCAGCCCGTACGAGACATTAATGCACGCCATGTGTGTCAAACTGTATTAGCTGTTACCTCCCGTCCCACATAAGATTTGGTTACTCGGGTTCATGAAATATTACTCAGAGTTCAAATGCAGTGTGAGGATGTGGTGTTTGTTTAGAGTAGGTGAAGATAATTCATCCCTGACCAAACACAATACAGGTGTGATGATGTCATGAAAACATGTTCAAACTGACCCTTGAACAGCTGTGACCTCTTTACATACAAACATTGGCTAAAATAAACCCCTGTCCACCTAATGAACATCTCTGGCAGTCCAGCACCATGTAATGGAAAGGAGCTAGAAGGCGCGGTTGGAAAGAGAATGTCCTTACATACATTTCTTCCGTCTTCCACAGAAGTGCTGTCTATGCAGCGTATGCTGGTTCTCCTTTGGATCCGTCCACAGATACGGGATTGCTGAATCTCTTCTGCTGACCGACTGTCGCTCACTTGACCTCCTGTGTCTGCCTCTGCTGGTCTGTGCTGGGGTGGATCTCTTGTATAGGATGTGGGGGTGGTGGTCAGACGAGGCTGAGAAGTTCTCCAAAAGTGCCTGATGTGGATGCAATGGCTTCAGGAAGTAATCTGCATCCTGAGTTCGGATCAAA
The DNA here is from genome assembly GCA_032361145.1 of Enteromius fasciolatus. NCBI lineage: Eukaryota > Metazoa > Chordata > Actinopteri > Cypriniformes > Cyprinidae > Enteromius > Enteromius fasciolatus. Next base: position 4,099,888 of record JAUMHR010000070.1, read on the forward strand.
CCTGACTGGAGGGAAAACACACGGGTCAATGCCTTGCCATCTGATTAAGAAACCCTGCACTCTTTATGCTTCGTAATTCCAACGTGTGTGTGTGTGTGTGTGTGTGTGGAGAGAAACAGGAATGAATGCTCATCCAGATAAATTACATCTAGTGGTATATTGTGATGTAGGTTAATGTCATCGAAGGCTGTGATTTAATTAGATAAATGTATTGCATTCACCACAGTGTTATTGGAGCTGATCTGAGATGCTGAAACACAATATTATGAGCTGGGCGCATGTAATAGCACTCTAAAAGTCCCAGTGCATTCATTGGTTTGAAAATGAAGAGATTCATGTATACATATGCATTTTAAAAAAGTAGAATATCATGAAAATGAAAATGTTTTTTTTTTTTTATAATATATTTCAAAAGGTGGAACTTTCATTTTAAATTCGTTACATGTGAAATTATTTATTTATTTTTTGATGATTAGCGCTTACAGTTCATTAAAGTTAAAATTCAGTATCTCAAAATATTAGAATATTTCTATTTGCGTTTCAGTAAATTACACTCCCTATATATCCCTTTATATATTTCAGGTCTCCACAATAATGGAGAAGACTGCTGACTTGGCAGTGGTCCAGAAGACAATCACTGACTGAGAACACAAGTTAAGATATTTTTGATGAAATTAGAGAGCCATCTGACAGCAACTGAAATGCCATACGGAATTGCAATTCAAATGATTAATCTTAAATGTATAAAAATAAAATAAAATAAAAACAGCACAACTCAGAATGAAATGATCTAAATGGAGTCCATAAGCAGTTCAGGCTGAATTACCCGCTGACGTTCAATACTTCATGTAAGAGAGCCGACGCTGGGCCGGATGATTGAGGAACACCAGCACAGGGTATTTGCGAACACTGTCACAATGCTAATGTGCTTTAGAACATAAAACAGACACTTTGTTAATGTTCTCAAGACGCCTTCAGTTTCTCAAAAGCAAAACCCATCTGGATTAAAGATGCATTAGGATGATTTCCCAAGCATGATTCCTGTTCAAGAAGCAGCACAGATCACATCGAGCCGACTCTGAGCTCAGTTTATGACATAAACGCCCAAATTGCACTTTATTGGAGAGCCGGCTGTCTTTAACACTAACAAACTACACGTCCCTCGCACTCTGGAGATCCCAAGGACTCTTCAAGCCCTCATCCAAATGTCACGGCAGGTCAGAGCGAGAACTCGTTTGCGCCGCTGCTTCAGCGTGGTCTGATAATTATCCTCAATTGGGCTCTGAGGATAAGCTCCTCTCCAAACAAACAGAAAAGCCCTTCTGAGAACCTGTTTGAAGCCAATGTGCATCTGATTAGCATTCGTCACTGCCAGCAACACTTAAGTTCATCGCAAGGCGATCATACACACAATAGGCTGTAAAACATATGCTGAACTCTGAGAAGAGAAGACAGAGGCAAAGCCGCTCTGTTTGAGTTGAGGATTTGTGCATGGAGGTGAATAAGAGACACATTCAGAGTTTTCTGGAGGACACCAGTACAATCAAGGACTGAAATCTTTAATGTGAGTTTAAGGTTGATTTTTAATGTGAACCGAGCAGATGTTTATGTGTACACGCTTTCCACAATCATCTACATCTTATAAACGCTTACACAAATGTAAGAGTGTATGTCCTGTCTCCAGAGGTTAATGTTGATCTGCCCTGTTTTTTTTTATGCCAGCAGTCGAGCAGAGATCTGGTCTTACTCGCTCAAAGAACTCTGCCTTCACTCCACGCTTAAGTAATCAGTGAGCGAAGCCATACAGGTCTCGCCAGACTAAACAACCCTGATCCAAGATCACAGTGTGTGTAGAGGATACACATCTCAGCACGTAATTAACGCCTGTATGGGAGGTAACTGCTGACAGATTTCAACACATGTCAATGAGACGTGCAAATTAGAACATTATTTAAGATTAATATATGGTATTACATCCATAACAAAATTGAATGAAATTATATTTCTACAACAGCAACTAATTTCTGTACATTAAGACCCCACAGCAACAATAAATAACAGTAGCAGTTTTACAGAATATTCGCCTCTGACCTGTTCACACTTTCATTGTTCCATTGTTATTAATTATAACACCCTGCATCCTAAAACAATCTGCCGATATTACTCATATCAGATTTAACAGAATTACCAAAATAGCAATATAAATGCATAAAACTGTTTTCAGAATTATCCAAAGTGGGTAGTTTTTATCTGGTTCAGATCAATCACTTCAGTTTGTTCTACTTATTAAGGCATAATACAAGCCATATTCCCATTAGAAATGGTTGTCAAAAGCAATGATGCTATGAAATACATATTTTGTGAGAAAGTGTGACGTGCTTGTAGAAATCATCACTGCAAAATTATTTAGAAACAAGTACTAGATTTCATTCAGCAAAAATCTACATTTTCTTTCTGATATACAAACATGATTATATATACAGGGCTTTTCATACCATAACACCTCTTTGCCACACAATGCTGGGCATACAAAAATAATCCATAAAGTTGTGGCCTGATTATGAACCTTTTCTAAAAAGTGCAACATTAGGCTGAAATATTTGGGTAATTTGCATTACGGAGGTGAATTAAAATACGAGTCCTTAAAACTTCATCTAAATCTCACTCAGGCCAAGTAACCCTGTGAAAGACACCACTCAAAACAAAAACAACACAACCGATCCATTAATACAAAGCTATGAGCATGGGTGACTATAATTTATGACCTAATTTATGATGTTGGATGGAAACTGATGTCTTGATGGCAGCAATAAAACTGATGTGGATGCCTAAAAATAACCGACGAAACAGATTTCTGGCAAAAAGAGAGCCGCAATTCAAGGGCCACTGGCAGTGGATCAAGTTTTTAAGTTCGTTAGGCTAGCTGATATCATTAGCAGCTGTAAGCAGATTAATCCAGCCGTTTCCAGAGCAGCGATTCAAGACTCCATCAAGTGAACAACACCTGGGACTTAATCTCACCCCAAGACCAAAGGTCCTACAGTCAAGCATTTGATCCTTTATTGGACGCTGAGGACTTCAAAGAGCAAAATTACCCAGTTGTTTTGGTGTCAAGGCAGCAATCCTCATGAGATACGCTCGTCTTCTGTCACCAGATCACAGGGTTTAGTCAACAGAAGTGACCTTTGCCAGAGCCGAGGCTTTCGGGCTCGACATGGGATGAAGTTCAGGCATGACTGGTCACTCCGCATGACTCTGGCCCGCTGCTCTCGTGTTGGGAGTTTCAGCCGTTGTCAAGACTAATTCCCAAAGTCAGGTCGATTTATAGCAATTGCGCTTTCATGCTGTTTACACGCCCGCTGCACGTCTTCCAGTCAGTCCTTCCTATCCGTCCAAAGTGTAGTCAATAGAATCCCGCAGGATTGCAATTATGGCTTCCAGTTAGTTGAGGAAGACAGTATGAGATCTCAGTGACATAATTCAGACAGACAGTGACTGACCTTGCGGTGACCCCCTGTCGTGTTTTCCATTTGATTAAATCCACATGCTGTCTTTTAGATACTATGCACTATGGCTAGCGTTCATCCTCTGTGGCATCACTTCCAGTTACAGAGCCCTCAGACTGTCGAAGAACTTTGATTTGCTGATGACCTTCGCTTTGGAGACCCACTGGAAATTGTTTCCAGAGACACCACAACAGAGAACCTGCTGACCTGTGATCAGATTAAACACAGGCAACAGACGTTTACTTGTTCCTCACCTTAGAGAGGTCTGCCATCTGACAAAGAAAACCGAACTGGCAAGAACACAAAATCAGAAGTTTTGAAGAATTCTTGTTTCTGGAATTGGTCATTTTTGGGTGAACTATACATTTACTAATCCAATGGCACATTTGGAACAGATGAGGAACAGATCCCAATAGCCTCAACGACGTCTCAAGCTCTACTCAAGTTTGTCAAGATCTCTCTGTCTCTGTATACCAGGAGCCCTTGAGGTCCACTAACCCGCAGAGTTTCACTTAAGCCTTGATCAAACTCACCTGACTGTAACTTTCTAGTAACCCTGAAGACCCTAATTGGCTTGTTCAAGTGTGTTTGATTAGAGTTGGAGCTGAACTCTGCAGGAAAGCGGAAAGAGCTGAGAACCTAATGCCAGTTTAAGTATAACAAATGCAGCATAACGTGACCTCTAAAAGATCAACATGTGAGGGATAAAATTCGTTTTTGGTTATGTTCTCTCTACTCTACTCTCTACTTCTGAAAGGTGTGTTGACAAAAATATGCAGTGCGGAAATGAAAATCACTGTTGTTGTAAGAGCTGGAACGAACTGCTCCAGAGCTGCTGGGACAAACTCTAAAACAGTGATTTAATTCGAGAGACAATTTTCATGAACCTCCCTCTTATCCAATTGACCTGAGAGAAGAAGAAGACCCAGTAATCTCACTCTAAAATATAGAAAAGGTCTCTTTGGGACTGTTTTTGCCATTTTTCTATGGGAAAAGTAATAAACCAAACCATTCTGACAAGATGCAGGATGTGTTGACAAAGATTTGAAGTGCAGAAATTAAATTCGCTTTTGTTGTCAGAGCTTGAATTACACAGCTCTAGAACTGCTGGATGACTCAATGGATAAACAAAAGTCTAGCAAAGATTTAATTTGGGAGCCTCCTCCTGAAACTGATCCCGAGAGAAACATATCCTGGTAATCTCACTCTACAGTTTAGAAGAGGTTGAAAAAAAAACAATGCTCAGGTTTGTCAAGATCTCTCTATCCTCTATCAATATACAATATCAAATGCATCACAACTTGAGCTATAAAGAGCAACACAGAATTGATAAAATTCTATACTGGGAGAAGAAATTAATTTGGCTGTTCTGAAAGATGCAGGATGAGCTAACACTGTTGTCATAAGAGCTTGAATTATGCAGTTCTGGAATGATGCAATGGATAAATCAAATTTCAGTCAAGTTTATATCAGGCACAATATAAATATAAAACTGCCAAAAAGGAAATGGGAGAATTTTTAAGGAAACCATAAACTTGATGATCTATCCAGGGAAATCTGTACCTTTCCATTTCTGCCAGGAGGAAACACAAAAATGTAAATCAATTTGCGCACATGGCACTTAGCGTACAGTTTAGTGTAAGCAAACAGCGCCTATCTATGTTGTCAAGCGGGAGTGGTGCTGCTGACCACATTCCTGCATACGTAACATGTAAAAATCACCCGCCACAAATCTGCGCCTCAGTCTCCCAGGTCCATGACAAGCTTAACTAAAAACAAATGTCTGCGCTGCCTCCTTAAATACCTCTCATGAAATTACACACTGAGAGCTACAAGGTGCAAATAGCAGTCATAAAGTGCCGGGAGACGGGCTGAGACGCTACCTGGGAGAAAAATAACAGCTGGGAAAGGGGCAGATCCAGGCATGACCCTACAGGAACTCTAATCAAAGGAGCTGAGCAGATACGAGCTAACTCTGAGCGATGCACCTGACGCTGTTCCTATTTCCAAGAGAGGCCTGTGCTTGCTTTGCCGCTTTTAGCAGCTGAAACCGAACCTCTGCTGTCCTCAGAGCTGCTATAAGAGTTTATATGCCAGCTGAAACTATTTGAGAAGGGTGTCAATGATTAGTTTTTTCTTACATCATCTCAGTGACTAACTGTTGCTGTTCTTGTCGTAAAGAGGCAGATTCAGTCTTAAGTCCTTCCTGGACATTGACTGTACATATCAGCTCCAGCAGGGCCGCCGCATTTATCCTTGCACATTAATGACGACCTCCCGCCAACAATTAGACATCAACGGCGCCTCTTTCTGCTCTGTTTTTACAGAGCAAATCGTGCTACGCTCCATTTCTGTTCCTTATAAATAAATACGTTAGTCTTTAACTCCGTCAGTCCATCAAAGCCACATTTAAAGCCTGTAGAGTGAAGCATGGAGTTGTTTTATGAGGGATAATAATGTATATATTTTGGACAAGAGATCTGAAAGGTTGCTGTGGGTTGCATGGCTTGGTTTTCAAAGTCGAATGATGAATGCTAAATCATAATTAGATTGGAAATTTGGTGAAAGACGAAAAACCAATGCATCAGGTTTTGCTGCGGAGCAAACATGATTTCTTGGGGACTGAGAGTTTGTCCTCGTTTGTAATTAAGAGTGTACAAAATCAGTCCAATATAACAGGACCTGTACCAAAAATAGCTGCTACAAACTCTCTACAAAGTTTAGACCAGTTTTGGACTGCCCTGTCTTAATGTCCCAGTGAACAATTCTCAGATTTCAAATTCCTTTCTCAATCCTTAAAGTCAACTTAAGAGGAATGTAGGGAAGGATTTTTCTCATCAGAAACTGACTGGATTATGAAAAGTGGCCATTCCATACCTGAATGGGGTTGTATAGGTTACATTCACTCTACTTTTATTTGTTTTTGAGTGCTTGAAAGTTTTGGACCCCATTGACTTTCAACTCTATCGACATCTTCTTTCGTGTTCTGCAGAAACAAGAAAAGTCTGGTGAGTGAATGATGACAGGATTTGTGGGTTCCTTGAACAATAAGACCAGGAACATTTTGATTATATGCTGCTTTCAAAACCTTCCCCTAAGTAAGTATTAATGTTTTGCTTATTTAAACTGCATTATCCACATTGTTGTGTCAGACGTGTTGGAGGTTGGGTCCAAATGTAGATTTATGGCTTCGGCTTATGGCTGACATCACTCACAATTAGCCTGTTATTGCAGACTGGCGTCACTTCAGAAAGACCTTCAGCCTGGAGTTTCCATGGCATGGCATCCGTCTCAACCCAGACTGCCATTTCCAATGACCCTCCTAATTGGCATCCCATGTGCCACCACTAAAGACAGCTATTGTACCATTTTGTATAAAGCCGTCAGCTTGAAATCACGGGGGCCTCAACAGTCCAGTCCTCATGCCTTTAAACTGACATTTGGGACCTTTTATAACAAACTCTGACTGTCATCAAAGCCTTGCCAACCTCCAGTGGTGATCTGCCAAGCCGGGCTCCACCATTCAAAGTGAATTCACACACAGCCTTTACTGGATGTATAAGGAGAGACAGAGTTAACTAATGACTCTGCACCGCTGCTAATCACATCCAGCTGGGGACCATGTGATAGTCTACAGCATTACACTTCCAACACATATTTCAGCTAGTTATGGACCAAGTACATTTACAATGACAGTAAGATTTTAGCTGTTTCTTTTTAAAGGCTGACAATCGCATAAAGGTTAAAAGCCTCTGGGAAATTAACTGCAACAAGATTAACTCAGAGTAAAAAATCCTGTCCGTGTTTAAAGATCATCAGGATGATCCTGGGACAACATTGTGATTAGCCAATCGGATTTGAAGAACCAGTTACAATCAGTGCTTGTACATCAGTGTCAGTCATTTATCATCAAATATGATTTTAGGCATTACTCATGGGTAGGGTTAGGTTTAGGTGTAAAGATCTGGAGTAGACAGCAACATTCTGGAGTGTTCAGGGTCAACAAAATATATAAAATATAAAAAATAATCATCTTTTCACTGTTAACATCACCTATTATTATTCAATATTCTACTGTACTGCAGGTCTTTCATGCCGAGAACTTTCTTTATACGTTTGCATAATGATACATTTAAAAGTAAACGTACAAACATATCTTGGTCACAATGCATAATAAATATAAATAATTTTAATTACATATTTTTTCATCATGTTCGATATTGATTCTCATGTTCGATCTAGAATCTGCTATGTTTGTAGTTTTCAACACTTTTTTTGCGTGTGTGTGTTTGTAGCTCTTTTTAGAGGAAATACTAAATCATCCATTCACCTTTGGATTTTCATTTCAACATACTATGATTTGTGACGATAGTTTTAATTTCAAATACTGTTTAGGATATGAATTGGGATGCATAACTTGATTTAACACAGTGTGACATGTTTCCTCATCAACATCTTTGTTGACCCTGGAACAGCATTGTGATTATCCAATCAGATGAGAAGAACCAGTTTTGTGAAATTTTGACTTATAAACAGTTTTTTTTTCTACAATCTATCATTTTTAGGGATTACTCATGGGTAAGATTATGTTTAGGTGTAGCGATATGGTCAAAATGACATTTTTCCCGGGGTTAACCTAGGAACACATCTCTATCTCAGGACATGCAAATTGGGACACAGCAATAGATTATTTATAGATTCTTGAAGAGCTCTTCAATCATTCAGTGTTCCTCTGGAACTCCTTTTCAAAACAAACTGTTTACAAATAAAACATCATGAATTAAAGCCTATGTGAGTACAATGTGTGTTTGTTTCCACTGAGGACGAGTACAGATCCTCCAAATGTCGATCCGACTATTAAAAGAGGGCTCTGTTCTCAAATAAAACCTCCTCTGACCTAAATTTATGTGGGTTATTGAGTCACTGGTTTAGGGGGATTTGAATGCTGGGCTTTTAGATGGGCTCTATTGATGGGACGGGGCACTTTATGTCAGTCCAGTCATGGTAAAGTCATGAGAACTGCAGCAGAGTCACTTTGCTCCTGTAGCGCTAACTGGGAGCCGAAATAACAAAGGAACCCTGGGGAGTTGAGGTTTCTCTGCACACTGAACATTAATCCAGGGAGAAAACAAACAGATGGGATGAGGAGTACACTAGACGGATGAATGCAGCAGTTTGAAGGTCTACACAAGTGATTCAGTGCATTGATGATGGCACAGCATCGCTTTACACTTCCTGCCAAATATGCTTGAGTTTGTGGGTCTTTTTCTCTCTAAGGAGCAAATAAATTCTTTCTGGTCTATTTTTATCACCATCATTATCAACTATCTGAACGGCATAGCATAAATCAGTACAACAGGGAAACCCTGATATAGTTTTTAATGCGAGGACAAACTCTTAAGACTGGTTTTGATGACAAACCCGTTGAAACAAACTAGCATATGCTGGTTAGGTATGTTTTGCAGCATTTCTGCTGGTTTGAGTTTATTTATGCTTGTCCTTAGCTGGTCATAAGCTGGTTTAAACAGCTTTTTAGCTGGTCCTTAGCAACTTGCTCCTGCTCATATTTAGGACCAGCTAAGGAATATCATAAACTGGCTCATGATCATCTTAAACCAGCTCATGACCAGCAAAAGACCATGACCTGCAAAGTACCATATAAACCAGCTCATAGTCGTCTTAAACTAGCTCATGACTAGCAAAGTGCCATCTTAAACCAGATTACGATCAGCAAAGGACTAGTTTAACCAGCAAAGGGCCATATTAAACCATGCTGGATATTTCAACAGAAAATGACACCTTCCCAAATGATCACAATCAGCTGTGAAACAGAATAACCACTGAATCTACTCACCATCCCTGCACATGTCGACAGGGCCACGGATGAGTTGACCTCTGACCTCAGCACCCCGTGGTAGAAGCAGAGGTGGTCTTGAGGAAAAGGCAGCAGGCTCTTGGTGCCGCTCCTGCCCAGGGTCTGTACGGTGAAGCTGGGGGCGATCAGGTCCTGTGATGGCTGCAGGTCCAGAAGGAAGTCCTGTCCTAATCCACGCAGCCTGAAGTGCACAGCACGCTCGTGATCTTGACCCTCCGTGGAGCGTTTCCTGCGATGATGGTGGGCCACGGCATGGGAAACGTAGCGCCCCTGATGGTCCACCTCATACGGGGCCACGATTTCATATTCTACACAGAAGAGGAAGTGAGGTCATTACAAACTGTTGAATGCATTACTTCTGCTCAGGGGTCCGTTCTTCGTATCTCACTTAATACATCTGAGATTATTTTAAAAGATTCCAGGGGCCACTAGCACAAACCATCTTTTGGTGTTAAAATAGCGCAGTCAAGATGTACAGTGGCGAATTAGCACTGAAAAGGCATGGACACAGTTACGTCTGATCCTATCAAATATTTTTAGGAGAACGGGAACAAAACTGAACAGAACAGATACCACTCTCACACTAATGTGCCCTGTTTAGTAAAAGATCTTCTAATCATGATAACTGATATCTGGCCCATTTGGTTCTTCAAACAGATTTGCATATTTGATGACAATATCTGGATTAAGTTGTCTTATATCACTGCACGTTCTCGTGTTGTATCAGATGTATACAGTAGCTACTCGAAAGCACGATGACAACATCACTTAGTTACAAAAACCTGACATATTTCTGGACCTTTATAAGTGAACAAAACTATATAAATGTAATAAAAGATAAATTAAATGAGAACTGTTTTCTTTTCTTTTCTTTTTTCTTTCTTTAATAATTCTCTGTTATGTTTATGTTAGTATTTGTACAGGCTTTACATTTTTATTTATTTTTTATCTTCGATGCAAATGTGTTAATTAATTAATTAAAATTTCAAGTCAAGATCAAGTTATCTGTATCTGCTGTGCTTCACACACATTTATCTGTCGCTCCTCAAATGAATGCAGCGCTCAGATTAACTGTGTAGCACTTGTGAGACTTCATTACAATTATCATGTCATTACTTCATCACTAATAAATCTTTCAGTGCGTAAAACTATCTGTGTCTATAAACTACATTGTTAACTATAAACATTGTTATACTATTTTCAAATTATTATTGTTTGTCCCTGGATCATACTGGCACTCTTGTAATAAAGAAGCAGTGGCTAAAACAGATTTCCACTTATAAAGATTTCATCTAACCCTGTTTACATGAAATAAGCCTGTTTCTATTTATGTTTACGGACCTGTTGCTATGACATCAACTATGGGATGTGCTTTGAAGAACCAACCAATCCAAGATAAGCCGAATTGTCAACAATCAAATCCAGCTCAGTTAGTAAAGTACAAAGAACGGACTGCAGATGTGCAACTAATTAATCAGATCTAACCAGCATACACATCTTTACAGCGTCACACTTTATAACAGGTGCTCTTGACTTTACTAACATTCATGGATTAATTGATTTACAGTCCGACTTCATGCTATTTATTTCCAATGTACTGTTAATGAGTTTGAGGTATGATAATTTTGATTCCGTTTTGCTTAATGATAGATATGCATATGTGATGTTGAATGCAAATAGTAAGAATAACACGTCTCTACTTTTATGATGTGTTGTATTCATTCTGAAAGATTACAACGATGTGAATTCCAAAATGTAATATGGGACCCTGGACAACAGACTTAATTTTCTGAAATTAAGATTTATGCATGATCTGAAAGCTGAATAAATAAGCTTCTCATTGATGTATGATTTGACCAAAATTAGATTTATTTGATTAATATGATTTGGCAAAATTTGACCGAGATATCAAAATCTGAATGCTGAGAAAATCACCTTTACAGTTGTCCAAATGAAGATCTTATCAATGCATATTACTAGCCAAAAATAGTTTTCATATATTTTCGGTAAGAAATTGACTAAATACCATCTTTACTTATTATCCTAAGTATTTTTGGCATTTTGACCCATACAATGTATTTTTGGCTGTTGCTACAAATATACCCCAGCGACTAAAGACTAAAGGTTTTGTGGTCCAGGGTCATACTAAGTGGGAGACGTTGACATGATAAAGCCTTGTCGAGGTACAAGGACATTTTTTTCTTTCTTATATAAACAAACGAGAAGAATGACATTTGTGTAGCATCTCATCTTTTTCTTTTTTCCAGCTTTCTCTAACGTGCTCAAAACTCACTCCATCAATTGAGTCAGTGTTGGTTGAGTCACAATGTTAGACTTTTTTAATAGAGATCAGCCTAGAAAAAATATGAAAAAAGTATAAGAAAGTGTTTAATATTCAGCAAATGCATGCCACCTTTAAAAAAGTCTTTTAAAAAACTATGCTCTTAAAAAGATTCTTTGATGTTGTTTAAAGAAACATTATTGGAGCACGCTGTACAAGAAGATGCTGTTTTAGCCTTACTTCAGAATCTCTCATTTAATTCAGTGTGGTACTTGCCGTAATCATTTGAGGGAAAATTGTTTCAACACCAAGATATAAGTGTCTGGCTGCAGTTTCTATAGTCCAAACACAGATCTTAAAGGGAATGAACTGAGAACATTAAAAAGTCTTTTATCATGTAATGATTCACATCAGGAATAAAAACACGATATCTAGCAAATGTACTGTTGTTATCGCATAAAATAAGTATGATGCAAATGCAAGCTTGAGTGATTTATGGGAAGATCCGTGGGGATGCTGCTCACGCGGTGAAGGTCAGGGGATGTTTTAATGTTGTGTGATTCTGACCTCCTCATACACTCACGCTTTCCTCATCCTCGTGGTGGTCTGGTGGCTCAAGTTATAAATGCTTTTACAGACATGAGCGGACAGATTTATGACCTCTGACCGTGAGGTGAGGAACACACTGATGACACACACTCTTACCTCCGCCGTGATACAGAGACACATGCTCTCACTCTTTCTCATTGTCTTTCACACACACACACACACACACATTATATCTGGCTACTCCGGTCTCTAAGCTCATGCCAAACACTGCAGAAACTCTTCACAGGATAAAGGCAGTAAGTGCACACAGAGACTGTTTGTAAAGCTTGGCTGATTGATGGAGAGCTTCTTCAAGTGTCTGCCTTTGTTCATTGTTCACTAAGTCTCAGTGCATGCCAGTCTTTATGCTACACTCCCCTCCTTCTGTTTGTGTGTGTGTGTGTGTGTGTGCGCGTGCGCAAAATTGTCCGCAGAAGCGACAAACAAAACCTCCTTTTGGGGACATCTGGGGACAGCCTCAGTTGGAACAAATGATTCATATAAAATACAATTTTTTTAGAATTCAGTTTAGTTTTCTGTTAGGAGAAGGTTTCTGATTGGTCTGTTACCAAACCATCCGATTAGTATAGTTAGTGTTATAAAAAAACACACTTTTGTGGTGCTGTTTTCGTGGTTATTTTTATATCCTCATTTACAAAGCTAAATAAGCGTGCATGCATGCATGGGTGTCAGCTGTAGGTATTAAACGTTACAACAATAAAGTGTACTGTTGTTATTTTCAATGCGTTCATTGTTATTATTTTTAAATGGTCTAATCACCTCAACACAACAGTTTTGAGCTTGTATTTTAAGGTGCATTTGTCACAGTGCACATATTAATTACGATATCTAGCGCCCCCTGCCGACAGAATATCAGACTGTGCCACTGCATCAAAGTCATTCTCTTACCAAGGCATTTTTAAGTTGCCTTCTTTTTTGGAAAGAAAATCTAAATGAATGATTATTAATAAACTGATATAATGCTAATAATATAATGATATATGACTGACAGCTGTCAATCACCTCTGAGAGGTAACTGTGAAGCTCTCACCTGTGTTGTGAGGTAACTGCAGAGTTTCCAGCAGAGCTTTATGCTTTACACGAGGACCAGCCTGAAGAACTGCAGATGTACAGTAAGATCTCTGCGTGGACAGACAGTAAACATGCATCATTTGCGTTGAAATACAGAGCAAAATTGACCGAAAAGGCGCGTGTTTGCTCACCTGCTGGCATCCGAGTATGAAAAGCAGAACGAACAGCACAGAACAGATGGATGCGGTGTAATTCCTCCTCGCTGGCACAGACCGCAGGCAAGCCATGTCTATTAGTGACTCTTATCCAAAATCTGCCGCGAACAGCCTCTGTGCCTCTCCAAATGCGCGGCGCGCTCTCACTCAGTCTCTTTAAATCTATCGCACAGCATCAGTGAAGCGCAGTGAACGCGATCCCGAATCCATGATCCGCATCCCGACTGTGCGTTTCTGGAGAACTTCTCTCAGTGCTTTAATGCAGTGTGCTGGAGGATAACTGTGCCATTGCTCATGCAGATGTTCTCAGAGTCTCCGCTCAGTGCGCGTTTAGTGAGTGTCTGGAGCAGCGCTCCCGAGCAGCCAATCACAGCTCACACCTGTGCGTAAGAGCCCCGGGGCCCTGGCGAGAGGAGGGTCCAGACCCATACCCTGAGAAAAGTTAACCTGACAGTAACTGCTGCCCTACGTTTTCAATTCAAGTTAAGGTGGGTAAAGCCCGCAGTGATCAGCTGATTACACTTTTAAACCGCTTTCTATTTCTATAGCCTACAGATCAAACTCATGAAGAGCAGGCACACGGATCAATTTGAGATGGAAAAACTCAATTCAGTCTGCTTTCTGAGCGCATACACACACATAGTGACTAAGTTACCCTTGAATGGAGAATTGCACACAAAATGATTTCAAATGGTCGGTTTTGACTAGCATTCAGGAAGACAAAGTCGATTAAGTATAACTTGAATGTAAACAGTAGGGAATGTATGCAGTCGCGTGTATGAGGTTTTAAAGGGACCGCAGCCTTATTTAGTTGCTATTGTCAAAGTCATGTTATTCCTGACTGAATCATATAGCAGTTAGTAGTTCTAAAGTTTAATATAAATTTATGTTTTTTAATTTATAAATAAACGTGTCTGCTTGAAAATCTGAATAATATAATAAACAATAAAGAATGCATAATTAGCCTATATTAACCATTGGTATTTCATTGAAAAGTTTCTGTCCTTTATGAGAAGTGGTTATATTTACACAATTTAGAAAGTTTAGAAATTTTAGAGAACTGCTTAATAAATGAATTACACTGTTACTAGACCCATTCGATTTTAGCCAACAAAATTAGATCTAGTCGACCAAAACTAGATCGAAACTAAAAGCATTTCTGATTATTAAAATACGACTAAAACGAAATGTTTTAGTCAAAATGTTACATACAACGTTCGTCCAATCATATCCCTCAATTCAAGGATTATGATAGGCTGTCCTACTTACCTGTCAATGTATGAATTTGCATAGCTCTGCACAGACTTTTTGCAGACATAATAAGTCATCAGGGCATCTGACAGCGCTAACCTGTGGCTGGTTACCCGCGGTCATGTGTTTCAGAGGAGGCGTGGCTTTGGAGAGTGATTATGCAGGGAAACAGAAAAAAAGACAACGTTCAAGAGTGATCTATTTGTTGATCTCTTTCAAATCAAAATCCATTCAAGGTGGATATTTAACCTGATTGTTTTTGGTGTCTGTGTGTCTTTTTTTGTATGTGTGATTGACAACCAGCTGAATGTATTATTTGGGCATTAATAGAGTTATGGTTTAAGTATGCAAGAGTGTAGACCAGTTGCAGACAATATCACTATATTCCTAGGGTCCTCCTTGCAATTGCGACGAGTGAATAACGGAGGAATCAGTTGCAAAAACAAACAATCGTGTATTGACAAAAGTCAACCCAATCTCGAGTCAGAAATAGCAATGCAGCATAAAACAGTCAGGACACGCAATCCTGAACGGAGACAGAATCTCCACCGGAGAGAGCAGATACCGGAGCTGACAGGAACCCAGGAGCAGACACGTACGAGCAGAGCTCTGTGCAGCAAAACAGAGGAACTGACCAAGACAAGACAGGTTAGCACACATTACAGGTAGGTAATGTAGGTAGTGTTGGGTAACGAGCCACAGCTGGAACTAGTTAGCTCGTTACCCACACTCAGCCACACCTACTCATTCATACTCACGACAGGCATGAATGAGATCGTGAACCCATGAACCGTGACAGCGACAGAACACTCTCAGAAACAGAATATATTTTCCACCGGCCTCCCAGATGCAGACAGACACTTTTATTGCTGCCTTATCTTACTGACTCACATAATAAAGAAAAAATACATTTGTTTCTGAAACTGCAAACATCAATCAGTAGTGATCACTAGTTAGTAAAACTAAATCACTGGGAACAAAATACCTTTCTAATTTGTCCATCTTTGCAAGAGTTTTCTGTTTTACTGTGTGAAGGTAAAACACACACACACGCTCACACACACACAGATGCGTCCTTGGGGTGTTTAATTCACTGGCCCAACTTAAACTCACCCTTATACTCAGCCGTGGCACAGGGCCATCTGAACCGCTCTGACCTCACCGGTAAATTTCCTCTAGGAATCTAGCAGCCACCATCGGCCGCGTCCACTGACTCCGCCGAGGAGAGAGAGACGTCTCGAGAGAAGCGTTTGCGCCTTCTGCTGAATGTGTGCAGGAGGAATCGCTCTAATTATTGCCTTTAATGTTTGTCTGCTCATCAGGGCAGAAAGAGCTCTCTAGCAGAGCGGATACAGCGGAGAGCGTGATGTGTCCAGTCTCATGACGCACCGCAGGGATGCCGTTTCTGTGAAAAGGTCTTCACCCTCGTGTTTTGTCCACAGACCGCTAGAATAACTGCCTTTATGTCTCTCTGCAGAGGAGTGTGGCTGATTAAAACGCAGATTGTACACTCAATTAGTTTACATCAGCAACGTGAGTGTTATATGTTACATCTAGAGTTATATGCACCGAAAGTCGATCACAGGCAGTCGGAGCAGCTTATCAGTCAAAGCCATGACATTTGGAGTGTGTCTGGCCCACAGAATAAAGGATAGTGGCCTCATAGTTTGTGGGCCAGGGCCTGGTGTGCAGCTCTGAATGAAAGACCCTTTGACAGTCGTCCTACAGTCCTTTTCCACAGGAAAAACCAGTGCATCTGCACCCCAGCCGCAGTGTGGAGAGCCAGAGCAAACGGACCAGTTAGCTGAGAAAGAGAGCTGGGCTGTCTAGCCTCGTCTCAGACTCTCTCAGGAGTAGAAGTGAACACTGCAGACGAGCTTGGAGAGACCACCCAGACTCGAGATCAGTCCGAGATCACCTTCAGAAGCCACAGAGATGAGATGCAGTCGCCAAATATGTCCATATTTAACAGCGTTGCATGTGTCAAGTCGCATCCAAATTAAAAGTTTAAGTGTCTGTTAATATGTGCGTGTACTGTGCGTATTTATTATATATATATATATATATATATATATAAATATATGCACACACAAGCATGTATATACTTTGTTATGTTTATATATTAATATGATATAATGTATATAAATACAAGGTAACACTTTATTTTGATAGTCCACTTTAGACATAACAGTAAGTAACTCTGTAACTCCATGTGAACTAGCAGTCATTTAGACTGTCTGCTTAATATCTCCTAACACTTTATTTTGATGGGTTCACAACACACTACACACTGACTACCAGGAACTTATTCTACTAACCCTAAACCTCCCTAACTAGTCTACTCTAGACATGTAGCTGCAAATTAATTAATGAGAATTAGTTGACATGTAGTTAGAGAGTTACGTATAGTTAGTAGAATATCTGTATCTATATCTATCTATCTATATAAATATATATATATATATATGCTTGAGAAGAATGAAAGATGTAGTGTTCATTTGATTGAATTTTCTCTGCATGTCTTTAAATCCTTGACAGTAGTTTTAGTGCTAGAAGCTTGCACATACATTATTAGTAAATCTGACCCTTAGAGATTAAAAAAAAGTAATAATAATTAAAAAAGAAACATGCACTGATAAACTGTGCACAATAAGATGTGTCTCTGTGGTAAAGTTAGCATGAGGCCTGCTGGGGTCACCAACACACCGTCTCAGCTTGTCTCATCAGCAGAAGTTTAAAATATGACATATCAAATATCAAACGATAGTTTTGTCATCCAGAAATTGTAATACATGATCAATCAATGCAACAATTTAAAATGTGTGTCAAATTGTCAGAATAATTCACCTTACTGTATCTGTGCTCTTTGCTTTTCGTGCTGATTTATGGTTTTATTTGGCCAGAGGGATCAGAGTGGCAGTGAACAGAATCTTGACCTACTTTCTTTGTATTCCCACAGTAAGATGGGAAGTGAGAGTTCAGGATGGACGTGTAACCCTGCTGCTGATATAGAGGCAGTGACATGCAGCATGTAATTGAACATTCAAGCTGACAGTAAACTGACCTGCCAGACGGGACACGTGTTCTTCTGTGAAGGATGAGTGTGAAGCTTGAAGGAGGGAGCCTTTATCCATAACCCATCCATCCAGTCTCCTGTTACGAGGTGCAGCGGCAGAGTGTTCGAGCTTCTTGTAAGTGTTCTCAATGCTCAACAGGTGAAGGCCGCTGGATCCATGTTTGGGGTCAGATCTCTAATTTCTGCCCTTACATGCCATGCTGGAGTGATCTCATGTTCTCCACATCATCTGCTTCTCACGCACATATTGTAGGAGAGCAGGGATAATTGTAATGTTCTATAAATGTAGCAATGGTAATAATTGAATGTCTATTTCACTCAGAGTGACCAACACTAGCAACTATTCATCTGTAGCTCAAATAGTAAAGCATGGCACTAGCAACACCGCACTCATGGGTTTGAGTCCAAGGGAAAGCAAGAGCTGATGAAATGAAAAACTGTAACTTGAATACAGCGTAAGGCACTATGAAAGCATCTGCTAAATGTAAATATATTCAGTCCCCTACATGTTCCCAAAATTAAAAGCCACTTATAGAAACAAATCAAACAAAGCAAACAAATATAATTTGAGGAATATAAAAATATTTTTTATGAATATTTCAGGATTCAAAAGTTCTAGCGCCTAAAAAGACAAGGCTTGTGCAAAATGAATCCATACAACATTTTGTCTGAAGAGATAAAAAAAATCACTTTTTATGTTGATTAGAGCCTAATCTGAGTGGATATTCACTCTTAAATCAAATGCATACGATTGAGTAAGATTTATGCTTTTCAAAGTTGTTCAGACTCAGCTGAATTTATCTGATCAAAAGACATTAAAACTGTAAAATTTTACAATCTAAAATAGGCCTAACTGTTTTCTATGTGAATCTATGTTAAACTGTAATTGATTGATGTGATCAAATATGGATTTTCAGCATCATCACCCCAGTCTTCACATGATCCCTCAGAAATCATTCTAATATGATGATTTGCTTCTCAGGAAACACTTCTGATTATTCTTATATTCTTACTATGTAGCTATTTTAGAGAAAATCATAATGCAAATAATAAGTAAATAAAAACGATGCTCTCCCCCATAGCACTCTTTCCTCTTTTTGTTTTCCTTTTCTTCTCTGAGACGACTGTGACTCATTTTCTGGTTTTATTTCTGGTCTCATTTCTGCTGCCTCTGACCGATGTCCAAGCCCCATCATCCCAACGTCTCTTATTAATCAGTTCTTTAGGGTTATATATTGCAGACATGAGGCTGATCAGCATTAAATCCTCCAACAGACTCTCTGGTCTTTTCGCTTTGAGTTTTCAGCCAGTTTCTCAGGGAAAGATGAAAAAGGGACATGGAGAATGTGGGACTAGAAATCAAAGACAGCACTGATATAATGCAGGGCATGACTGTCAGCTTCAGCATGTTCAGCAGGTGCTGCACATTTCATGCTGGACACTGTTTCTGTTGAGCGTTTGTCTCAATTTATCCCATTTTCATCAGTGTTCAGGTGCTGTGCGTGATGTAAACGTGTTAGATCCTTTTCCATAGCTTAACCCTTCATCATCAGTGCGACTGTGCTAACTGTAAAGCCTATCTGAGAAATACAAGTTATATGAACTTTTAAATATGTTCAAATATAAACTACACAATTGTGAACATACTTTTTAAGTACTTTTCCCTGTGAAATACTTTTTATGTCCAGGCCCGGCTCCAGATGCAGGCTGAGCCAAGTGATATTCCAGGTGGGCCGGCGTAACGAAGGTGGGGGTGTAGTGGAAATACTTTTAATTGAAGTCCTCATAAACAAAGTTAACATAGTGCACATATTTCCTGCTAAATTATGACGTTTTAAATAATAACATTGTTCTTCTTTAAAGTTTTTTTGGTTTTCCAAAAGTAGGGTTTTCATGTTTTCGCCAAGCATTTAAACCTACTCACACTTTGTTATGTCTGCAAATCTTCCTGGATAGTTGATGATGACTCTTCTGTTTTTCTGACTGTTCAAACATTGTAACAAATAGACTTCCATCCAGTTAAAGCCTTATTGAATATTGAGTCTTTCAGTCTGAACAATGGCACTCACTGTATAAAGCTGGACAATTGATATGTTGTTATTAAACAACAATGTGACCCATTGAAAGCACTGCTCTTCTGTCTCTCACAGTTTCATTTCCATTCCTGGTAAATATATGGTGCTACACTGACTAAGGTCTTTTGGAACAAGACTCATGTTTATTCATTGAACACACTACTTATTGATGAACGAGGAAAGTTATTTCAAGAAAGGACATATCAGATTGGCTCAGTCCACCCTGAGGTGATGATTACCGAACAGAATAAGCTTGTTGATGTTGACGGGCTGTTGTGGGTTAATGTCAGATGTCGTCTTTTGTTTCCAGGCTGGTTCTCCTCTCTACTGTCCAGCTATTGGGCAATCACAGCCGGTCTCACATGCCAGAAGGTGGCAAGCTAAACAAACATGACCTTTTCCCAGCGCGACCAAAGAGAGCTTCCACTTCCAGGTCAGTTCTCACATCACTACAGGTCAGTGTCTTGCAGAAGGCTGTTGAGAGGAAGGTTTTGTGTGTGGATCTAACCATTCATTTACAATGCAACAGTAATAGTGTGAATCCAGCTAGTTGAGTGCTTTATTGTGTAGAAACTGAAGTGTTTTCACTGCACCATTAGCACACTTAGACACCCTCTTATCTTCAGGATCATCTTCCTCCTCACACCACACCTTCACTGAGGAGAACAGGAGGATTATACTGCCATCATTTATAGAGATCATAATATATTATGATATTATGTTTTTATTTCCAGTTAATGTTCACTCTTTTTCAAATAGAATTGTTAACAAGGGGTTTAAGAAAAGCTAAAAAAGTTTTTATTACTTAATTAATTATTCATTATTTTTATTGTAATAATTAATTATTACAATAATGGCAAAATAAATCTTTTGAAATTTAAACTGAAAAGTCCTACTGACACAAAGCAAATCATACAGTTAGGTCCATATATATTTTTGGACGGTGACTCAATTTTCATAATTCATGTAATTTTGGCTCTGTATGCCACCAGAAAAAAATAAAAATGAAACAAGATTAAATGCAGTGCAGATGTTAAGCTTTAGGCCTAATTCAATGGGCTGGACCAAAAATAACATAAAACATACACAGCTACCCCATCCTCCATTTTCAGGAGATAAATTGTAGTTGGAAAATATATATAATCATAAATAACATGCCGTTTTTTAAGTCTGGAGCTCATAGGCATCAACAGACACTGGGTTTCTCTTCATGACGCTTTGCCAGGCCTTTTCTGTGGCTGACTTCAAATGTTGTTTGATGGTGGCTAAAGAAACTCGGGGTTACAGAATTAGTTTTGAGTTGACAAAACCAAAGCACTCCAGTCTGGGTTTGTTGGTACCATGAAGCTGGTCATCAACTTTCTCTGTCAATTCAAGCTTGATCCTGAGTTAATGTAGCACGTGCACATGAAAGTGTGACATCAGCAATGAGCAGCCAATCACATGCCTTGAAACCGTGATTCACTTCTCGTGAGAGAGTCAGTGCAACTCATACCAAAGATTAAAGATTGAACAATGATTCACACAGCAAGATGAAACGATCTATCAATGAAAGTGGAAAACTTAAGCTGTAAAGTTACTTTATAAAGATGATACTATTTGTAAGTAAATAGTAATAACATAAAGGTAAAACACTTAAAAATGTAAACTCATATGTAGTCATGTTTACTTATTTATTCCGCGTATTATCTATGTTTAGGAAAGGAAAGGAAAGGAAAGGAAAGGACGTGAAGTGTGGCCAAGTATGGTGGCCCATACTTGGAATTTGTGCTCTGTATTTAACCCATCCAAGTGCACACACACAGTAGTGAGAAGTGATCAAACATGCACACGCACACGCACACGCACGGAGCAGTGGGCAGCCATATTGCTATTACTGCGGCGCCCGAGGAGCAGTTGGGGGATCAGTGCCTTGCGCAAGGGACTCACCTCATTGAGGGGGGAGACAGCACTGGTTATTCACTCCCTCCACCTTCAATCCCTGCCGGACCTGGGACTCGAACCCACAACCTTTTCGATTCCCGACTCCCTAACCATTAGGCCACGGCTGCCCCCACGGCTGCCCCCACGGCCTAATTACTATTAAACTAAACAAATACATAGTTGTTGTTTTTAGATTATTATTTTATTTTATTTTTATTATTATATTATTTTTAGATTTGATGATAATGACATAAATCAAATCTAAAAATAATATAATAATAAAAATAAAAATAAAATAAAATAATAATCTAAAAACAACAACTATGTAGCATCTTTTTATTTGGAGTAAGAGAAGCTGGGTGAGTGGCTTTATTGCATCAGACATGTGTCACCTTGCTGGAAGCTGATTGGTCAAATTTTGCTTTGAGATCTCTAACCCAGAACATAACCTGCCTCGAAGCAGGTTAGTGTCACGCTCAGTCATCAGGCAGACACAGGAAGGTAAAGTTTCACAGGTGAGTATATTTATTTCTGCAACAAGTTTTGATCCAACACAAAGGAATGGTGCAGGTAAGTAACATAGGCGAGTCTTTCAGGTAAGGAAACTTAAACAGGAAACAATCGGACAGTAATCCAGACATCTAATGGCGCTTTTCCACTGCATAGTACGGTACGGTACGGTTCAGTACAGCTCACTTTTGGGGGGTTGTCCACTGGGAACAGTACCTGGTACCTGGTCCTTTTTTTAGTACCACCTCAGTCGAGGTTCCAAGCGAGCCGTACCGT
>JAUMHR010000070.1:4142846-4164099 GCA_032361145.1 Enteromius fasciolatus
CCACCTCCCAGAAACCAATCATCCAGCCGCGAAGGGTCGGCTGAAGGCGCACGCGGCACCTCCAAACCGATTCGCTCTTTCTCCCGGTTGCCCAGGGAAGACCTAACGCGGCAACTCCGTGCACTCAAATTCGCTGGATTCGCAAGATGACTGGCACATCCAGCCTTAAAAAAGGCTACCAGCCCGCGGGATCCGCTGACAGCCGCCCAGATAAAATGCTGTCAAACGAGAGAGCAGGAAAGCAAGACCCTTCCTCGTATCGGTCTCCAAACTCGCAGAGGGGGTCTCCTGAAATAGCTCAGAACAGCTTCGGCTCTGAAGCAAAAGTCTGCATGTGCACTCTGCTCATGCCCTCTTATACTCACACAGTGATGAGTTGCACCTGAGCGCAATCAAGTGCATGCCAATATTCATTGGCCTTTTGTATAAAGCTCAGGCATTTGGTCTCTCTGGCGGGAACTTCCCATATGAAACGTCGAAGTGATTCGACTGAAAGGGTAACCTGCGACTGAAAGGGTAACCTGCATTAGCTCTGAATTAATAGAGCAGGGTCCATCACTGGCTGTGGGAGGGACTTACAAACATCACAGATGACTGCACTCTTTTTGAGACACTGTTTATGATTTATGGTGAATAAAAGTATGAAGTAGATGCCGTTATAGGGTAGTTGTGTACACAAATACCAAGTAAAAATTAATTTTACATAATAGTTCCCCTTTTATTCAAACAAGCAAGGATAAATGATAAAATCCTAAAACTTGTCATCAAACTGAATCCAACAACTCTGCATACGAATCATTACAGTAGGCTTACCATAGTGTTACAGTGTGGGTTTAAACAAAGGTTGTTATGTTCTGCCTCAATAATTATGAAAATAATTATTTAAAAAAAATTTAATCTTTTGTAATGTACAGTTCAAGTTTTCCTTACAGGACAGATGCTACACATATTTTTAGCATTTTAACCACAGCAAAATTATTTTTATATGATATTTCAATTTGCAGAAATGATCCCCCAGGGATAATAAAAACAATCAGATAAGCAAACAAACTAAAAACATTTGCTTATGACTCTATATTTTTTGATCTCCAGGATTTGAAATTCACAACTGTATTTCCTGCATAACACACCATAGCCAGTGAGGCAAATATCTGAAAAGAAAAAGAACAGGAATTTGTTATTTGAATTATTATAGGCTACTGCTACAAGTTGTTTTTGTAATTGCATGACACACACATACAAAATGCAATACAGTAATGTCTGTTTTTCTTAAAGTCAAGTAATTTTTTTTTTTACTCCAGGGAAATAATCAGTTGTGGAAGGAAAGCATTGCTTCCAGGTGCTAGGCTATACGGAAACAACAGCATTGCTAAACTAATCAGGAAAGTAGCTTTTAATACCGTCGATGCCACCCAGCTGATGAAGTAGTAGCGCCCCCTAATCGCCACATTCAAAGATGTGGCACAAATTACAGCCGCTGCCAGGTACAATACAGAGGCGCTCCCATTAAAACATATTCCCTGTGAATTAACAAGCATTTATTTTAATGAAATTAAAATGTGGAAAAGGTTTTTCTTTGTAGTTAAATTAACTAATATTTATTCAGATATACTCACCAAAGTTTTCCATGGGATCTGGGGAATCTTCGTGTGGGCCATAGTCAGGTATATGAGAAAGAGAATGACAGTAAGCACCCAATAAAGCACTGACACAAACATTACCCATCCCAGTGCAGGAGCATGAAGGTACTCCGTCCCACCAATCAGAGTCCACACCAGAAGCCCAAACACCTGAGGGTGAAGATGGAGCTCAGACACTCTGACTGAAACAGCACTCATTAAACACAATGAAACTGATCTAAAACCAGCCATAAGAAAGTAGGTAATGGGCATTGCATGAAATTCTGTAGCTCAAATACAACTCTAGCAAAGCCATTGTTATAGGTTTGAATGCTACAGGAAATGCATGAACTGATAACACATAACTTGAATGCACTGTTTTAAGTTGCTTTGGAGAAAAGTATCTTCCAAATGCATGAATACACTCACGAACTCATATTTTAGGATCAAAAAACTAATTCTGACAAACAATTATGTTCTCTAAACAGCAGAACTGGGCATTGGCACCACTCCTTAACACCATAGTATTCTCCTGAGTCTTCCCACCCTGCCTTCCTGTTATAAACAACAAAGAATTCCTCACTGTGTTCTTGATATTGCATGAAAAATCATTGTGGGTTTGGAGCCAGCTATAGATTAGACCAGGAAAGGGAATGCTTAGATTTGACTCTGAGCGTGTGGTGGAAGGAAGAAGAACAATACAAGCCGAAAGGAAGAGTTTGTTTCCCAACTGTTTTGGTTGGTCCTCTTCCTCTATTTCCTTAGTGAGTAATTATCTTCATGAACAAATTCCTACATTTTGTTCTTCTTATTCACCACAAACTTTATGGTTGCACGCTATTCCTTTTGAAAAAGAAGTGTGCTTGTACTGAATACCCTTGCAGTGTGATTCCAATTTTAAAAGTATATTTAAAAAGAAAAACTATTTGTGATTATTTAAACTTTATATTTAAAATATAAAGTCACTTATTCTGTGTGTGTCTTCAGCATGAGCTATCCAACATTACTATTGCAATAATAAGTCAATACTTTACTTCCTATAGGTTTCTTATTAAAAATGTGTAATTACAAATATATTCAAATACATGTTTCAGAGATAAATTTATGGTGGCGTAACTGAAGTATATATTAGCTTCCATAAATGCTCATTTAAAAAGATGAAATTACTGTACATCAAGCACACAATTTTACCATTTTAATTGCATTTAAACTACAACGCAAATTTAATAAAAAGTATTTTACGTTTTCATTAAATTGTAAATTACATGCAAGTATTATGCCTGTTAGCATTAATTAATTTACACTTACATTTTTTATTAGGCTTACATTGTTTCTTTAATAAATACTCTTTTTAAATGAGTTAACATTACTACTTTTCTTTTCTTTTTTAAGCTGATAAACATCGCAGATAAATAAATAAATAAAACGAGTTTCACTTTTGCTTTATCAAGAAATACATCATTGCATCCTCTGGGAAATGGAAAGTGGAAAACTGCAAATATTCTAGAGATACCTCCAGCAATCAAGAGTTTTCTTTCAATCTATTCATAACCAATTTTTTATCTCGTGACTTAAAAGCTAATAGCTACTTCATTTCTTAAGTGGGCTAAGTTTAGATTCACTATTCAGCTCTTTCAGCTATACTTACGATTTCTCCAGCCATAAACACGCCAGAAGCAGAGCGAATAAAGTTCCCATCATAAGCCAACTTGGAGTGCGACAAGCCTAAACTCTCTATATTTGAGCTCTTACTGGTTCTGTCTATAATGGTGCCGGTGCTGTCGGTGCGGGACTCGGAGTCGATATCCATTCTAACGGGATTACAAGAACTCCCGGAATAAACCAAGAAGTGTTCCCTTGCTCCTAAACTAAAGGAAACCTACTATGGTGAAGGCTTAGCCCGTAAAAGGGATGTGCTATTATTCGTGAACGAATCATTCTTTTCGAAACGGATCTTTTTAATGAAATTGCTGAACCGGTTCACAATCATAATAATAATCGGACTGCTCTCAAGCATCACTTCACTGACTCATTAAACCCCGAGAACTATGCAGTAAAACAGGACAAGAACAGACGCTTGTGCTTTCACATTTAGCCTACATAGAGTCGTTAAGGTGCGATGCAGTTGTTCATAAAAGCTAGTAGTGCAAACAATCAATGCACACTTGAATGTTTAGTTTTTATTTGTCATTGTTTTCTTTTTTTTAATTGCCTATTCACTCAGACCAGAGTGCTTTTTTGCTAGTTCTAAAGGAAACGCTATGTATTTTTAAACACACAAAAATTCTATAATAGCCTTTATATTTTTATATTTTAGTAATTAAAACAACAACAAAAAAAACCTTAATCGCGAACCAGATCAAAACAATTTCCCTAACCAGTTTGAGCAATGTATTTAACTGACTTTAAATAGCCTATTTATTCACGAACAGGGGTTGCTAGGACTATAGGCTACTATTTCATAGCCTATCATCACAAAATGAATCGGCAAATATAAATGTATCATAAACAACACTAATTAAAACAGCTATCAGTTTTTTTGTTGTTGTTGTTTTTCTTTTAGTAATTTGTAAAAAAAAATAGTCATTTATTTTAAAAAATCAATGGATTTATAATAATAATTATTATTATGCTATTATTAATGTTATTTTGTTGTTGTTATGTTAATGAATTAATAATATAATTGCCATTGAAAAGTTACTGAACAGCGTCAGAATGATCAAAATAATATGCACCAGCCAGACAAATCGTTTTAATATTAAAGAGATAGCACTGGCCTGATTTTGCTATGCTGAAGAGAACTGGGTCTCCTGACGAGAACATTGGGACTGTTGGTGAATTTTTTAACCTGACTTCATTTGATCATCAGTGAATGATCGTCTGCGCGTACAAACAAAGACAACTGAAATAACAGAACGTTTTTATTAACAAAAACGGCACAAATAACCTGCAGTCCTGCACTACCATTTTCCCTGTAATAATTCAAATGTGTCGCAAGAGGGCAGCAAATACATAGAAGTTGTCAAACTATGGTAGGCCCGCTGAAAGGTTCATCTATAACAGAATTAGTCTGTCGGCCATCATTTTACTGTGAAAAAAGTGTAATTGTTTTTGTGATATCTTAATTTCTCGCTATATTGTTTATTGTAGCTACTAATATAATTATCTAAAGAGCAACGTTTAGAAAGTCATTACAGGACTCTCTGACATCACTAAATTCACTAAATTAAATTCATGAGTGGAACGACCAATCAAAACTCTATTTTCTGTTATAATGTATATAACACAGTCACCATAAACCTATTATTTGATGGCTGCTTCACCCCATCCTTTCTGCCAGTTCTCTACATCAAAGGTTTGCTTTCACTTTGTTGATCTGATTTTTTATTTATGACTAAACAAACCTGAAAATGCCATGAAAGCATCTTGCCCAGCTGTGTTGCTTTACCCCACTAATACAGTCTGTTACAGGCAATATCAGTGAACGGGCTATAGCTATTCAATTAAAAAATATTATTTGAGACTTCATACACAACCTTTCTTAATACTACATACAGCAAAGAGCATATCGCATTCCTGAAGAAAGAAAATAAGAGAATCCGATGAAATTGAATGAATCAGTAGAATTATTTATTATATACAATATTTGAATTAAAATAAGTTTGATTCTTGAAATAGACATGACAAAAAATTTCCTGGTGAAAAAATCACGGCAAAAAAAGATGTCTATTGCTCAGTACACTGCATGTGGCCTGTTCGTCTCAGTAACCTCTATTTACTAATTGTTGTTCACAGCGGTCACCATGTAGTCAGTTGTAAAGGTTATGCTTTCGATAAATGCAGGGTTCCACAGAATGTAATTAAGTCATCTTAGAAGCAGACGTGCTGTGAGACTCGGGCTGGTTTAATGCTTTGCAGGCAGCCATGTTTTAGACGCATTAATTTCTTTATAGTTTAACAGAAATAAAATGAAAGATCTAGTTATTGTAACTAGTTAAAAAATAAATATATAGGACATACAGAATATATTCTGATGATATATTAATGATACATACACATTATAATACATTAAAATATATAAATAAATATATATTTATGTTACATTTACAAAAATTATTTCCATAAAGTGACAGCATTAAATTAGAATTTTAAAAATCTTAATTTGAGAGGACTCTAGGTGCAGTGCGTGTTTATCTCATGTACTATATTCTGAGACAGACTCCATGAGAGTAGCAAGGTTGAAAGTTCAATGTCATGTACTGTCATATACTTTTGCTTTGTACTTTAATTGTAGCTAATGGCAAAGTCAGGATGTGCGCAAGCACTGCTGTAAAAATCATTAATTGATCATTCTTATGTTATTCAGGTTAAATATATCCCTCTCTAATTTCAAGAAATATTTAGTATTGAAATTTGGATATGCGTTTTTGTGTTGTTAAAAATAAATAATAAAGCATGCAAAAATATTAACGAGATGTTTTTTTTCTTCTTTTTAATCTATTAACCATATTTAAATTTGCATTTACTAATATCCAGACATATTTGTACTTCTTCAAAAGAACAAATGTCTTCTGAGTAAATTCTATTATTGGTAGTCAGAGGCACTACAAGGGCTGTTCTTAGTTTTAAGAAGGAAGTCTTCAGCTTTGTCTATGAATACGTCTTGCTCAAGGGACCGCATACCGATAAATAACCCTCATAATACAGGGATTGTTTCTGAGATAATAACAAAGACAGTCAATAGGACTGCTACGAGTCTTTAAATCAACAGAATTGTTTTAACCTGTGGGATTTGTTTATATTACAAAAGTACAGTATTCAATACTAAACCCTGATGCTGAATCCATGCATTATTTCTAATTACCAGATTTGTGGAGTCTCTGTGTATTAAAAAGATCTAGATCAGATTAGGATATCTTAAGCCTTTAAAAAGATGAGTAGGTGCTCTGAGTTGCATAAATGCACATCAGAGAGAAAGAAATGGAAAATCTCAACTATCGTCAAACACAATGACATTAAATTGAAGACAGGATATTATATATATATATATCAATGCTAAATATTCTATAAAGGAATCTCCTTAGATAATCTTTTTTTTTCTTCTTTTTTTTGGAGGAGCGGGGAGGGGGTAAAACAGTAGAACTATGCTCAGTCTGAGGACTAAATAAAAATACATAAATACTAGAGACGATTATGATTATATACTAGACTCACATCCAAACAAGCTCAAAACAATCAGATATTCTATGTGATGGTGATCTATCACGGGAGCTCACTACAACAGCCATTCACTTTGAGTTTTATCCCTTAATTCCAAGTCAAAGGGCTTGTGCTATCGCCATTGAGCCGAAGTCAGGAAAGTTCAAAGGTTAAAAGGGGGCTGTGGTAGTCATGACACTGCTGCAATCAGAAGATAAGAACCACAAGCACTCTCTGGAACTTCAGCTAAGAGTTGCAACGGTATCAGGCATGTTGCTAAAACAATTTTAAAGTGGAACTTTTTCAAACGAGTCTCTGGAAAAGAAAGTCTTTCATCAAGAATTGATAGGGTAAAAGCAGCTAAGTGTCCTTTTACACTCAGTCTCTCTCCGTTACCTCAAACTTAATGATGACTCCTGAGGATGGTCACATTCAAGATGGAGTCCTAGAGGTAGATGAAAATCAGATCTCTCCTTTTGCACTTTTCTGCCATGAAAATGGTTATCGTGCTAGTGTAAAATCCTTGAAGCAAAATTGAAAAAGGAAATTAAACCGGCTGAATTATCTTTTTTTTAAATCATGAATGAAGGGTCTTTCATGGTCTCTGGAGCAAGAAGGGAGTGTGTTTGAAGGAAGAGGGGGATGGTGGGTCTGCATTAAGACATTCTCATCCCTGATGATTCTCTCTGCTGCCTTTTATTTCTTTTCCTCTTCACCCAGACTCTGACGCGGTGGTAAGCCGCTCGGAGAATCATTGAAAGGGTGAACGAAGAGCCAACACCGAAGGGATTAATTATTTCGGTGTCTAGGACCGGGCCGGATTTACCAAACCACTCAGAGACACAGGCAAATCCTCTCACCTCTGTATGAGAACAACACACATGCAAACATTTGCGTCGGAGTCCGAAGAGGAGCAGAAGACCATGGGAACAGACACTGCGATATACCCATGATCAGTTTACATCTGCTCGGCCTTGAAACTGCCAGATATAATCAATGCTTCCATTTGTATGAGGAGCAAAAAAAAGAGAGAGAGGGAGAAAAAGAAATCCATTCTGACCACAAACTGACAAAGACAGGTGATCTGAGGCATAGTTCAATCAAAGTGGTTATGCCCCATTCAGCAAACAAATCTGACTCCTAGCCACGTGTTCGCAAAGACGTTTTTATTTAGCTCGACAATACACAAAAAAATTGTAGAAATGACACTGCTCAGTACTGAATATGTGTAAATATCTCCATTTGTAAATAGAATGGCAAGTTTGTAATTTTAGAATATAAGTTTTGTTTGTTGGCTAAACATCAAAACCAGGCCCACCGTATCAGAAGCTTGGCCCACCCTGGCCCCACAGCCAATCACAAAATTGTTAGAATATTCAATTGAGCTTCCTCTAATTCTCTTTTTCGCTTTCTTCCCGCAACGCAGACTCTACTCCCGCCCACACCCACAAACCTGCTATAATGTATATAATTTTTGCGCATCTGTTGATGCATGTTGGTGCATGGTCTTGCTAGTGTCAGTGGTGATATGCGCAGTTGTATACGGCTTCTTTATCGGTTGACTTTGCGTACCCACTTTTAAATCCCCTCTGATACGCATGTATCCTGCATTAGCCAAATCATGACAGTCAACCACAAGAGCTAATTAAATCGCATGTGATGTGAAAAAAAGCAAATATTGCATAAACACCCAGTGAAGACAGTGATGTGGTCAGGAAGTGCCGGCTTCCTTTTAAATATGATTGATGATTGCGCCCGTGCCCGCTTTGTTGCGAGAGTGACATAGATACTGCCTCTTCAACTACAACTTCGAATGAAGACGTCAGCCAAAGTAAGCACTCTTTCATAACAGAGCCAAGGCTCGAAATGTGCCGGACACTCCGGTACACATTACCATCACTTTATGCGTGAGAATATGTCACGGGAGGCACGCAAGTGGTAAAATAAAAATAGCAAACTTTTGAGTAAATAGAAAAATAGCACATTTTTGCGCTCAGATGTGTTCCTGTTAAATGTGAATTATTTATTGCAAATTTTCCCCATCTATTGTGGCTAATATTAATTTCATAATAAGCCTTATTCGTGCGTGAAGTAGCAGAAGTGAAAATGTGCAAATATTATTGGGGTGAATTAAATGCAAAACTAACATATATACATATTTATAACAGGCTTTCATCCTTTCGCTTAAAAAAAAGGGGAACTTTAGTTAAAAGTATATCCACTATACCCAGGGCCGCTGCTGACCAAATGGGTGCCCTAAGCAGAATAGCATTGTTGTGCCCCCTCCCTCAAAAAAAACAAAAAAACTAGCCTATAAGGGGTCAAAATAGTACTTTCATAAAATATAAAAGTAAATAAAGCCGCAACATAGGTGAGAGCGAGCCCGTGCGCCAGCGCAGATGCAGGAATTCGAGTCACGTGTGCTTATACTGCACTGCGTTGATCATAATTTTTCTTTTTATATATATATATAATTAGAATTAGCTAAAATTTAGCATATATAGGATATGTATGTTCATGTTTAGATTTTTATGTTTATGGATACATCTTTAATAATATAGAACGAAAGTTTTTTTTGTGAAACTGGGATATATATAATTTGTAATAATATTTCATATATATTATCATATATAAAGTATATATAAATACATATATTGCCTTAAAATAAATTTATATTCCAAAAATCATGCTTTTTTATTATGCTATCATGTTTTATTGTGGGGTTGTTGCTTTTCTGTGTGTTAGTTAGCTAGTATTTTGAGTTATTTTATTTGAAAAAAAAAAAACTGTAATTTGATTGAGATTAATTGTAACGCATATATATATATTTATATATATATATAAATATTTGGTGAAGAGACAACTATTTGAAAATCTGTACATATTATTAATCTAAATGAAAATATCTTCATAAAACATGATGCTTATATCCTAATGATTTTTGGCATTGAAAAAAAGTCCCATTTTGACCCATACAATTTACTGTTGGCTATTACTACCAATATACCCATGCAACTGACTAAACTAGACTAAAGTTAAACTAACTCAATAACAATGTATAATAATAAATTGTGTTCCTTAACGATATCTTATCTTTATTAAATTTTGTACATGCAAACAAAAGAAGCCTTATTATGTCACACCAATCACAAAGCATTGATTTATTTTAAGTTATATTAAGTAGCTTTTTTTTTTATTGTACAAATAAAACATTCCTGGGAATCTCTCTGATTTGAGTGTCAGTGATGTGCCTGTGTAGAAGTCAGGGCCCTCGGCTGGGGCCCATTTCACAGTGCTAATGTATTTCACCCAGCTCAGTATGATCCACATCGCCGCAGGTAATCCATGTCAGCTGCCTCATTTACACCGACCTGAGACTGGGGACCTTCTCAGAACGTTACAATCACGCTGGAAAACTGCAGTCTGTCAGGCCAAACGACCACCTTCCATACCGTGCCAAAGTTCTACGCAAGCTACATCAGAAACATACCAATTTAATTTGATCTTTTCTATTATTCGACTGCATTTTTGCTGTCAGTACTCAGATGTTTATTGCCAAAATAGGTGCTACATAAATGTATTTATAATTTCAACCAAATACTGGAGCTGTTTCTAGCCTTACCAAAGTAGATAAGGCAAGTGCTAAATGAGAACGAAGAGCAGTTTTAATTGACAGCTTTCGTTATATATTATTCACTTCATGTTATTAAAACATTCTGCAAGACGATTTTGTACACACAGGTGTTTAATATTTCTCAGGGTTTTGTATGGTGTTCATATGTGCCTATTAATTATAGTTTCATATACTATAAAATATATGTTGTTGACACCGCCCTTTGCCCAGCCCCTGTCCCGCTGAGCATTCAGAGCTCAAATCTATTCTCCTAAACGCCTCCCTGCTGCCAGAACAACACACACAAACACAAACACACACTTTCCCTCCTCCTCCGCAGTCACTTGTCAGCTAAACCAGATGTCGCCTCATAATTGGCTGATGTGGGCACCCACAAAGGCGAAGACATTATTACACACACACACACTACTAGACGCCGTTGCACCCCACCCCACATCCCAGCATCTTCTTCCCCATCCGAACCCAAACAAGCTTCCTACGCTACAATAAATAAAACCGTCTCACACCGGCAATTATTTAAGCCCGTATTGCTGCCAAACATCAACGGGAAAGAGAGCGATAATCAAGCCGGATGCGATTCAATCCCACAAAAACAAAGCCGGGGCGAGGTATAAAAATGGCGGAGGTAGTTGTGGGAGATGGGGAGCAGGTCTGGTCTGTGGTTGCGTTGGTGGATTACTCCCTGACACAGAGAGAGCATATCTAATCAGCATTCCTGAAACCAAGCCGGGGTGAGAAAATAGATCCCAGTCTTAGTACGGCGGCCCCCCTGCTGTGCTACCTGTCAAAGCCAATATTTCCCCTTCAGCTCCCCACAACAAGACCACATTTACATCCTTTCATATATTACCCATCATCCCTCTCAACAAACTCAAGCACCTCCTTAATATGTTTGGCAGTTGTAATTGGTATATGAAAGATGATTTCGAATTTGTAACCAAAAAAAAAAAGGGCAGTGCGTTACTGTTGATGTAGCCATTTCGGCTAGATGGAGAAGTATGGGTCATGTAGCACATAGTACGTGGTGCCATCTGTGAATTTGGCAAAACAAAAGACGGTAAGGGATATTTCAGAATGTGGCGAAAGGTTAGATTCACACACACCAACGGAGAACCGGAAAAAGAAAACTCGCAAGCGGTGGCTAAATTCATTATGTTTTGGCAGGATATTCC
This sequence comes from Enteromius fasciolatus, assembly GCA_032361145.1. Taxonomy (NCBI): domain Eukaryota; kingdom Metazoa; phylum Chordata; class Actinopteri; order Cypriniformes; family Cyprinidae; genus Enteromius; species Enteromius fasciolatus. The sequence continues at coordinate 4,154,471 of JAUMHR010000070.1, forward strand.
TATAACTTACTGGGGATCCATTCTCTCTGTGTTATGCAGCGAAAAAATAATTTGCATTTTTTTTTCCGCAAGTGTGAAGTATCAAAGGCGGGCCCCTGCTGAGCAGCGAATAGACAGAGCTGGCAGAGGCATGAATTTTTCAGCAGCTTTCGCCCTCCCTTTCTCTCTCTTTCTCTCTTTTCCTGTCGGTTCAGTCGATACGCTGCGTGGACGAGAAGCCCAGGCTGCATGCGAACTAGCCGAGCTGCATCCCCGGAATTCCACCAGCTTCGTGAACTGGTACCTGAATACCAAATTGAAAGTAGATGTGTAAATACAATTCTTGTGAGTGTTTCTTTACTTCCTCAGAAGTGATTATCCGTGGCAGCAGATGTGATAAATCTGGAAATCTTTCATATGTTTACCTCGTTTCCACCGCTGGGGACGCACACTATATGCCAGTTTGTTTCAGTCGTTCACATTAATTAGGCTTCGGTTTCAGTCAAATCCCACCCTTAAGAACAGGGTGAAGGAAATGTTTTGACTCTTGCAGAACAGGCTTCAGCTTGGCAGTAGATTTTTAATCAATGGGGATCTGGGGTTGTGGCTATGTTCTACATCTGAATACAAGTGGAGACGGAGAGGAGATCAATTATGATTCGGGGAAAAACAAACAACTGCAAAAAATACTCTTCGACTTTGTTTTAATTATTAATGAAAAGCAGTCTAATAAAGAGATATTGTTGACTTTGGCAAACCAAACATTGGCAGTGGCAACTAGGAGTATGCATTTTAATGTTTGTTAAAGTCCACACAGAATGCCTTCGTATTAAAACACATTAAAACAAAATAACTAAACATATTATTATCATTATTAATGAATAAATAAAATGTGAAATTAACAATAATACATATTATTATTATTATTATTATCATTATCATCACAAAATAATGTCACTCATAGGCAATACTTTATAGGTTTAATACTTCTTAAAGTACTGACATTTTAAAGTTTGAATATATATCAATGATTATTATTATTAATAATAAAAAAATGAAAATAACCATATACATTAATAATAACACATATTATTACTATTATTATTATTATGATTATGATCACAAAAAATGTCACATAAAACCCTCATAAATATGGGCAACTAATACTGACATTTTAAAGTTTTAATATATATTAAATTATTGTTACTATTATTATTATTAATAACAATAAATAAGCAAAAATGCAAAAAGAACAATATACATTAATAATAATACATATTATTTTTATTATCACAAACAATGTCACATAAAACACTATAGGCAACTACTGTGTTTAATTCTTTTTGAAGTACTGACATTTTAAAGTTTGAATATATATATAATTAATATTATTGTCAAGACTCTGCTTAATTATTTTCAATGTATTAAAGTTTTAAAGTTGAAATACATTTATCAATTATTATTGCTATTGGTGGTATTATTATTATTATTATTATTTAGATTAATACTTCTACTACTGCTATTGCTACTACTACGAATACAATGTAACCACACTCCAATAAATACATAAATTAAGACCCTGAGCAAATTAAATGTGTGAATAAACTAAAAATATGTGCATGTGCAAATAATTAAGACATTTAGTTTCATAGGAAATGTGAAGTAACACGCATGTAAAGTGCTCAGGTCATAAACGAATGATCATTGATATGGAAGTGTTTAGGTTTATGCATAGGTTATTCATCTGCAAATGTACCATACAGCTATTTTGAGCACAACTAATGTCTTTAGGGGATCATGCTTGATCCAGCAGCCGTCTACCTGTTTCTAATCAGCTGTTTTCAGCACTGCTATCAATTTGCAAGTAATGTGTTTCTGAGAAGTCTGGCAGGTAAGCTCAAAGACATTTCCATATTGTTAACTTTAGCACAGAAGCGTGCAAATTCCCATGCCTGCAAATATTGTTATGCCGAGCAAAACTGCCAGGCCTATTTATTACAGCAAATAATTGAATGGTTCTATTTAAAAAGGGTTGGTGACTTATGCTGTAAAAAAAAATGAAAGACTCCAAACCAGAATTCCATGTCAGTGTCAGATAGCTTAAAAAAAAAATCCTCTAAATGGAAAGACCCATTAAGCAGTAAAACATCACTGCTGCTCAGACGCTGTTATAATTTACTGTCTTCCAATATTCTAGAGGCCAGAATCTAATATTATGCAGGAGTTCTGAATCAGAGGCTAAGCACTGTGTTATTGAGGCATTGCTTAGAAAAGCATGCCAACTCCTGATAACTCTGTTTATTAAGCATGTTAGTAAGCATAACAGTAATAATCCAAAAATTGAATGTCTATTTTTTCCAATACAAAACATAGAAAATGCATTTAATGGCCAAGATAGAACTGTTAAATAAGACTCGACTACTTCTAGCCCTCGCATCTCATGGTATTATATTTCTATTTTCCTTTGCATGATTGCTTTGGCATATCAGACATGTCCCACTTGCCTAATTATGTGTGTTAACGCACACATATGAACTCTGTGGTTGTTTTGGCCACATATCACCTCAGACACATTGCCAGTGTGTTAGAGGGAGCTCAGGAACCTTACAGTGATGGAGTGAGACATGAAAGAAAGAGAGCCACTTAAGATACGGATCTTCCATATCCTCTCCTGCAGCACTTATATCTGCCATTATCAACTTCTAATAGAGCCATCGACACTATCTCAGTGAGAGGAAATGTCATTTAGATGTGTTTAGAATCACATTAGGGTACACAGTGAAGGTGCAAGCATTAGGATTGAATGACTAGGCCGTCTCTGTGTGTCTGCTCTGCTCCACTAGTATTTACAGCCCCTAGGGAACCAAGGTGATGCTAGTATCCTCCTTCAATGTTTTAAGGCTCTAATGGGCTGTTCTGTCACCGTGGCAGCTCGACCTGACTGCTACTGATAAGAGTTTTCAAAACGCCAAACACCAATGTGCCCCAAAGTACCAGGAACTCGGGAAATTGAGCCAACTGAGCTTCACCCAAAAATGAGAACCCTGTCATTATTTCCTCACCCTCATGTTTTCTTCTTCAGAGCACAGGAGGATATTTTAAAGAATGTTGGTTTTGGTGATATTGACTTCTATTGTATGGATTAAAACACTGAGACATTTCTTAAAATATCTTCTTTTGTCTTCCACAGCAGGTTTGTGTTTGTTAACGTTCTTCTCTTCTGTATTTGTCCTTGTGAAAAATTGGTGGTGCACTCACAGTATACTTCCAAACTTTGTAATTATTATAAATTTATCTTGTTATATGTTACTTGTAGTAATATAATAACAATAAATTATTCACAATTAAATGTAAGCAACCCTAAACTAAAACCCTATCTTAACCCTACCTATACAGTAAATACATGTAGTTAATTAATATTAATAAATACTTTAATATATAATTACACTGAAACTAGGACACCTTAAAATTGTATATAAACACTGTACTTTAAAGTGATGCCATTTTACCAAAGTGGCTATATTTTTAACACGCAAGTGCATTTTATTAAGTTTATTTTGCAATAATGTCAAATTAAAAGCTTTACTTTGTAGTCTCTTTTAAATCAATGAGATTCATCAACTTTAATTAATATAAATTAAAATAAATTAATATATTTTGAATCTATTGCATTGTAACTTAATCATTATACATGCAATTAAAGCTGTTTTTAAATACATAACATACAGGTCTGAATAGACAGTACATTATGTTTTAGTTTACCATATATTTGGCAGTACACTTCAACCATGTGTCAATTATAAAATTACATATAAACTTTATGCTTAAATTTACATCTGGATTTATTTGTAAATAACATGGATTTAAGTGAAAATATTAAGTGATTTTTTGTTTTTTTTACAAGAGTGTACTGAAAGCAAAATTATTCTGTGTCTTTAACAAAAACATCATGCGTTGGGGGTGGGACTTTCTTATCTTTCTTATGGGGGTGGGAATCTTATATAATATCAGTTTTGCCTAGTGAAGCCAAAAATAAATAAATAAAATAAAAATACATTTCTCATTGTACTATGCCTATTTACAAAAACTGGTTATTCTATCTTTGTTATTATCGGCTCAATTCAGAAGAAAAGCATAAATATAAATATTCATTATAGCACACATAGCAAACAAGGCAATAATTCTACACTAATTCCAGTGCACATTTGATTTGCACTGATATACACCAGCTGAATGTCAGACTAATGCAATGGCACTGTCTGTCAAAAACTAGACTGGCCTTTCACCACCAAAAAATGTCAAGTGCAAGTGCCAGCTGAGATTGTCTGAAAGATGATGAGTGCCTGTTTGAGTGTGTGTGTGTGTGTGTGGGTTGGTGAGGGTGGTGTGTGTGTGCTCACTCAGGGAGCTAGAAAGAAATCTCATCACGCCATATTGACCCATTGAGACTTGTGTGTATTTACATTACACTCTTGGTCTCAGTTTCACAATCTGCCATATCAATTTCTATATCACAAAAAAAAAAGAAAAATCTCTCTCCTTGATGAGATTCAGTCAAACTCACTGCAGTTTTTGACAGTTCTCTGTCACCTGTTTCAAATATTTATAGGCTTGCTGGAAAACCTAATTTAAAAAGTGAGGGGTCCTCTGACAAGTTTCCTTTTGTTTATATTGAGACTATTAAATACAATGTGCTCTAAAAGGTCAGACTAGATATTTTCAAATGACTCTAAATCTGACAAAATATCATGTTCATCTTGATTTCTACTCATTTACCAAGTAAAATTCCTCCCTTTTCTCCAAATGCATCAAAGCACAATCGATAGGATTGTTGGATGCTGGAGCTCATGAATTTGACAATGACCTTCGCAAGCTACTGAACACCTGTTTGTCGTTCTACATAATGATTTTTGACAAAGAGAACAATGACAGAGGACAGTCATCCTCTGAACAATGCCTGTTGTGTTCTTTTCAACGTAAAAGCCAAAGGGATTGTAGGGGGGTTGGGGGTGGCTTGTCCCACACTAGGAAATCACATAGGGCTCCCAGGACCGGATCAAAAGGAACGAGTGATGCATCGGTTCAGACCGTGTTCTTTTGTATTTTTGCACTCAGTATATGCAGAAAGGGCATTGCAAATATATAGCCAACTGAACAAACACTTTTTTATTAAGCTGACAAAAATTTTTATTTGCAGCAACATCATTTTATGATTAAGGGTCCCATTAAGAGTGGATTCTTCAAAACATTAGTTGTCAATTTTAAATGAAAGAATTACAATTTTGCACCATAAGATACCATAAAATACACCATATTTACGTCATATTTAACTCAATTATTTTGTCATGTTGCTAGCTTTTATTATTTTAAAATAGGAATACTAAATAGGAAACTAAAACTAACAATTGGTGCTAAAAATAATAGTTCCACTTCCAACTGATTGATTGATGGTTGTACTTTATCTCGATAGTCCATTTAGACATTCTACTAACTATAAGTAACTTTGTAATTACATTTCAACTAATTCTCAACTACATGTATACTAACTCTCAGATTAGATTGTTAGGGGTAGGTTTAGGGTTAGTAGAACAAGTTAGAAAGGAAGGAAAAGAAAGGACGTGATGGCCAGGTATGGTTTCCCATACTAAGAATTTGTGCTCTGTCTAAGTGCACACACACAGCAGTGAGAAGTGAACAACCATGCATGCATATAAGTTGACATATACTTGCCAAGTTTCTGATAGTCAGTATGTAGTATGTTGTGGACCCATCAAAAATCACCAGACAGTCTACTGATACTCTAATGACTGCTAGTTGACATGTTGCCAAGTTACTTACTTTTTATTTTGATAGTCCACTAACTATCTAATAACAGTGTTGCCTTATTTACTTATTTATTGAAATTGAAAAGAAAACCTTTAATAACAAATTAAATGAATATTAGGAATGTTAACTTTTATATACTACAAATTATCCATATAGAACCTATGAAGAATCTTTGAATTATAAAGGACCTATTTTATTAACTAGAATGCATATTACCAGCATATTGACTGTTTAGTGATTATAAAGCACATATTAATGTCATACTCTGTATGGGTATATTTTAGATACCTTAAAACTGCCCCATACCTAAAATTAAAATCTTTACTAACTATTAATAAGCAGAACATTATGACGTGAGTTGATTGAGGCAAAAGTCATAGTTAATGTTTGTGCAATAAAAAACATTCCATGGATGTATAAGGTCCTTTATTTTTAACAGAATATACTCCACTTCAGATGAGTTTTAACAATAGATGGTTTGTAACAATATTAAAAAACATACATTTATTATTTTCATTATTATTTTACATGCATTTAGTTCGAAAACTATCTCTTCGGTCACTTGACTTCATCATAAATAAATAAAAACAACTTTCATTTCCCTCTCACTGTTTAGAACATTGTGAACATTGTGAACAATGCCTGAAACTTTGTATTGCAATCGCTTTTCGCATTTCTCAACTGGAAGTCGCTTTGGATAAATGAATATAGGCAAATGTATTTTATTAATCATATTTCAATATGTACAGTAATTTAATAAACGTAGAAATCAGCACAGAAGGTAAAAGAAAATAGTGAACAAATTTCTAATCCATAAGTTATTTACAAGCAATGGTACAACTCAGCCATAGTCTCCCTTTTTTAAACAAGTTATACTGTGTCAAATGCGCAGCTCAAATATTACTGGTCAGTTTGGCAGGCAAACCCTCAGAATGAATTTTCCTCCGCTAGATGCCTTGTCCTTGACAGCCTATAAATGCAGCCAAAATCAAACCAAACTCCAGCATTATCAGCACAACTGTCAGTTTTAATATCAATTCTATATAAATCTTATTCTAAACATCTCATGGTTAGGTCTTCCTGTTATTTCCTTTTCTCTATCCAACCCTCTCTCTTTTGTCTCTTTCCACAAAAGGAAATAATGGAAGAGCAGCACAGCTTCTCTATATTGATCAGAGGAAGGCAGGTTGGGCTGTCAGTGGAAGGCAGAGAGTTCTCTAGCCGCTGACAGGCTCGAGATAGAACCAAACTGACAGACATAGTTACTTTCAATAAAGCAGGGGAGAGAGGGGTGGAGAGCAGAATTTGGATTGTTGAGGCCGAAATGGCAGTCACAATCACCCTCAGTGCCCATTTCCTTCAGATCTTCTCAACATAGCTCAGGCTCCATCAAAGCCCAGCTAGCATTGATTTCCAATAGGGATGCACTGACAAATTTAATTGTGCTATCTTTGAGTTTTGGGACAGGGTGCTTTTGATAGCTGCGATCAATATGTGTACTTTTATAGTGCATTTATCAACATGCCATGGCCAGGACAAAATAATCACCACCTTGACAGCACAAAGCATGCTAACATATTTTGTTTTACTCCATTTATTATAAATGATGCTTAAAAGGTTTGTTCACCCAAAAATTTAATTTAATTCTGTCATTAATTACCCATCCTCGTTTCAAACCCGTAAGACCTTCTTTCATCTTCGGAACGCAAATTAAGATATTTTTGATGACATCAGAGAGCCATCCGACCCTCCATAGACAGCAATACTACTGAAATGATCCCAGCTCCAGCGGAAGACATAAGCCAGGGAGGAAGAATGGCAGAGTTTTAATTATGTTATTTTTCTTTGAGTTGAGCCACTGATGTCACATGGAATGTTTTACCAATGTTTTATGCTTTTCTTCTGAATTTCGCTGGATCTGGGATCATTTCAGTTATGTTGCTGTCTATAGAGGGTCAGATAGCTCTCTGATGTCATCAAAAATATCTTAATTTGTGTTCCAAAGATGAACGGAAGTATTATGGGTTTGGAACAACATGAGGTTGAGTAATTAATAACAGAACTAACCTTTTATATTATTAGCTTTTTCAGAATATTACAACCCTGGGTGCTCTGGAGCCATAAAAGACAAAATCCTTTTTTCAGCACGTATGATGAAAGTGTATGATTCCCTGCTAGCTATCCATTGTAAATGCTAGTGCAAATTATTGTAAACATGTTTTTTCATTTGAGGGACAAGTCCAAATTACTTTTCTCTCAAAATCAATAACTCACCACAGCTTTCTAGAGAGATTAAATTGAATTTAGCCTGGAAAATTCCATCAAAAAAGGGGAAAAAAAAGAAGTAATTTTCAAAAAAACCTGGCTGTAAATGATTACATATTACGCTTGCTTTTTATTGAATTTATGAATTTATATCTGTATTGAAATTATACTCAAAATGCCTGCTATTATCAATACAATAAACCAGTCTAAGAAAATTGGAGAAGCAGCAATGTGGTGTTTACAAAAGTTAACTGTAATTTGAGTTATTTCAAGCTATCAGACAGCCAGAGAAGCTTCCCTTCTGAGAGAGAAGAGCCTAGCAGCTCTGTTCTTCTGTTGCACTGATATCTGAATAACTGTCTGTCATGCAGAACAGTGGAGTGACAGAGGAAGGAAAATCACCTGTTTTGTTTTGCATAGATAACTGTCACTCTGATAGAGCTGTCTTCATCTGACAGCTCAGCCTGACTGCAGTGCAAATATCAAACTTCACCAGGGTCATTTCTCACTATGAAAGCAATTAGCCTCAGTCTGGTTCCAGCAGCACTCTCAGTATAAACTTGTTGTTCTTTGTGCTCTGTGACAGCCTAAACCAAAGAGTGACATATTGCATTAAAAACACTATTTTGCCAAATTCCGCATTTAGGAGTCAAAAGTTTAACTAACAATTTATAAGCACTAGGGCTGCAGAATAAGTAAGCTGTAAAAGTCACAACCTGTCCTCCAATCAATATGATCATAAATCGTTTGTCCAAATCTCTGAAAATACAACCCATCAGAGCGTATACTAAAATTGTGGTGCACAAGAGGACATTTTTACATTCATGTTTTGTACTCTTTTATCTGCATCGTACTTTGGTTAAGGAGTTGGGCTAGGTGTGGTCACTTCTATGAATTACACCTAGTATATACATACCGTACAATTTACCCTGAGATCTGTGTAAAAAGTTCAAACATTGCATTTAAATAAACAGTTTTAAATAAAATAAGCAGTTTGATTGGTAATGACACATCGCAACCCAATACTGTCATTATTATTAAACCCACTAGAAGGCGCTTAACTTTAAAGTGTAAATCCATACAAAAGGTTGTAATAAGGTGCTTGCACAAATGACCTATAGTCATTTTTGTTGGAGGACAGGATAAAAAATTAATAAGTTACATCTATTTACTGTCTGTCCGTCCATCTGCAATCTGACTGTCTGTCTGTCTGTCTGATTGCCTGCCTGCCTGTCTGTCTGCTTGTCTGTCTGCTGTCTGTTTGCTTGCTGTCTACTTATCTATCTGTCTGTCTGTCTGCTGTCTTTCAGTCTGCCTTTCTGTCTGTCTGTCTGACTGCATGTTGTCTGTCTGTTTATCTGTCTGTCTGTCTGCCTGTCTGTCTGTTTGCTTGCTGTCTACTTATCTATCTGTCTGTCTGCTGTCTTTCTGCCTGTCTGTCTGACTGCATGTTGTCTGTCTGTCTGCTGTCTGTCTGCCTGCCTGTCTGCTGTCTGTCTGTTTGCTTGCTGTCTACTTATCTATCTGTCTGTCTGTCTGCTGTCTTTCAGTCTGCCTTT
>JAUMHR010000070.1:4164199-4187555 GCA_032361145.1 Enteromius fasciolatus
TCTGTCTGTCTGCTGTCTTTCTGCCTGTCTGTCTGACTGCATGTTGTCTGCCTGTCTGCTGTCTGTCTGTCTGTCTGCCTGCCTGTCTGTCTGTCTGTTTGCTTGCTGTCTACTTATCTATCTGTCTGTCTGTCTGCTGTCTTTCAGTCTGCCTTTCTGTCTGACTGCATGTTGTCTGTCTGTTTATCTGTCTGTCTGTCTGTCTGCCTGTCTGTCTGTTTGCTTGCTGTCTACTTATCTGTCTGTCTGCTGTCTTTCTGCCTGTCTGTCTGACTGCATGTTGTCTGCCTGTCTGCTGTCTGTCTGTCTGTCTGTCTGCCTGCCTGTCTGTCTGTTTGCTTGCTGTCTACTTTTCTATCTGTCTGTCTGCTGTCTTTCAGTCTGCCTGCCTGCCTGTCTGTTTGCTTGCTGTCTATCTGTCTGACTGTCTATCTGTCAGTCTGTCTTTCAGTTTGTCTTTCTGTCTGTCTGTCTGACTGCATGTTGTCTGTCTGTCTGACTGACTGCCATCTGTCAAAGCTGTGCAATGTGTTACAACAGGCTGAAACTAGAATATATTTGGATGTTGCATGACCAGAAGTCCAAAAGTAAATCAATAAAATCATTCAAATGCTCAGACCAGTAATAATCTATTATTTAAAAGGCCATCATATAGACACATTGATCCAGCTATGAATACACAAACATTATTTCCTCAAGCAAAAACTTTAGTCGAGGATCTTAAAATTGTAAATTATTCATTTGTTCATTTATTCAATTATTGGGGAGAACTACTGCTCAGCAGCATCAGTCATCTTATCTAGAGAAGATATATATCAGTAAAACAGCAGAGAGGAACGGATTAGGCAGATATGAGATTCCATTGAGCGAAAGTCCTGACTCTTCTCTTCCTTTCAGTGCTCTATAGTTTCTGCTTAATGAAGCTCAGATACGTGTAGCTCAAACTCATTGAGTTTCCATTCAGTCCTGGAGGCCAGCGCGTGTCCTTGCTTCTGACATTGAAAACTGAGTAGGCTTGCCGATTATAGACAAAGAACTGTTCCACAATTTGATAAGAGTTATCACTGAGTAATATTTGTGGTGACAACTTGTGAAAGGGAGAATAAAATGAAGTGAAATTCTGGTCTTATTGTGCTCAAGGTGATTAAAAAGTATGTGAATTTAGATGATGTATAGAAATGTAAGGACACCTTGCAGAAAAGTAAAGCAAACTGTTTAAATTAGATTAAAGGTGGTTCCATACGAAATGGACATACAGTAACTATATGGCCAATAATCAGAGATTCAAACAACTTGTGGAATGAGACCCAAAAATGCTGCAGCACAGTATGTTTTTTGTGGTGAATTATTGATGGCAAAAATAAATTACATTTAAATTGATATCAAATTTTGTTTTAACAAACAATTTTTTATTTCATAAAATGAATAACGTTGATTTCTGTATTCAGTCAGCACTCAAGGTCCAATGTAAAATCACAGTCCTGAAGCAAAACCAGTTGAAAATCACAGCTCTATAGAACCTACTCCAGTCCTCCCCCTCATATAAAATAAATATTTGTTAAACACACTCCTCCTCAAGCTCATAAAATTTGTAGAGAGGCTATGTAATGGCCTTGGCTCGCTGACTACTGGATCAAGTTCATGTCAAGAAATTTAAATTTTCAAAACACTGCTAAGACGAACAACTCGCTCAGAAACATTTGCGGGTATACAAACATCGCCAGAGCTGGCCCATGGGGCTTGCTGCTCGAGGTTTCCTGGGTCCAGGGTTCCGGGCTGCTTGACACGCAGGAGAGCGAATCACGGTAAGCTGCGGAGACGGGGAGAGGCGGAGGTCAGTTCACGCCTGCAGGCAAGCTCATTTGCATGCGTTTAGGGGCGGGACCTGATGGTGCTCTGTTGCAGGCACACTCAGCAGGACATCGTTTACATAATTGATGAAATATGATAATAATGCAAGCTGGCGTTGGCTTGGCAGGCTGGAGCAGCTCCCAAGGAGCCGGGCCTGGGCGAGCCTTAGGATGTGTGGCAGAGAGAAATGAAGAGAGCGTGAGGGAGAGAGAGACAGAGACTGAAGCCTGGAGCAGAGTTTGTTGGGAGGTCTTGTTTGTGGATTGACATTCCTCTAAAGACCACAGTGGCATCGCCAGTGGTGGCCTTGTTGCCTTTGTGTGGTTAGTATCATGAATATTTAACATACTGCTGTAAGGCACCCTGAGCCTTCAAGCTAATCTCAACACTTATTTGTGTGGTAAACCAATAAAAATATACAACTGAAGTTTTTGGTGTACATATAGCATGTCTTTATATATAGTATTTGTCGTAATTATGTATTTAGAGTACTAATGCATAAAATCACTCTAACCCAAAATGTATTTGTCATATTTTTAGGTTGAAATGTTCCTATTACAAAGTAATTATATATGCAATTACTAATAAAAGACATATATTTGATAAAGTACATGTATAAAGGTGCCATTATTAAAGTGTAATTATGTAATGAGTGACATTTAACAACGTCTACAATACCTACTTTGGAGTTAGAATTTGGTTTAGGTTTGATTGCTTGCAATTATGCACAGTTCACTGTTTTTCCTTCAGAAACATGTGTATTTCTTTTTTTTTTAAATAATCACACTGTGCATTGTTTATGTAAAGGCTAAGCGGCTGTAATGCAGAATTTAATTTATACAGAACTAAAGCTGAAAACCTAAGTGTACTTAAAACTCCCAACATGTCCTCCAACTAAGTACATAGCAGCGAAATACAACCCATCACCTTTGTAATTATAACTAGTGTTGCAGTAAAATTACTTTTACTTTTAAATTAATGCTTTTTATGGAAAGTAGTCCTTTACACTATTTAAAATAAATTACTTATTCACTAAAAAAAATCTATTTTGATCATAAAAGATCAAAGACAAAAGAAAAATTGCATTACTTTATTAGTTACTTGGGAAAAATGTAATCTGGTTAACTTGAGATATTTGTAAAGAGTTATTCCCAACATTGTGTAAAATATTATAATACTGCAGAATGTTCTTATGGTACAACACAATAAACAAAGCAAATTCTAATTGGTCTCTGGTTCTATTTCTTCCCATCTCTCAGTTCCTTCATTTCTGAAACACAACTGTCTAAGGACAATTTCTCAGTCATTCCCACAGAGACACATAGTCATGCAGTCTCGTCCTCTCTCCCCACGCACTAGGTCACGTTGTCTGCGCCCTGCTCTCTTCACACCCCGGCATATGTTGCAGCAGAGTCTGGATCAGTGCCACATGCTAGCCTGCTGCCCCAGCTCCTCTCCCTGCTCTCCGCCACCTGTGCTCCCTCCCTCAGCGCCTGGCTCCGGGCTCTCTGGCTCTGACACACACCTGTGACTGGGAATGAGTCTCCAGCCGAAGCCTTTCCTCCACCTCCGAGCTGTCACTCATCCAACTATTCCACAACACAAGTTCTACAGACAGCCCCCATGGAAACTCTAGACAATCTCCTCAAATTAAGCACATCAACTCACTCCTGTCAACTGATAGGAAATTCAGAACAGTGCTAAAGTAGGACAGCAGTGATTTCTTTTCATTAGGATGCTTTCCAACTCACCCACATGTCGTTCCAAACATGTTTGACTTTCTTTCTTCTTCGGAAAACAAAATTGTTTTGAAGAATGCCCACGCTGTTCTTTTCCATATTTCACAATTAACTAGTTGCTTATCAGCATGCATTTTTATTAGTACTTTTATGGCACATATTTTAAGACTTGTTCTGCATGGCCATATTTTAGATCCCTTAATCCTACCCTATACATAATCTTAATAAATAATTATTATTTAATTAATATTAATAATTAATAATGACCTTACTAAAAAAAAATGGGAGTTTATTGAGGGAAAAGTCATGGTTTCATGGTTTTATAATTTGTGATTACAAGTGCATTTTCAAACTTCTGTTTTTTCTTATGCCTTAAAATTATGTGGAACTTACTGCACAATTCAGATGGACCACTTTTATGATGCTTTTCATGGTGCTTTTTCATTCTCTTTCTACTTTCCAGTGTCTTCAGTTATACTTATACATACACACCTATACATATATTACATAATGTTATTTTAGAATAACTTCTAAAAAAACTAAAAAATACCTTCATGTAATTACATGTTCAATTATTTTTTGCAATTACATGTGGAATAACAATATAGATCCTACACCTACCTCTTAATCCACCCTTAAACCTAACCATAAAACCTGTTACTACCCTTACCTGTATTCCATCCCAATAGCAGTAGCACAATGCAACATGAACACAATAAATACATTGTTCTAAAAATAATTATTGATTGATTGAAAGTACATTAAAGAAACATTCTTTTGTGCAGCGTACACATTCTTTAAAATATATTCTTCTTTTAAAAAATCAATTGTATATGTTTGAAATGAAATGTCATCCTACATGTCTTTATACATCCTAATGAGGATGTATAAATGATGACAGAATGTTTGACTATGTTTGACTTGATGATATTTTGCATGAGCACATTTATACAATATAACCTCACTTATTCTAAATCGTACGTATGCTAATTCGTATGAATTAAACCTCGAAATCAAACCTACCCATCACTTGGTTTTAGACAAATCGTATGAAAATGTACGAGTGAGGTCTTACGAATTAGTACGAATTGGCACAAGTTTGGCACCTCATACGAATATGATCTTTTCTTGATGTTTAGATGAATACTTAAATCGATTGCCAGGACAAGCTACAAGATTCAATTCTAAACTCAACAGAAGCTCAGAGTTCTTCTGACAAGCAAGTGCTGTGAGGTTTTGATTGTCAAGTCTGTTTTTCCACTACACTCCTGATCGTTCCATAGACAAGAGGAGAGAAATGACTTTGTGATAATCCTTAGTCACATTGACCCACAGGGACCGAAAGCGGCTCCACTGTGTTTGTGTAAGTATTCATTTCTGATGGTGCATTATCATTCACAGAACGTCACCAAGCAGGATACAGACAGCACAGGGGATTAATGGTGACCTTATTGAACGACATCTTGATGAATTTACACGGTCTGAAAATGCCTACAAGAGGGAACAGAACAAGTTTTCAGATAACATCTCAACATTTAATGCCCTGGAATATTTTGAATGGGCATGCAAGAGACTGTTATCACCAATAACTGCTACTGAGACCCTTAACAGCCTTTGCATTAAAAAAAACATTTATTTTGAACTGCTAGAATGCCAGAAGATTATATGCAAAAAAAGTTTTTTACTTTTTAAAAAAGTAAGAAAAATCATTGTGCTAGCCATAATATGTTTTTCATTTTATTTTAATTATACCAAATAGTGTGATTTAAAAAAAAAAGAAATAAACTGCAATACAAAGTGTGTGTGTGAGGGGGGGGGTTAATTTGTTTAATGGCATGAGTATGAGAGAGGCATTACAATTTGAAGGTGGTTTATGAGGACACTGTCAATGTAATTCAAAAGGCTTAAAAAATACTAAATGGTGTAGTTTTTAAAATCTAAAAATGCGCAAAGTTTCCTCTAAGGTGTGTAGGGTTGATTTAGGGCAATGGCACATACAGTTTGTATAGTATAAAAAACATTATGCTTATGGAGAGTCCCCATAAACCACAAATACCAACACGTGTTTGTTTGCGTGTGTGTTTCCAAGAGTTTAAAAAGTTGATAAAATAAAAAACTGCAACATTAAAAAGAAACTTGTAAACGTAATACATAATCAGATTCCCAGAGAACTGCTTGCTCACAAAGAATTAGCGTAACTGTTGATAGATGCCTTTAGTTTATCAGGTCTTTTAATCTGGTCTTCTGCAAATGTGGGCTGCAGGTTTGCGTGCAAGCCAGGCAACCAGAGGAAGAACAACACTGATTGCCATCCTGCTGACCTCCACAAAAGTCTGGGGTTCCTTTCTATTATGAACCATTTTAAATCTGAAATTAATTGAAATTAATTAAAATTACGTTGGAAGTCCTAAATGGGTTAATAAATGGGCTTTTCATTATTTGCTTTGCAACAATCTAGTTTACTCTTAAACATTGACAAAATTAATCTTTATCAAATATACAAATTGTAAAGTCTTTCTCTTCCAGAAAAAGCATAGAAAATATGGATGACTCATCCTGCCCTCATATCATATACACATTTTTGATCTTTAGAATGAAAATGTCCCTATTTATTCCTATACTACTGGCCTTCAAAAATGGCAAGTAGCAAATGTTACTCATTAGATATAGCCTTTTTTCTGTGCATTTAACTTATTAAAATTAATATTATTCTTATCATACTCAGTCAATGTAAGAATGAAGGGTCAATGAGATAAAAAGGATAAATAGAATTTCCTTGTGAAAGGCACATATGAGAGTCTGTAGAAACATTGTTCATCCCACATCTTTGACTCTTTGACTCTTTGACTGGCATCATCCGCAGTAGTGACGTCCATGTGAGTCAAACTGAGACTCTGATAACATCCTGCAGCTCTCAGTATCAGTTCCATGCAGCATCAAGTTCTTGAGTACCTTTCCATAAAGATTCTGTTTTCTCAGGCTGATAAGAGATAAGAGATAATCAGCGTTATTAAGCTGTTGCACTTCAAACAGACGGAGATTGAGCTTGAATTTTTGGGGCATGAATTCAAGTATTCAAATGGCTCCAACACCTCCCAAAAACGCCCCAAATTCAAGTTTAACCACAACCTTTAAAAACAACCACTGTCCTATTTAGGCTCTCCTAAGAGGCTCCTCTAATCCACTCTGATCACCTGAGCCCAACTGAATGTCACATTTTTACCTAAACACACCTGACTGTTTCCCATGCATGAGCCTCCTCCATGTTTCCATAATCGCTTGCTTCCATTGTTCATATAGTTTTTTTCCCCAAACAGGACCCTGACCCAGCTGAGACACTGCGGCTTTGGCATTGATTTATACATTTTGTCCTAGAAGCCAACGCTCACCTAGGGGCAAGCAAGGAAGGGCCTGGCTGGATCGACCAGCCTCCATTAGTTGATCTGGCTCAACTAGTTGCAGATGAGGGACAGACTGGGCCTGAGGTGCTGTCAGAACCCATGTGTTAGCTAAACGAGTCTGGCTTTTAACCCATCTGCTGAAATGACTGGGCATGTCCCTCAACGCGGGCGTGGTGTTTTGGGGCCAACATGTTGCCGCCACCTGACCCTCCTTCTTAATCCATACAATTACACACAAACACTTTTACTTTTCTATTTACAGTTTTCTTTTAGAATGAATTTGTTATTAAATAATAAATCTGTTAAATTAACTGACATGTTAATTTAAAAAAAATATATCAAACTTACATGAAAACTGATGTTTTTTCACTGAAATAAATGTTTTTTTAGTTGTTGTCTTTTTTTTCTTTTTATGTTTGGATTTTATGTTACATCTTCTGTTGTTAAAGTTACATTTATTTAATTATTTTAGTGTCATGTGTGTTTGTATTTGAAGGTTTGACACTACATACATATATCATCATTTACCTCAGCTTGCATTTTACTCTAAATTTAAGTAAAATCTGTAAAACCTAAAATGTTGTTACCATGCATTTTTTGGGTAGTTTTTTCCACAGACAATAATTAACAAAAAGAACAATAATACTTGTTTTTATCTAATACTGGCTGCCACTGACAGCTGGCCTTATAATTTTTGATGCAGAAAAAGCCTAAAAGGTTTGCAGTGTCCTGTGGCTGAATGTTAATTAAAATTCTCACAGTATAATAATCTTATAATTATCTCTTCTATGGAGCCCTTGCTCGTTTGAGCAGTTAGTGTAAATCCCACCACTGTAAACACGATCTTAATTTTGCTCCCAAAGGATTTCCTCTTTGGCACAAGTGCAGCTATATCATGTAGGATCCAAGAAAATGAATAAAGCCCCCTGGCACTGAATCTAGTTTATGAACAGTGTCTCATTTCAATGAAAAAATAAATAAATAAGAGTTGCTGAACTTTTCTCTAAATAACAGAGAGATGGGAAATTCCTTCCATCAGAAACTCAACAGAACTGAATGTCAGCAGATAAACCTATTATGTGCTTTTTTATTACATTAAGTTATTTTTGAAACACATTTTCAGTGCTAAATTAGCATGCTTCCCATAATAAAACTGTTAGCTATGCTCGCTTCTGACCAAGAATAGCATTGCTCTCTCGTCTTTGTCAGCCTCCAGTGCTGAACCAGGCTTTCTGATGGACTCTTGGGGTCCACAGTTTATTTTTCCACACAAAGGTCGAGAAAAGCCTGTAGTCCAACAGGCTAACTGCCAACAGGAGCTCCTGCAGGACTTCTGTATTTTCCACCCCAACTGGAGCACCATCACCAGGGCCCTGGCCCTCACCAACCCTGACATCTGTGTCCCTGCTTACTGCAGAGTTGCGGTTCCTGCGTCTACATGTGGACGTGCAGTAAATGATGGGATTGTGAAGAGCCGTGGCAGTGACGGATGGTATGTGGCTAACCAGGCTCGCATAATTACAGGACCAAACCGAGGCTCCGGGGCCCCGCCTGGTTTTCTGGGAAATCGAAGCACAGATGGAGCTGTAGAAGAAACATCAGGAAAAAAGTGGCATGTGTAGCCCCAATCTACTGCCATTTGGAATGATGCGTGCACTATGTGCACAGAACAGCCATTTTAAGATTGTATTGAGTTAGCGTTTATGGGATTTTAAAAAGTCCTTCCCTCTTCTCACGCACTTCTGTCAAGTACTGAGTTGTTTCCAACATGTCCATAAGCCTCAGGGCAAGATAATCCTGCATAAAAGTTTCAATCAATGACATAGATGGGTATAAGTGAAAACTTTTTCAAAAATCATAGTCATCTTTGAGCATGCAAAGGATGTTTTTTTGATCTCTCTGAATGTCTGACAGGTTTCTTTTTATTGATTTCCTTTGTGATGGTCATGGGTAATGAGCACACCGTTCACCACTTGCCTCAAATTAGCAGTGTGTGCTCCCTCAACCTACAAACATCCTTCATCCCAGCTGATGTTCAATTTGTATTCCGTTTTTCCAACATCTCAAGAATACAAATGAACACTTCTTTCTAATGCGAAAGGCGACGCTTTCCACAGGAGCCCGCATCATTACAGAGAAGGGAAAGTTGCAGAGAATTCCATTCCTATTATGCGCTGATAATAATTCAATGTTTCAAACATGAGATCTCCTTAAAAAGTCACCTAAGTGTCTGAGCTCTAAAGATTGGAACAAAGGGAAGAATGTGGCAGCCCTGCGACTTGACACTGCACCCGACTGGCTCCAGTGCGTCATGTGCTTAAAAGAGGATTAGAGATAGAGACTGAACTTGCTGTCTGCAGCAAGGCAGACTGCTGGCATATAGACACTTTTTGTTTGTAATTCATCCACTTAGTTTTAAAGGATAATTGGAGCATCCTTAAAGAACACTGCTGCATTCTTAACCTTTACTAAATAAAAAATAGAACAAAAATGTTCGTTATGTCCATTTGCTATAGTTAACTTAACAGTTCTTTTTTTGTCTTTATTAAAGACAAGCATATACCCCATAGGCATTGCTGTTAAAATGGTAGTGGATAAAATGGAGAGTGGATAAGGGGCACCACTTTTTTTTTTCCTAAATACATTTAGCTCATGATGAAATTAGAAGATGGCATTCATAAGAAAGGACCATACCAAATATTTTACTAAACAGAACAAACTTGAGCATTATTATTTATTTTTTATTAAAAAAGGGTCTCTTCCAGTCCAGTCTCATGGCAATTCATTTTTGCTAAATCGTACATATTTTACGAGTTACACATAACCCAGCCCTTAAAACTATCCGTCACTGGGGTTTAGACAAATTGTACAAAATCGTACAAGTGATGTTGTATGAATTTATACAAATTAACATGAATATGTACAAGTTGGTTGTGAGACTGTGTTCTCTTCGCAACACTCTTCGTACAAGTTCCTGGAAATCAGACGGCATAATTTGAATTCATAATTTTATGGGACAAATTATTTATCATTTTATTTTAAAAGCCATTTCTATTTTCTCAAGCCATCTCAGACCTGTCCTCAATATAATTTTTTGATTAGTACAGTTTAATAGCATTTCCTTTATTTAATGCACACTTCTCAATCAAATGCCGCTTTATGTGACTGCCCTTTTCTAAATACATACAGTTTTGTAGATTAACAGAGTGATATCATGCGTTTCAATACTGTTCTGTAACGGAAGCAGACTCTACACAGGATGTAAGTAAGAATAATTGGATTGGTCTTGAGAGGTGAGTATCCAAGAGTCAGAGATTTTCAGTTCGTAAAGGCAGAGTAATGGAAATCATTAGGTTGCCAATGTTTAAATTGATCTCCACCTGGATGGAGTCGAGCTGAATTCCCCTGCTGCTGAGATAGCACCGCTTCGACACCAGGGGTGGAGGCATCTACCTCCACTACGACTGGGCGGTTAGGATCGGGATGGGTTAGGAGCGGTGCAGTGCAGTGGTGAAAACCTTTTTCAATGTGGCAAAGGCTTCCGATGCTGCTGAGTTCCAGGACAGAGACTTGGCCTTTGAGAAGTGAAGGGAGGGGGCTGGACAACATGCTGTAGTTTTTGATGAATCGGCAGTAGAAGTTTGAGAATCCCAGAAAACGTTGCAGTTCTTTAACTGTGGTAGGTGTGGGCCAGGCTGTCACGGCTTTCACCTTCCTCTTGTCCATCCTGACACCAGTCTTGTCAATGATATATCCCAGGAAGTGCACTGAAGGTTGATGGAACGTGCGGTAGAGGTAGAGGTTGAGGTAGAGTTGAAAGTCTCGTAATCTTTAGAGGACCTCCGCCACTTGCCTACTGCTTGGAGAAAATCTGAATATTGTCAATTTAAATAATTACGAATTCGTGGAGAAATCTCGAAATACCTCATGCATGAAATCTTGAAGGATCGAAGGAGCATTGACTAGGCCATACGGCATTACAAGATACTCATTGTGCCCTGTGGGTTTGACAAAAGCAGTCTTCCGTTCATCATTTTCACGAATTCTGATTAACT
Source organism: Enteromius fasciolatus (assembly GCA_032361145.1). Classification (NCBI taxonomy): domain Eukaryota; kingdom Metazoa; phylum Chordata; class Actinopteri; order Cypriniformes; family Cyprinidae; genus Enteromius; species Enteromius fasciolatus. The sequence goes on from JAUMHR010000070.1 coordinate 4,175,246, forward strand.
TGCAGGCACTGTGGAGGTGTTTGGTAAATATGGTAGCTAATCCGACGGAGTCATCATAAGCAGTCAACATCAGCTGAAGTCTGGGTTCCAAATTCTGACTGTAGGTTGTTAGAAGTGACCGCTCATTCCATCTGTTGGCCGCTGCGAAGGTGCGAACTTTCAATGAATATTCATGTATCAGTTCATAAAGGCAGAGTAATGGAGATCTCTTTATCTTTTGCAGAAATGTCAGAGAAAGACAGACACCGGGAGACGAGAAGACATGTTGGAGCTGAGAGACAAACACACACCACAAACACTGGGACTTTCTAGGAACACAGGAGACAAACTGGAATGAAGAAGAACAAGGAGGTAAGTACAGGGCAAGTATTTCAGTAGTCACAATTCAAGGAGTATAGGATTGGGTCCACTTCTTAGAAACGAGACCCGGACACATGTGGTTATATAGGGCTGGTGATTGCGGTGAGGATGAGATGCAGGTGGTGAGTAAGATTCTGGGGAGAGTAAGCACTGTGATTGGCTGGGGGTAGAGCCTGGCAGATCTGTAAAAGTTCCTGCATTGACAAAAAAGAGACTCTTACTATGGCTAGATTTCATCTTCTGTCCTTTACTGCATGATTCTTCACATTTGGCCAACAACACATTGAGTAACATCTCTGCTGAAGCTTTTTTGTTCCAGTTATCTGAGCCGCTATATAATTAGGAACCTCTCCACCATATGTGTGATTTATTGGCCATTTCCACAAATAGACATGAAAACAATGGTCTAATAAATTAGATTCCCTACTAATTACAATGTATTCCTCTGTGCAGATTCCAACTAACTGCAGTAGCCACCTATGGAAATGTGTGATTTTGTCCCCCTCTGGTTACATTATAATTGTTAAGATACAAGGTGATTCTTTGGATTTACAATCATGCAAGGTGAATAGGTAAAGTGGAACACTAAAGCTTGTTTTGTGTGTATTTTCCACCATTAATTTCATCCTAGATTACACAAAAGTTGTCATCATTCTTTAGTTCTTCTTTAGCACTGACATCTTTTCAGTGGGTGTGTCATATAAAAGAAATGCATACATAAGTGAAATTAAAAATAAATGCTACCAACTGCAAAACATTTTTGATATTTCTCCACATCAGTAGTTGTACTTTTGTATTTATCCAAAAGTTAAATCAACCTTCCTTAGTAAGCACATTACATATTTAGTGAAAGTTAAAAGTTAAATAAGGGGGTTGAACAAACTACTATTCTTACTTTAGGGAAACAATTCTCCACAATTGTATAAAAAAATCTCCATTTTGGAATTACAATGTGAACTTTGTGAAAAATATATAAAATAATGTATATTTTTAAATGTTGGGGGTATGACTTGATCTCAAAATCAACAATTTGCATAGCAATAATCATGTCTGAATAATGAACAACACAACAGACATATATACATACTGGAAAAAAAGGCATTAAAATATTGAAGATTAATCAGGTTTTTTGAACACCGTGCGGATGATAAAGAGGTTGAATGAGGACATACTGGTCATCTCATTTGCACACTATAATTTACATACTGGCAAAATGTGTGTGATAAAAAAATGGTCTCTGATCTGATGTAAAACGTAAATTAATATTTATGTTAAAAAAAAAAACGTATTACAAAACAAATTGCACCAGACATACACATCCCGGAATTAAAATATATAATAATGATCTCTGGTCTCTGTTTGGCTTATCACAAAAATCTCAGCAGATTCTCAAATTAAATTCATGGTGTCAAGGAACTGTAATTATCACCATGTATAACTAATAGAATGTGTTATGTGCGGTGTGCAATGTGAATGCAAAAGGAGTTCAACCAGAAATAAAGGTTTACAGAAAATTTGCTCACAGCAAAAAATATGTACTTAATAATAATTCTTATTATTCTTATTATTATAAATAATTATCAATATAATTTTTACATATAAATAATTACAAATTATAAATGTATCACTATTCTTATATCTTATTTTTAATAATAATATTACTTTTTTCCAATGTTGTGTTCAAATGATCCTTTTTACATATGCAGAACTGCAAATAGATACATGTAAGGTTGTGTGCAGACAGGTGCTAATGCATAGACCATAACCGCGTGTTGATTGCTCTCCAAATCATGAATCTGCTCGATGAGGCTGAATCTCATTGAATCAATCACAGGCTGGCTCAGGAGGATCAAGCTTCAGAGCTCATCACACTTCACTGACTGACTATTACAGAGGTGTTCACTGTTTCATAGTCATTGGGTGATTTAGGAACTGTGAGATGACTGAGATTGAGTTGTCCTGATGCTCGTATACCTTGCATGACAAATAGCTGACAAGGTGTTCTCTTTCTTTAGACACCCTGCTGTGGAAATGTCCACACTCAATATCCAGTACTGAATCTTTAATAATAATAAAACAATAAAAGGAACCCTTTTTTGTTCTACAGTATAAGATCTGCTCTGTTATCTGTTGTTTAAGCATAAAAATAACAATAGTTTAATAGTAGTCTATTGTAACGTGTCTAATAGATATTTTACAACAGTTAAAGCATATTTCATCCAATCGAAGGATAGTTTTCAGTAACACTTTACAGTAAGGTTCCATTAGTTATATTAACTTATGAATGGCACATTTGTTAATTGGTGTATTAATCTTTTTTAGTAAAAAAAATACATCTGTTTATTGCATATACAAGTTCAGCTCACATTCAATTTACTTTGAGTGCCTGAAACACACTTTCTGCCTTTCTTAAAACTTTTTTGTGAGTTTTCGCTTCCTAGATTTCAAATTTCTTTTCTCACTTAATCTAATTTATTTGCTGGAGGCCTGTACAATGCAGAAAAGATTATTTTTCCAGCACTGACATACTACCAACACATCTCTTAAGTCTATGGCTATGCTAACATCCCTTAAATGGAAGGAACAGTGTGGTTCCAAATACATAACATTAGCTATATATTATAACATAACACTGTAGGCTCATTTTAAAAGATGCCTTCAGATCTTTCAGTGCAGAGTCAAACTAATGAAGGCCACTTTTTCCCAGAGCCGCTGCTCAGTATCAGAGACTGTCAGACTCATATTCTGGCTATGTGTGCGAGGTATGGAGGCAGACACTCGCACTGGTCCCCTGAGAAACCCCCTGAAAGAGCCAGCAGTCAGAATCCCACCTGTCAGGGTTGAGCTTTGGCATATCCGTGTGTGTGTGTGTGTGTGTGTGTGTGGTAACGGATGTTGCACAGGCTTCAAATTGGTCCCTGTGGTGGGAAGCACTGTGCTTTTCGATATCTTTTCCATGTTGTCTACTGCGTTCTACAGCAAGATTTGACTGCCTTCACTCAGTGTACATCAAACTGTGAATGAACAGAGAAATATACTAGAAACAGTTTGTCCTCTTTTAATGACAAATTTTAAATAAAATCTACCTGGTTTTGATGTTTTATACATGTATGTATGTGTGTGTGTGTGTGTGTGTGTGTGTACACACACACACATATATAAAGAACATATTTGACACTCATATTTTTAAACTGTGTATCTTAAAGTGTCCATGTTACATGTGCCTACTATTATAATACAAATATAATATGTATAATTACGTGCAAGTAACCCTAAACTACTTTAACCAACCCTACCCGTACAGTAAGTACATAGTTAATTAGTATCACTTAGTTCATTAATATTACTCAGTACTTAAATGTTTAATTAAGGCTAGTTCACACCAAGCATGATAATGATAAAAATATTGTTCTAAAAATCGTTCTCAGTGTTAACGAATATAGTGTCAACACCACAACTGTAACAATAAAGGCAGACAGAAACAATATCGTTGGAATGATTTAGTCCAGCTGGTGAACAATAGAAACATTGACAACCAATCAGAATCAATACTGCTATCACGCACTTGAGAATTTAAAGCAAGAGATGCACTTGAGCTTAAAATAAACAGACGATATTGTTCGCTGGTGTGGACGTAAATATAGTTGTTATAGTTGAAGGGGCCTTTACACTGTAACAAGGACACCTGAAATAAAATTGAATTCATTTTCAGGGTAAAGATTTTTGCATTTCAAAAAAGTTTGAAAATAATGATTAAAACTTTAGAGGCTTTAAAGTCTAACTTTTTTCAATTAGGATTTTCAGAAACATAATGAATCCAACATGACAAAGAATACATTTTTGAACCTTGCACATGTTTCAAACAAGATTTCTGAAAGATTTTTCTTTTCATTATCACGGACACTCTTATATGTCATTGACCCATTTTCACAAGCTCTAAGCTTGACCAATATTAATGTGAGCAGAAAAATGTGCAGACCCAATTCTACTGTGATCTGATTTAAGTCATTAATGTTTGCCAGGATAATCCAGACACAGTAAATCATATATAGACTTATAGATAATGGCAGTTAATTTAGTTGTTACCAACTAAAGCACAATTTCCATTATCAGACAAATATTTTTACTAATATTTTCCCTAATCACACAGATTTAATATAGTTGTCTTTGCAATCCAAAATAAATTATGACTTTTAACAGCTATAAGTCAACTTAAGTGTAATTGATCATTTAGCTATGATAACAAAGCTCCCTGCTATCATCATGGTAAATGCGTTTCATAACCACTGCATTTACAGTCAGAGTGCTACTTTTGTATGGAATGTTGGCAAGAGTCTATCAGCCCAGCTGATATGATACACCAAGAGAGATCCTCAGACTAAGAATGGTGTGGCTGATGACCAACAGTCCCTCTGACCTTAACACAGATGAAGCTGTGTTTCGCTTTAAATTGCAGTTTGGTTGTCAGCACCTTCTTTCGGTCAATTCCTCAACAGCCGACTAAAAACAAATAGACTCTCAGACCATGAAGCTTTAGAAAATAAAGCAATTATGGACTGTTGCTTGTACTTCGGACAGTAGTAATTGAAAATTAGGACTGGCACTTTTGGGAACTGCACTCCAGCTGTACGGGCCACAATAGTCTATCATTATCCCAGTCTCTGCCAAGCCACAAACACCAGATTCAGAATTGTCAACGTGCCGTATTGCAGTTTTAAGGGAATATAAGCAGTGCCTTGAGCATTTCCCGTTCCTCAGCTGGGACAAGAGTTAGTCAGCGACATGAGAACATTGCAACATCCAATGATTCAGAGCGTTAAAACGCAAATGCTGATAAATGCAATCAAAACTCTTTGCTGCATGCTTTACCATAAAGGGGAAAATAAATCAATTTTCTAAATAATATATAGGTGCATTTTTAGCAGTAGAATTACTGTGGTAGTTTATAATTACTGGGTCCTTTCAGCTGGACGGTGCATGAAATAAATCTGTCATACAACGAACGCTACCAGTAAATCATTTGTTTGCAGATTCTGACAGAACCTTGCCATAGGCTCGTAGATTGAATCATCCTAGATTTAAATGTATATAAACATTATTTGTTCAAAAATGCTTTTGGTTTTTCCTAAATATCAATGTTAAGTGCAGCTGATTTTCTTTTTCTTTTCTAAATCTCAGTTAAGTTTTTCATGGGAAAAGTGTATTTTGCATGATGCAAAAACACATATATTCCACATGTATAACACAATAATATACATCAAGAATCCTCATTTCCTATAGCCTCCCGTTAAAATAATAAATGCAGAAATCATTCAAGAAATGTTTTCTAGAAGACTTTCTCCACAACACAATTCACCATAATGATATACAGGGGCCAGTTGCATAAACTAGGCCTTCATGTTAAGACAGTGTCTTAAGAGCTAGTTTGACCAAAGCAGTTAGCCAAGAGAAATCTGTTTTATTTTTTGTATTTACCTTAGACTAATATACATTTTTATGTAACTGAATTTTAAAAAACTGTTACCAGTCTTAAAGAAAAATTAAGCTAACTAACTTTTAAGACTAGTCTTAACCTTTCTTTGTTTTAAGTATGTATTATATACTATTTTGTATAACAGACCAAACCCTTTCTCTCTTTCTCTCTCTCTCTCTCTCTCTCTCTCTCTCTCTCTCTCTCTCTCTCTTTCTTTCTCTCGTCCTCATACCTGTTTCTGAGGCGTGTTTTTCTGGACAGTCTGGGATTCTGTTAATGCAGAGAAAGAAGTCTCAGCTACAAGGGGTCCTAAGTGCTGACAGCAGCACTGAAAGCCCCTGGAGAGAACTCACTGATCAAATTATTGAGTCCAGAGAGTCCTGCTGGAGTTCAACAATGACTCTTAATGCCTTTTTTCCCCTCCTCTTAAAGGTTATGGTCAAAGTGGAGTGAAAATGGAGTTAAATTTAAAGACAAGACCAAATTTAATCATTATAGATAAATTATGCACACTGTTTATATGTTGTTTTTTCTATTGAAGAGGATTTGCAACACTCAAAACTATATATTATTTAAAAAAAATGTAATACCTCCTTCACACATGTGACTGTCCATGTAGAATATGAAAATACATATGTAATTATGTATTTACTTTATTAATTGTGGTTTTGAAGGTTCACTGACAAAGTGTTTTACAAATTATGTATTTCACTAGCTGCCTGCTTTCTTGCTAGAGGTGCTAAAAAAACATAGGAAAATAACCTAGCTTCCATCATTCAATTCTCCACAATCAGAAAGGCCCAAAGTGCATCTGAAGTGGTTAAAATGGAATATGATCACAGGACACGGCTAAATGCAGAACGGATTTCTGGCGCTGCAAAAAATCAATCCGTCAGCCGAGAAACGTGTGTACATACATGTTGAAAAATCAATGAGCAAATAAATAAACATAACAGCCAGAGAGCAGACAGTCCATCACCTCCAAAAATCTGGAGATGTTTCAGAGAAGCTCAAAGGAAGAAAACAACAGGGGGTCAGTGGATGGAAAAAAGAGATAAACTTAATCTATATCTTTAAAAAACAACAACAATAAAAGAGATATTATTTGAAAGAAAGCTATCAAAACCTTCCTTGTCAGAGGTGGGCGTTAATATGCAATTTGTATATTGAACTGTAAACTACGGTTTGTTGAGCTGTGTGTTTACAGGAAAAATTCATTAAAAGGCGTTGCTGAAAGTCATCGACAAGATGCTATGGACGAGCCAGTCTATTCAGACAATCAGAATTGCAGGATTAGTCGTGAGTTGAAGACTAGTGTCCAAGAAGACTGACAAAACATCAGCGTTCATCTAATCCTATAGTAATAGAGGTTATCAAAGCCACAAGCTTAAAACTACTGAAGCCGGCCCCTCAGCTAAATCCATTTGCATAACATTACGCCTTCCTAACAATGAGCATTATGGCCGTATTGGTTTAAGTTCTCACAAGATCTCGTGGAGCTTTACTAGCCTTCACTGAGAAGAAAAAAAAAGCAGGAAAACACCAGTTTATGTCCTTTATAAAACTTGGGGATCTCTACACATGTATAATGCAGTTTGATATTAATATATTTCATAGCATCTAATGATTTAAAACTCTTAACCCACAATATTTTCCCTTTTTTTATTATGAGCTTTATTGAATTGTTGTTTTACATTTAATTTTAAATAATGGTTTCAGCCTTATTATTGTTTAGTTTTTTATTACTTCAATGATAAACTACCTATTTTAAAGAAAATAATCCCACTTTATATTAGGTAGCCTTTATTACTATATACTTACATAAAAAAGAGTGAATGAGTCAAGAGTGTAATTAGTTAAAGATTTAATTACATGCAGGTATTTTAAATATAAGTACAAAGTAAAAACATGTACAGATTAATGCATTGTATCAAATGATTCATTAAATTGTGAGTGCATAGTCATTAGGCCACCTAATATAAAGTGGGAACACAAAAGTAAACTGTTTTACTCCAATTGCACTATAACTATTACAGCAGTAAAATCAGTTATTACAGGAAACAAAATTAGCAATTTAAATGTTCTCTAAACTCCCTTTTGAAGAAGACGTGATGTGCAATTTGTAAATATTATCTATCAAAGTATATAGTATTAGGAATTTAGATAGGATAGTATAAAAGTGTACAGTATAGGAATTAAAAAATATATATATATAATAATAATAATAACTGCACAAAAGAAACAGTTCTGCTGTTTCATGTTTTGCTAGTAGCTACCAGTCAGGGATTTGTCCAATTCAGGCTTCCTGCATCCAAAACCGAACATGGCACCTAAAAACAGATAAATGTAGACAATAGTATGTGTGAGGAGCGGCATGTTCCCCCTGCTTTTTATCCATTTTTTTAAATCTCTGAATTTCTTCCTGCTTCAAAGACCATACTGTGCACAGTTGGGGGGCTTCAAAGCTTCAAGTCCACAGAATTAGGGGAGAGAAAAGCAGCTTCTGCATTGCTGACGGCTCAGAAATATCACAAGGCAAGCAAGTAGAAAACCTAAATTTTCCTCTCCCTCTTTGAGAAGAATGATGTGATTCACCTGCATCATTTAAACTGAAGAAATGGACGTGGTTTTCTTTTCTGGATGCAATTAAAGGTGGACATTTTTGACTGAGCCAGACCAGCTATGGCCTTTGTATGGCGCTTGTTGTGTCCTGTTCAACATTAAATCAACTCTAGGTATGTTGGGTGAAAATGCTATCTTGTGATACTTCAGCAGTCTTTGTCTTATAAAGGAATGATTGTGCTAAAGCTAATAGAATTAGCATACTGGTGTATAATTAGTGTTTGGGTTTGTTATTAGGTTGTGACAGAATGTGATAAATTGTATTTATAGCACTGTTGAAGGTCTTTGTGTGCAGAATGCAATGTTTTTACTTTATTTTGCTTCCAGCTTTTTTTAAAACAAAATGTAAAAGTTCCTAAAGAACTTTAGCTAGAATTGCTACTTACCGATCTCTAAGGACTAACTTTAATCTCAAAAAGTTGGTGCAGACAATTCCCGACTTTTAAGTGCACCACCTCCTCGGCTGTTTTTTACATTCTCAGACATTATTGGTGTATCTAGCCGAGTTAGGTTGGGACCTGATTGTTCTCTTAGCTTGCATCTGTGCTTTCTCTAAAATAGCTACAATTTAGTCCCCAGCGCCCTCAGCATTCTCCGAACCCCACCGCTCATAATTATGCATCACTGGTCACATTTGTTGGGGGAAAAATACTGTGACTGATGTAAAATAATTAGTGTGCTGTGAATGGGGCAGCTTGTTGCCAGCGCGGGATCAGTGCTGGCTAATGGGGTGTGAAAGGAGATTGCTACCTAGCTGCGTTGTGCCTAGTGCTGCTAAATAATGCAGTATGTGCATGCACTGCACGATGGGCCGATCATACAGAGACACTCCAGCACCCAATTATATTTTACCTGCAAAGGTGACACGCTAGCTAATGCTAATGGTACATCATTACCTCGCGGCAACACCCCCCGCCCCCCAAAAAACTTTCTTTTTTATTTTGAGTCAAGATTTGATATTTACTGTACTGAATCCTAATCAAGTGAGTTCGTATCAGTTTGAAAACTGGTAGTGTACGAAAAAATAGCTTTCGTGTGTTAGCTTTCAAAATGTTTAGGCTTGCGATACACTGTTTACTATAAGAAAAGCAGGAAATATTTTAGAAACACATATATATGCTAATACTTTGATTTTTATATATGTGTAAAATGTATTTAATTACAAGCAGCAAGCACTAAAATGAATATTAACCCTTAAAAATATAGTAAGCCTGTTTAAATCAATATTACTTATTTGTGTAATCGCAAGGCTGCATTCAAATGAAGTGTGATTATTAACGGCAAGTCATTATAAATTACACTAGAATAGGAAACACTTATTCACTATTAGGTATGAATTTACCTTCAACAAATTCCTAATTTGCTTATTAATAGTTAGTAAGGTAGTTATTACATTTAGGTATTGGGTTGTAGAATAAGGTCATGTAGAATATGCACTTAATTACTACTATTAATAGTAATATTCTAGTAATATGCATGCTCATAAGCAATTATTTAAGAGACCCTAAAATAAAGTGTTATCCAAAATTCAATAAACTCAAGCTGAAATTGTATTTAATATAAATGTATGTAAATTATCTCTTCTACAAAATGTTAAATAAAATGTGTTTTTTTTATTATTTTATTTGCGTGTTTAAAATTTTAAGCTACTTAAGTATAGTTTCATAATTTTCACTTCTGATAAGTAAACTGACATGCTGCCTACTTGTTGCATTTTAAATTAGATATTTTTTACTCATTGTTCACTATCAGTATTTCTGCAGATACATCTATTTCCAACTTCATCCTTAAAAGCATCTTAGAAGATCATTTATATGCATTGTATGGTTATTTGAAATATATCTTCTGAACGTACTGCAGTATATGTTTCCTCACTAAACACAAAACAGGCGTAAAAAATCTTCTTAACATCTCCCGTAAAAGGGTCTGTAACCGTGTCCTGTCAGAAGAAAAATGGCATCAAAATTCATGAAAAAAGAAAGAAAAGAAAGAGTGCCAAAGGTTATCTGGCAGACAATAAAAAGAAAAGGACACAGCAGTTAAAAATAAAAATGTTATGTTACATGTGTAAAGGAAAAATAAACAACATAAAAAGCAGATTTTAAATAAATTACATTTAAAATATAGGAGAATATGTTTTCTACATAATAACAAAAACAGTTCTATAAAATAGAATCATATTAAAGTTTATAATTCAGAGGCCAGTTCTCACTTTCAGCATAGATAAAATTCCCAGCTTCATATTTGTGTACACAGCAAATACGTTTAACCCCAGTTTGACACCCCACAACCATCCAATTAAAGCAGTACTTGATGGCCCATTCATCCAATGTGCTTTATTCACACTTTCAATGATGAGGCTAGCTGTAGTTCAATCTCGCCGTACGGCTCTCACTACATTACATACACTTAATTTTGCCTGAAATGGGCTTAATTTGTCACAGCAATCACAAATAAATGCTGCAGCTACCTACTTGTGAATTACCCATTAACGTTGGAGCGGTAATATGCAGTTAAGCTTAAAATGCTTTTCAAGTTCAAATTTTCTTTATCACTGATCCAAGACAACACCTGACTGTTGTTCATCTTTGCTTTTTAAACAGGAATAATTGTTCGAGAATTATTGTATTCTATTTTATCCAACAGCTGAAGGTATAGAAAGACGTGCTTAAAACCTTTTTTTTATGTAAAAATGCACCTTTTGGATTTCAAAATATATTTGCACCTATTATTGATATCACTAAATTATATTCTTCCTAACGTGAGTAGAAAACCTAGAGTGAGGTAGATGATATTGTCCATATGTTTAAAGGAAAACACATAATTTAGGCAATTATTAAACTGTTTATAAAAATTTGTTTTTGTGCAAACAAAGCAGACAGTGTAGTAAATGTTAGCCACACATATATACCCTGAGAATATATATATATATATATATATATGCTTGTAATGACACGTACTTACTGTGTAATTACAGCGTAATATAAACTGCAATTACCAAAAATTATTGTTTTGAACACAACAATATGAGCATATCATTTTATTTTATTTTTTTTTTATCTGCAGAGTCAATGCAGCTGTGTACAATTAGGGTTGACAGATTAATTTCATCTATTTAATTAAAATTTAAATTTGCATATACCCGCCGGACATATACAGATGTTCTTCCTTAATTTAGACTCCTGTAGTATTGCAGTACATATTTACTACTAGAAGCTGAAATTACTATTACAATATATTGACAATTAAAAATAGTTAAATTGTTATAAAATATGTTTAAGATTGTTATAAAACATAATTTAATAAAACTGTTTCATATTATATTTTTTGAAAGCATCAAATATTTATTTTGCACGCCTAATAAATTCTATTAAGACATAAATAAAATGATGTATTTACTCACTTAAAAAAGGAATTAATAAATCAATAATATATCACATGACCTTGTCATACCTATTTCAAAAACCTCATCTTATTTTTTAATATAATTCAGATATGGCTTTGGGAGGCATCCTGTTTTTAAAAGTATTTGAGCTTCATATGGTAAAGAAAAGCTTTAAAGTTCACTCACATCCTTCTGTTATACTGATCAGGCAGTTTTCAGTCTTGTCATGACCATCTGCTGTTTTCCTTATTTTTCCTGATAATCAAAAAATTAAAACCCCCAAAAATGAACCGTTGCACAAATCTGTGTTAAATTGTGCCAAAGCTTATCGAACTGATAATAGCAGGGAGGGGGTTGGCTAAGAAACACACACACACACACAGACAAACACACACACACACACACACACACACACACAGATTACAGTCAGGGTGACCGGACTCAGGCATTCTAATGGTATTGATTGAAAA
>JAUMHR010000070.1:4187655-4215007 GCA_032361145.1 Enteromius fasciolatus
ACACACACACACACACACACACACAGATTACAGTCAGGGTGACCGGACTCAGGCATTCTAATGGTATTGATTGAAAACAGCAGGGGGTCCAAGGGCTGAGAGCATGAGATATTCACTCACCTGCAGTACAAAGTCACTCTCTCTCGCTTTCTCCTTTCCTCGTGTATACACACACACACACACACACACACGCACGCTCAAATCAAATCCCATTTGGGGCTGCTGTTAAACTGGCTCACTAAATTGGCCTGCAGCTCTCGGTCTAATACAGCAATAATGTCATACTGCGCTTGTTTACTCTGAATTTTAATTTTCTGTTTCATTGCTTCTGGTTATTGATGTTTGCGTTATCACGTTCACTTTAAACTATTGATAAATTGGTGTCTCAGCTTTCATACATATAATTACTTCAGGTATCTCGCCGACCAAAAACACAGAGCCAGTCTGAACCAGGGACACCGCAGCCAGAGAAAAGAGAGCGAACATCTTGGAGAATTTAAAATTCCATGAGTCAGATATACTATCTAAAGTTATCATGGCTCATTAAACAAAGTATTACAATTAAAAATGGCCTTTTAACAATGGCTTTCTGGCCCCTTATCTTCCAAAGTAGAGTGGCCCTGTATTTTTATTATTTAGTGCATAAATCTTTCTTTCTTAAGCTGACAGAGTTCTAGTAAAAATGATTTATGTATTTTAATGTGATAGTAAACTTTTTTGCTGTTGAACAAAATCATAGGAAATAATATAAAATTAAGATACTTGAAACTGAAAATTGAAAGTATGTTTTTGTATTAAAGTAATTCATTGTTCTTTTATTGATGAATCACAAGCTATTGCAGATAACCATTTATAATCTATACGAGAACCATGTTCAAACAGGCCTCTCGCAGTTTGAATGAAATTAAATTTTTAAATTGTAGCCTATGTTTTAACATTTGCACATCTATAATGATGTCTCTGTACGAGTAAATGCATTCAAATCTTAATCATCATATTCATTTCCAATGCTTTGTTGCGTTTGTGTGATTACATCTGTGTGGAATCTCCCTGGTGTCTTCAGTGAACTGGAATTGGCGGAATTGCTGATGCTACCATTTCATAATGATATTGAGATGATTTGAATGATAGCGGTCACAGGGCACTCGTCTTTGAGGATGAAATACTTGAGGTGTATGAGTATGTGCATTACCAATGACAGATGGGGAAAAAAGATGTCTGATTCAACTAAGTTATAAATAAAAATCTTTAAGTACCAAGGTGCTACACATAAGTAGGGTGACAGTCACATTTTGTATTTAATATCTGCTTTCTCCATAGTGTTGTGATTCTGAATTGAACAGAATGGAATTTCAATGTAAATTAAGCTTTATTAACAGCATATCAAATGAATGAATGAGGCACAATAGAAGGGTCAGTTTTTGAAGGTTTTATATGCTAAAATGTAAAATACATAATTTATAACTTGCGACAGTGTTTGAATGTTTTGGGTCAGTGAGATTATTTCATAGTACTGGAAAGAATTCTCACCCTTTCTTATTAAAATTGCAGCATAAAATGTAATATTGTGGAATATTTCTTTTTATTTGTTTTATTCAGATTTTATTTTAATTATGTGATGCAAATTTACATTTTCAGGATTCGTTACTCCAGTCTTCAGTGTCACATGATTTTCAGGATGCACTCTAATATGCTGTTTTTAATTTTCTAATGGTAGGGTACACTAATTTTTCTGTCAAAACTTGCACTTTCTTTATTTTTACATTTGTTTTGTAGCTTTATCTGAAGTTGTTAAATTTGATATAACCTAATGCAAGCTAATTTTCCCAAAGTAAAGTCATATTACCATGCATATTGTTTGCATCTATCATTTTAAACAGTGATTATTTTGAAATGTACAGGCTGCATACATTTACTTACATTTTAAGCACAGTAACCATGATTTCTGCTTTTTGCAAGCACTATACATGCAGGAGATGTAACATGTAAGTTAGTCTGTTTTTAGCTCAGCGACTGTTAAATCTGCCATGAATTAGTTGTGCGAATGTGTATGCTTTTATTTTTTCATTTGCACTGCAATGCTTTTACGCAGAAGAAAAAAAAACAACAGAAAATGACCAGACGCACGTAGCGTTTTGCAACCATGATTGATGAAAGTCTGCATCTGTGCACGCGTGTTCATGTTTTCTAGCTTGTGCATGTGCCACTTGCTTGTAATTTGACATTGCGGATTTGTGTGTGAGTGAGCATGCTTCTGAAAGTGCTGGTGTGTCCATGTATGTGTACGCTTTGTGTGTGCGTATGGGGGGAAGGGGGCTTATTTAGAGCTCCTGGAGGTCTGGCTGGCCAGCTTCAGAAGCTCTGCCTCAGCCCAGTGCAACACAGCAGGGAGTCCTCTACAGAACCCAGGAACAAATGTCACCAGCTCTCAAACCCCCAACCAACTAGCCTTCCCATCCTCCTAGTCATCAACACACACACACACACAACTGGTCTTATCAGGGCTTAGGGAGCGGGGAGAAACAGAGGCATTCCACCCTGCAAGAAAAACACATGCAACAGAAGCGAGCATACATTTTCTTCACAGCTGTTGAGTAGATAATTCTAGATTTATAATTTAATTTGAAGACGACGAGAGAAGATGCTGCTGTGTTTATTGAGAAGTGAATTCTCTGCACTGTTTTGTTGCCAGCTTGTTATCGGTAAACAAGATGGTGGCAACAGGTACAAAGTGCCGTTCTGCTAAGCTGTTCTCGGTTAGGGATTCTTCAAAATAACCTCGGCCACTGGGGAAAATATGAAGTGAAGGAGAGAGAGGGTCTTGTTTTTCACTCTCAGTGCCTCTTGTTTTATGTCCACGGTGAAAAAAACCCCAGCAGCTCTCTGCAGCACGAAGCCAATTAGGTTTTTCGCACAAGAGTGTCTTAATCAGTGGCGTAATTGGAGGCACCCTGCTGAGATTGAGGCTGGGCAGAGAACAAGGTCTAAACCAACATATAATCAGACATATTGAGCTTCAAACTCTTCACAGTGACAGAAACTGTCATTATGAGGAATTAACTGAGTGTTTGGCTAAACCTGCCGAAACAAAGTTACTTGGCATCATTAAAAAGTATAAGGGATACTTAACAACCAACAGGGCTTTTTTTTCTGTGGTGCATTTTATTTGAATCAGTCCTGGCTGTCATATGTGACGTTGAATCAGAATCTGTGAAAGATGTTCTTTAAAGTAATTCTGGTCTTTACTATCTTTTCAGATTTATCTGAATCTCAAAGACGGAAGTTTAATCAAAGGTTTTCTTGTTCATCAGTAAAGCGGCCATACATCTCACATTATTCCTTAAGCTTTACTGAAGTATTTAATTAAAAATGCATAAAACTTATATGAAAAAAGCCATTTAAGTTTATATAATTTGTTACAAGTAAATGTGGATTATCCTGTGATGTGAATTACAGATTTCTGATAACTATTAGACAGGCCACATTTTTAAAGAAATTATTTCAAAAGAAAAAAGTTTAATTCAGATCAAATTGACCAGAAGTGATAGTAGAGACATTTATAATGTTGCATAAATGCATGCTGTACTTTCTATTATCAAAGCATACTGAAAAACAAAGTCTCCACAAAAACATTAAGCAGTGCAACTGTTTTCAACTTTAGTGCCAGTCAGCATATCAGAATGATTTCTGAGGGATCGACGTAATACTAATGTAATGATGCTAAAAATTCAGCTTTGCCATAAATTAAATGTATTAATTTTTAAGATGTAATATAATACAAAACACTTATTTAAAATTGTAGCAATAAATTTAACAGTATTGCAGTAAATAATAATTATAGTAATAATAGTTTATAAAAATAAATAGTGAGCATACTTCTTTTTAAAAACTGACTTTTTGAATAATAATCTGCATATGTGTTGTGACATTTTAAAAATGTAATTATTATTACATTTAATAATAATGAAATAATTATTTACAAGCATTTCTTAGTTGACATGGTCATAAAAACTGCTAAAAATAATTTAAAGAATTAAGAACTAAGAAATAATTTCATGTCAGATTTCCAAATGTATTATATTCCTCTCTAACTGAACTTGTCTAAATGTGGAGTCCATATTTCGGTCACTGTGCACTAATTCAGGATGTTTTCTGCTGCACAAAACCATAAATAAAGCAGTAACAGAAAATAGTTCAATAAAAAGAATCTGATGGTACTTGCAGTATATTGAGATTACAATAGTAGACCTAAAAGAACTCCAGGCCCAAACACAATTTATTTACAGTACTTTATTGTTTTGTTATTGCTGCATCACAAGCCCCTCAATATGAGACCCTTCTTCAAATACACCTAATACTATTTAAACCAAATACACACAATGATTTTTCCACAGTTTTCTTTTACAAGTGGCACCTTCATATTCTACATCCTCACGTTGAATGTTTGCGATATTCTAAAGTTCCCAAAACAGTGCTCTGTTCATACTCCCCAAGACGTCTGTTGATGAAGGGTATAGATTATCATTGCTATGAGCACCATCATCAGGTTACTGAAGAAGAGAAGGTGGGAAAAGGAGACTTGGGGGTTTTTCCCTCCTCCTTTCGCTTGCGGGAGCTTGAACTCTTTTTAAGTCGGCCACCACACCATGGCTAATGGCCCCCGCTGAGCCTGCTGTCTCACTCCCGGCATCAAGCCCATCGTCCCTAAATCAAACCATAGAAAATTGGGCTTAAAATATTGGGGAGAGGCCCCCCAAAAGAGACCCAAAAGCTGCATCTGTCGCCGGCTTACATGAAAGTTGAGCTCACGAGGAGCAGTGGTCACATCGGTCCTCGCTCGCAGTAGATCTATGATGAAAAAGATTGAGGCTTGTTCCTCTTTAGCTTTGCTTGTACTGTGTTTTATAGAGCAGGATCTCGTGGACTTTTTGTGCCGTTCGATGCGTTGCCTGATGGATGTGACATGCTAGTGGTCTCGAGCGAGCTAAGAAAGGTGAGCATCGTGTTCTAAATGATTCTGTTTTGTTGTTTGAATTAGAATATGGCTGTCTGATCTCATTTGACTGGGTCTGAAAAGGTCAGAAGGTGTAAATAGTGTGCTTTTTACCTTTGAGCGTGTTACAAGCATCCTCAAAGTTATAGTGTCAACAAAACAGCAGCATTTGCAATGCTAACAAGACTACATCATGTATTGTTCCAAAATGATATGTGCAAGCATTTTTCGGAGCACAGTCAGCTGGTGTGTGTGCCGGCAGAATCATACAGCTGGTGATGCAGAGGTGAATAGTCTGAACAATGCGGCTAGATCAGGACCAGCCTCCCTGCAACACACACACACGCCATGTTCTTTTCCTAAAAATACACACACGTCACACACACAAGCAGCCGTCATTCCGCCAGTGCTGTCTGTATTCTGTCAGTCCGTCTAAAAAATGCATGTGACGCACGGCTGAAATATTCAGGATATCCAGGCGCGATTCCAGTGGGCAGAATGCAAATCATTGTGTTAGAGATGCTGTAAACTTTGAGCTGGAGAACGATGGAAGCATTGTGCATGTTGCAGAGGGGAGATGGAGGGCGAGGGGTGGGGGGGTGTTGTGGTCCGACTGACTGATGCAAGTGCATCTGTCTGTGTGTGCAGGGAGTCATTGCGCTACCGAGTATCTCGGTTTTCTGCAAAAGGTATCCTCCTGAACGTCAGATGACAGGTGTGGAGACCGTTTCTGATGTGACCTTTGCAGGATCCGTGATTGTCTGTAAGGTGAAACAATAAGGAAGCGCCAGGCGATATCTCCTGAATCCCAACCACAGACGGCGTCGCACAAATCTAGCATCACTTCGAAAATCCGAACATAATTATAAGCCTTGTAAAAGTAGTCTTTTTTTTTTTTAAATAAGAAAGCGGTGTTAATTATCCATGCTGCTGAGGAAGACAGGATAGATGGATTTGTGGAATGGGAGGAGGAGGGGGGGTGCTTTTATACAATAATAAAAGATTGGAAGGGGGGTGTATTTATACAAAGAGTAGGTTTTTCATTGTGTGAAAATATAAACACAGATGAGCTGTGTCTTTGATTTGTTCCTGCTTTTCACTCCACGCAGCAGGGATGCGCAGGCAGACGTGCCCTCTTTGCATTCGATGTAAATAGGTACCGTGGACGCTGCATGATGAGATTATATTCTGCCCGTTTCTCTCTCTTTGCTTTCTTTCTTTCACCCTCCCTCAAAGGACACATTTTTTCAGCACTATTATGTTTTTTTAAGCTGGCTTTGATTCAGTTTTTTTTCTGTGTTTTCACATGAATTCATGTGTTGCATCCTTTAGTTTCCTTGCAGATGATTGTGCTTTCACATCAAACTACTATCCAAATAGTTCATTTAAATTAAATGGAAAATAATTCATTAGTTTTTAATGGAATTCAATTTTTTGGAAGCTGTCTTGCGACGTTCAGTTTGAATACAGTATTAGTCTAAATATTGTAGAAATAATGCTGAGTGGCTATTGCTAATAAGGATGTTCTCTGTAAATGTTACATTTAGATCAGTTGCTTTGATTATTATTATTTCATCCAGCATGGTGCAATTCAAGGCCTATTTAATCTTTAGATTCATTATATATAAATACCATTTTTCTGAAATATATACGCAAGACTCATGGACATCATAACACAGGCAGCAGCCATTTCTGTATCGTAAGGGCCACCAGGATATTAGACGTCTCTGTGTCGATCATCTACAATTCTACATCGTGACTGAATCCTCTATTTGTCTAAAACAAACTGCACAGTCACTTCTTTATGTTCTGATATGTCTTCAAAGACGTATCCCCCCCCTTTCTAACTTCTGCAAACAAAGAAAGGATAAAAGGCTGATCTCGGCATAAGCAAGAGCAGGAAGAAAAGAGAAAATTGATGGAGATGTGTACAGCGCTCTGATGTGTATTATACGGTTTTTAGGTGGTGTTTATTGATGTCATTACACTCTTCATCTTTTAACAGTTCTTTGATTTGTTTTTTCTTTTGCTTCAGGGGAGATTAATAGAAAAAGAAAACAGTCAGTACTAATAAATGTTGGTGAGAAACAGCAAAAACAATTGACAGCATTATCATTATTATCATCATCGACAATGTTAATAATAGGGGGTTATTAAAATAATAATTCTGTATTGTTTGAAATAATTATGTGTGCGTTGCCTGGCAATCCTTTAACAAACAAATATTTATTTCAACATTGGAATTTAAGTATCAGGTTATTGTCATTGTTGATGTTATTATTTTACATTTAATACAAGGCTAAATTTACCAAAGCCATTTGTCCCTAAGCCAAATTAGCAGCATTATAAGAATCTTATAATAATAATAATAATTGTGACACATAGAGTAAAATACAAAACCAAAATTAAGACTGTATATTAAGAATACATCAAATGCTTCCATTTTGGATTTCTTATAATAATAATAATAATAATAATGTTATTAGAAACATAATAAAAAACAAGTAAACAATTTGAGAGACTTTTATATATATCGAAAAGGCAAAATTTTCCCCCTCTTCTCTTGCTTTCTTTAACTCATTTTGCTTTCCTTTGTCACATTTTTTTCATGCAGATGTATTTATTCAGTGCCCGGCTGAAATTCTGCAAGTTCTAATGCTGTGTTCACGAGGAGCTTTCCATTTTAAAATCACAATGCACTACACCGCATTGATCTGGGGATCCCGAACTTTATTCGGTATTAGAGATTTCAATAGCACCAGTTGGAATAAAAGTGGAGGGTTGAATGTAATGGGGGTGGCAAAGCAAGTCTTTAGTCTGTGTTTTTGAACCTTACAATGAACCAGAACACAAAAGGGGCTGGTCCGCACACAGATATTGTTGCCTGTGCAACCTTACAAAGCGGAGAGCCTTTGAAGAGAATTTTGAGTCGGCGCACTGAAAAGACGCTTTGTATTTGTTTATGTGCATGTCTGAGGCTAGTTGGATATTTGGAGTTCTGTGATTTAACAGTTAAACAGCAATGCCTAATAAGATAAAAAAGTTGCAGAGCATTGCAATTTAATCTCTGAGGGATCTGCTATTTGTTGCTGCTATTTGTGTGTTTGCATTTAAAAAAAAATGAAGATTGTATTTTTTTAATAAATAAAAGACTGACGTTAGTGTGTTTGTATTTTTTTTTATTTCACTGGGACTGTTTCTCAGACTGTTGCTAATTTGCTGAAAGAATTTATGTAAATGCTTGTAAATTCTGAAATGTATATTCATTGTTTGAGCATTAAATATGGTATTTTGCAATTAAAATGATCTGACAAGCGTAGTAGATGGGTCAGTGCTTTTATTTGACCTTTCACCACAAAGAATATCGCTGTGATTGTTTTAGATTCCTCTTAAATTCAATTCTTAACTGTTTCCTATGTGTTGTTCTTAAAATTAAATGTTATTTTCTTTTGTTTGGTTTCTAAAAAAAAGTTTTTATTATTTGAACAAATATATATTTCCTTTTAAATTATGGTATATAAATATTTCTAAAAACAACCTTGTGAGTTGTTTTTCAGGACAACTTTTCCACAAATTATACAAGATAAAACTATGATGAAGAATAATAATGGTGATATAAAATAGATGTGTTTGCATGTAAGGAATGTTCTAAAAAATATAGATAATGTCTTTCTTATGTTTAATGCTCTTTCCAAAATGGGCAGACCAATACATACTGCCGAACATAATAAAGGGCTACCAGACAATCATTTAAATTCATGTTTCTTCTTTTGGTAGCATTTCTGTTAGTTTATTTAGCTATTTATTCAGTGTTTTTCCTCTTTTTAGTCCTTAATTGTGCAAATCTGGCCCTAGTTTTTTATATTGGAGAATTTATTCTTTCTACAACAATAATACAAAATATAGTAACAGTTTATTTTAAGATGTGCATGTTACACATTACATGTATGTACTATAATAACAATCATGTATAATGACATGCAAGTAACCCTAAGTCAAATCCTAACCTCAACCTAGAGTACAGCACCTGTAGTAAATTAATATTATTCAGTACTTATATGTAGAATTACACTGTAACAATGACACCTTAATATAAAGTGTAGTAAATATTTATTGTGGTTTCATAATTTTTAACCACTTGAAACTGAAAGTAGCCATGAAAAAATATACAATAAAATAAAATGATCAAACCTATGCCTATAAACCTGATTTTACATGGAAAGCTTATCAAATCACACAACCCTATAATTTGTATTATTATTATTTGTAATTGTTTGTAAGGCATTACATGCAACACTAATAAATCATAAAAAAAGTTCTACAATTAGCATTGTTATCAGTGTCGAGCACTTAAACATCACTGCTGTGTTCTTAATAATGTGATTAAAGAGCCACAACTATATTTATTTATCTAAAAGCAAACTTTTGTCACATGAGTGATTGCAAAGACTCTATTTTGTTCTCTTCCATGTCGGTACCGTGGACCCGGTCAGGATGTGGCTGGCTTCTGCCTAGCAAATACTGTGACAGGCAGGATGTCGGTTCAGGACCTTTGGTGAAGTCGGGGTCATGGTAAACAATCATGCCAGCACACAAGTGGGTTTTAGCGCGCCCCTTTCATTCACGTGCAGAGAAAGGTGCCCCTCCCCTCAGCACACAGCTTCAATTCCTCCGGCTTCCCGAGGGAAAATACTGCCTTTCTCTAAATAAACCCACTATATCTCTTTCTCTCTCTCTCTCTCTCTCTCTCACACACACATACACACACTCCAGTAGGAGAGCAAAGCTTCGCGGGACATGACCTCGGCTCTCCTTTAGGTAAACCAGCACTCCTGGCTATGCGCAAGACCTGTGACTTCTTTTCTCAGCTTGATCCTACTGGGAGAAGGCAGGAGATGCATATGTAATCCTGATGTGTGCGTATGTGTAAAAGAGAAAGACTGAAAGAGTTCTTTTGTTCTTTTTATTTATTACATGCTGATTTTACTATGTAAAGGAGCAAAGTGCAAATAGTTGAGGTTGTCTTTTTTTTTTTTTTAAATATGTAATAACAGAATAAAGTCAGTCCCTCTGATGGAAGCTGGAGAAAGGGTTACATATGATTCAAATTGAGAGTTATGTTTATGCTCTTTTGTGATTATTATAATTATAATACAATACATTTATAATACACTAAATGTATTTTCAATTATGTGCAATTAATATAAAATAATACATTATATACATATTTTATATAATTAGTCGTGACTGTGATAATAATAATAATAATAATTTTAAGAAAAAATTATTCTGTGCATGCAAAAATGCTTATTGAACAAATTACCACAATATCTTACTTCTGCTGAGGAAACAAAATAAAACAAATAGAAAACAATACACTGAAACAATTTTCAATTTAGAATAATATATAATAATAATCATATTAATAAAGAATCCTACTAGATATTTCTACTCTCAGTTATGGCTGCTTTTGTATTATTTAGTTTTATTTACAACATTTATTCAATTAATTTAAACATTTCAGTAAGGCAAAACAGAGAAAGTTAATGTTTAAGGTTCAGTGCATATAAGAATTAGAAAATATATATTGTAAAATGTATTACAAATACAGTTTTGGAATGAAATGAAAATTTTATGTTGATGGGGGTCAGTGTTTATTTAATATTAAAAGTTAAATACAATTATTGAATGTCATTTGAACAAGAGGTGAATTGTAGCGTCTATCTTGGCATGTTATTTTAAAACCAGTAGAATATGCAAATATTGGAATAATATGAGATGTTTTGTTTACCTCAGCTTTGTTTACCTGTTCTGCTTTTAATGTCATTAGACTAAAGGGAAACCATGGGCCAGTCAATGTAAACTTTAATACTGAGAAATAAACTATAACAGACTTTAGGGGTCATCACTTTAACTCAATTATCTTAAATGTTGTTCATATGTATTAGAAATTTGTTGGTTGTTATATTTTTAATTGTGATGTTTACCATCCTCAAGAAGAGTTTGATAAGCTGAAAAGAATGGGTCCATAACCAATGTTGTCATACAAAATGGCAAAATGCCTTCAAAATGTTTTACTGTTACAATTAACGATGATTGATTAAAACACAAAAAATGGTTAAAGTGTGTTTTGTTTTTTGGCACTGTGTTTCCTCAGCCCCTCCTCTCTCTATTTTTGCATGGGAACTCAGGGAAGAGTTGAGGTAAGAACCAGTCTGAACATGACAGCTTCACCATGGAGGCACACAGTCACAACAACAATTGTGTTTTGGATACATGCACCATATGAACGTTAAATTACATTTATTAAATATGAATAATTTCATAGGATTATAACCATTTTAGGGGTTTAAACGTCATACACTGAATGTTTGCTTTCGTGAACCCAACGCTGAAGCCGACAAATGTCCTCGAAGCTTTTCTAGTTTTAAATGATGGTAAATACAGTATACAATTAAACAGCTCGTCATTTTAGCATGTACGAGTAAAATGTCCCAGCAGTTTAATCTCGTGGTTTTCCTATCCTCGCTGCATTGTTCTACAGAGGAGAAAGGGATAGAAAAACTTCCTCCGCCTCTAAAACCTAAGCGCCGAGCCCATATTAGCTTCCGTTTGCCATGTTTTTCAAAAATTATTTCCACAAATAAATTGCTATTTTTTATTCATGGTTCTAGTCTGGTTATCTTGTGGGGTTGCTCTCGTCAATACTACACACACTCTTTATTGCAATAGTCATAAAACTTAATGAATAGGTGCGCCCCCTTGCCGCACCACAGCCGTGCAGTTCTAGTATTCATACGCACGAATCCATATTTTCACATACTCCCTAAATTATCTCGCATTTCGGTCGATCGGCTCGCAGACATCTTTAGCACTACTGAATTTTATATCTGCAAATCCTCGTTGAGCACGGAAACCGCATTTGGTTTAATTTTTATAAAGATCCAGCGGCACAGGATCTAGTTTTCCGAAGGGCGGCAGGATATGGCATGGGTAGGAGTTTTTATAATGGCTCGCGCACATATGGAGTGACGCCATCTTTCCCAGTGTGCTGCTGCGCGAGCGCGGAGTCCTCGCGCACACATTCACTCTCAGCAGGAGCTGCCGCGCGCCGCGGGTCTTTCTCTCACATTTTCTCTACGGATTGTCGCCTTTATTCGCATTTAAGTACTGAAAGGCGAAAAGGGAATATACAGCTTTTGACACAGGTGAGTGTTTTCGATAAAATGTGCGGTTCGTTATCGTATGGAATGTTAGGAGGGAATGTCTTTCTGCAGCTGTGGGGAAAGAGGAGGTGAATCAGCCAGTGGAAATATCACCGCAAAATCACGAGCAAATTACATTTACACATATACACGCGGAATTGTTCGACAGTAATGCTCTAAGCGATTTAACGAATCAGAAAAGGTGTGTTTAAAGGTCCGTGTTAAGACATTTTGTATCTTTGCTGCTAGCTTGGTTAGCATTTTAGGGCTGGAAAAGTGTTTTGTGGAGACCATGTTAAAATCCTCCCCTAACTCAACTGGATACGTTACCTGCCGCCTTTTTACATTACCTCTGTAAAATCCGACAGCTAAAGTTGGTTTAGTCGTACCGCAATCTCAACCCTGTGTTTAAGTCAGTTGTGCGGTTGAAAGTTAGTCTTTGGTTAACTAATATTAAACTAGCTGTCTTTTAGCTTACCATTTGACGTCAAGCTCTGTTTGCGTATTACTGAACTCGAGATGTTTTTAAGCTTGTTTTTGTGACTTACTGAAACATGGTGGATATTAAGTTTGTGGTTACGTGTTCTGCTCAAATTCGTGGTTGGCTCTATTACCTTGAGTTATAAACACTGATGACATTAGTAAAGTCATGCGCTGTTAAGAACTCTAAATATGACCCATATTTAAGTCTCAGTAAGAAACAAACAAAGACATTTAAAGTGTTTGGCCGTTGAGAGGAAGTCGAGGAGGAGCTTGAGTGAAATCTGACTCTGCTGGAGCTTGTGCTGATGGGGGTGGGGATCCTCGATGCGCGCACACGGGCTTGCAGACGGGCGCATACCCTACCGATACATCACTCCCCAGTGCTTCTTAACAATACACCCAGCTGACGTGATCTTTACTTCAGTTTGCAGTGAGTGATATTGTTACATTCTCAATTGGCTTTCCTGCAGTCTGTCTGTCGATTTGTAAAAGTATGGGTTTATATTTTTCTTAAAGAAGATGTTTTTTTTAGCGCAGCCGCCGCTGTAAGCACAACTGGCAGTAGATTTGTTAATGATTCACGTGGCTTAAAAAGTAAACATATGTGCCTTTTCCTCCACCTCTGTCATGGAGTCTAACTGAAGGCAGTATGAATATCTATTTTACTTTTTGACATTAGGCATTCTACAGTCTCTTTCAGTCCCTTGTTGAACTTCAGTAGGTATTTGCTGAGAAAGTATTTTTGCTTCTTGTTCAATTGACTTAACGTGGATCATTTTATTGTGATTAGCCCAATGAATTGGGTAAAGTTTAAAATTTGCTTCATTTGTGGTGGGACTACATGAATCATTTTGGTTGTGTTAACTTTCATAACTGCATGGGTGGATTTTAAGTTCCCAGCATCCTTTGCATAAGACTCATTTAAAAGAGTAAATGTTAATTTATGCATTAGTTTAAAGGCAAAGCCCTGCCAGTGTTAAATGTTTGGTTACGTTGTAAATTCACAATTAAGTAAACACACAAAATATGTAGTTGTACGCAAATGTTACTACCATGCGTGATTTTACTTGGAACATTTTTGAACAAACTTGCAAAAAATAGCACATTTTTTCTTAATTTTGCAAAATTTACATTAATTCAAATGTAGAGTTTGTAATGTATGCTTTTAATAGTTGTCAAAAATCTATGGACACATGCTGTTTAGATTATCAAGAACTTTTAAAAACAGTTTTTTGTTTCCCTAATTGGAATATGAATCCACATTTTCCTTTACCTATAATCTAACACAGACTTCTTCCACTGCTTGTTTGGAGTCATCATGCCTAAACTCTTAATGGAAGCATCAGAGGTAGTTATTTCAGATGTGAAGAGTGGTGACAGTATGTGTTTGGTGCGGGTGAGGTAGATGAAGTCAGGTTACACTGTGTGTACATGCACATGTGCGCAGACTCATGCTGTTAGAGCATCTCTCATCACAATTGACACATTTGGAGCAGATGTGTAGAATAGGATGTTCCTATGAGCTAGCGACTAAGATCTTTTGAAATACTGCGCACAATAGGCAGATCTCTGAAACTGAATGCGGGTGTTGAAATTGCTATCTGAGCTGCATGCCCCTGGTCACAACAGGCACTTAGTCCTGGCCATTTGGGTGGTATTTAAATTCACATGCTGTCCGAATGCCAAGGATTACAAACAAATGCCTTGGTCTTCTCAAGCCTCCTCAGATTTCTTCGGAGGAGCCCGTTGTTGAGTATGGAATAGGCCTGTGTTTGAGAGAACTTTTGGTGCTTGATTTATTTTATTTTTTTGGTCATATGTTGGATACTGGATGCGTAGGTGTACTACTAATTTAATATACTATTTTAGGATTGAGTCAGTTGGAACCAACAATCTGGTTTTAGATTTTTGTAAATGTAAAGTTTCCTAGACTTTGAGGTCTAATAGCTGGCTGTTAGAGTCGAAGTGACTAATGACACAAGAATGGTGGGTTTGGTCCAGGCTATTGTTTTGTGATGCAGACGTTAGCTTTTCCTAAGAACGCTGAGTCTGAAATTCTATGTATGCGTTACAGATTTGTGTGCCAGGTTCCAAGTCAGATTCAGGCTTTGAGTAATGAGTGCTTATTTGCTGCTCATTGTTAGTGACCTCTCTGTTAGAGCTCTGTGCGTACTGTGAATTTTCCCTCCCCTCTTTTTCTATGTGGCCAGCTCCACCCATATTCTACCCAGTAGAGGTACCAAAACATTCAGATTGGTTTCAGATGTGCGTGTTGGCCACACAGTGGAAAACACACGCATGAGGTTATTAGGGTTAGGTTTTTTCATGCCCAAGCCAGTCTGTCTGTGAAATAAAGAAACTAGTGGAAATCTAGAGGATCTCATCCAGAAGCTTTTCTTTTCATGACTCTATTCGCACTGTCCATTCAGATGATTGTATAACCCAGCAATTGTGCTCTGGAAGGGAAAACCGATTGTCTAAATACGTCCAAAATGAGCTCATCAATGACCCAGACTAACCTGTAGTGGTGTGTTTCCATGCATCCATCTCAACTGGCTGTGAGCAAGAGGACTTGTTTACGTGTAGCTTGTGTGTGGGATTTCTTGGAGGCTGAGGCTCAGTTGGCACCTCACGTTGCGTGCGAGAGCGAGCAGTAATACCGGGGGGGGTTAAGGCCTGAATGCTGCTGGGTTTATCTCTCCAATTGACTCCAGATGTTGTGAACCGTAGACCGAGTGACTGGCTGACTGCTGTGAAACTCTCGGCAGCCCCAGGCGGAGTGCCACAGCAGCACTGTTTTACACATCCCCTTATCAAACACACTTTCCATGCTCTGCATTCACAATACTGACAGCTGCCTCCTAGAGGAACTGTCCTCGTTATTGGCAAATATATGTAACTTAAGAGCCGACCGTGTCATTTTGACTGTGTGACGCAGAGCTGCACTGGAATTTGTGTAGGCTTTGGTGTCAGTTCCGTTTTCCTTCTGGACCGGGGGTTTATTTTGGCACCTGTGTTGGTCCAGGTGACATTTCCATTTGTAAAAACAACACGGCCTACTTTTTGGTTTCGTTGTTGAGCTAGGATGCAGTTTAAGTGTTTGTTTTTTTCTCGCCAAAACATTGAAAAGTTTTTAATTAATATAAACTAGCTGTCTTTTAGCTTACCATTTGACCTCAAGCTCTGTTTGCATATTACTGAACTCGAGATAATTTTAAGCTTCTTGTTTTTGTGACTAACTGAAATATGGTGGATATTAAGTTTGTGGTTACATTTTGTGCTCGGATGCGTGGCCAGCTCTATCACCAAAAATTGTTTATCTATCTGAAAACTAAGTGTTTAATAATCATCATTTCATTAATAGTATGTATTTAATCATAATCGACCATTAAAAATGTAGTAGTTGTATGCACACATTTAAAATACACATTAGGCACTGTTTATATAAATTAAATTAATTTCTATTTATTGTTGAAATAATGCACATTAAACTTGCTTTTACAGATTTATTAAACATTAGCCTATATAGACGAAGACATCAAAAACAATAAAAATGTACTTTTTCAACATACCTTTTGATTTTCATCCATTGTTAATTTCATGCTACAAAAATTAATAAAGAGGAAGTGATGATCAGTTCAGGTATGCTGCCAAACAACACTTATTGTGTGAATTTGTGATAAAACTGACCATTTGAAAACATTTTCATTTTCATTTAAAAATTAACAGCCTAAAGCTTACTGCAAATTATTTAATGGTAGATGGACTGCAAATAATGTGCAGTCACACGTCAACAGAAAACATTCTAGCCATAAATTTTGATTAATATATATTCAAAGAATTGATCAGAATGAAGATGGATTTAAATCGAGAAATCAACTTTTAATATAACGGTCACCTGTTGTGGTTTATCCATGTTGTGCGTAAAGCATTCTCTGCCACAAAGCACCATCAGGAACAGCTAATAAAATGTCACCGTCTCGCTCAATTTCCGTCCTCCAAAACAATTTTGGCTGAAATGGAAAATGTTTCGGTGCATCACTATTTTGTTTCCGTAGTGTTCAGTCTGTTGTATAATTATAGCTCTAAAATAGGATAGACTGACTTGTGGTTTTTAAAGAGGCAAGCCCCATTATGTCTGTGTGTAATTGAGGTTTATCCATAGTAGACTGTGTGCAACACAACACACATCTGTATTCCAGTCTGGCCTTTCCCTACTTGACCTAATTCAGCTCCTGAACTTGAAGAGGCTGCTTTCCAGAGCCAAATCCTGACAAAAGTGCGTGCGAGACTAGAGCCCAACGAACAGGAAAAGTTATTTTTCTTTGAATGGTTGCCAAGACCCTTGCTGCATCATAAAACTAAACCCCCGGTGGTGCTGTTCCACATGGACTAGCAGCCCCTGAACAGGAATAGCAAAATGTTGACAAGAGCTAGCTGAAATGTTTTGCCGAGTGACCTTTCCACATGCTGCAACATGTTTGTGTTTTGTAAGAGCTGTTTGACTGAGAGGAACAGTGTGTTTTGCTAACCAACACAATAGAGACATGGGCAGCTAGTTTTGGTCTCAAGGCTACGTGTGAATGTTAGACGTCTTGGAGAGGGGCTGCATTCTGCCTGCTGACTTGGAGAGGGGTGTTGTACGTCTGAATAAAGGAGGTGGGCTTGGGGCTTGTGTTATGGTAATTTTGGAGGAGGCCTCACAAAAGGGAAGGAGACCGGGGCCCCCCAGACTGAGACACTGAATTCAATATCGCTTCAGTAGGTGTTAACTGCTGACGTTGATGGGCAATCGACAAAGAATGTCATGTGCATATTGACGCTGTTGCAATGGTGGGGTTTCTGGCTGAGCTCATTATTGAAGGTCATATAAACCTTTAGCACCTCTTTTACTAAAAACCCTCATGGCTTAGAGGTGGAGATGGAGGTTGGATGTTTGGAGTGACGCTAATAGCGCAAGCTTTATTATCTTGCTTGTGATGCAGTGACTATGTAAAATGCAGAAAAAGCTTCCTCATGCTTTCTATGTAGATCTTTCTGACAGGAGAACGTTGTATCATGGGGTCTGCCTGATATATTCAGGGCTATTTTAAGTGGCACGTTGACACCTGTTTTAAAATGCATATCAAAAATATTTCTTTCATTGAACCTTCTTCTAAATGAATGCAAAAAAATATTTTAATTTGCAGTAATAGCAGCTATATGTTCAAACACTGTTTGCTAGAAAAAGCTGGTGTTCATTTTGAAATTTATAGCATTCTGATACTTTCAAGGCAGCAGGAATGTCACAATTCTCATAAAATCAACAAAACTAATCTCAGTTACCTTAACATTTGTATTATAATACTTTATGTATATAAATCTATTTATAATCATATCTTTATTAATATAGGATGGTTTAAAGGATAGATGAATCAACGCCTGCAACAACCTCCAAATTCCTGAAATGTAACACAGACCCTTGATTTCCTCTAGCACTGTTTATTGTTCACCCCAAGCTCTTTCCGGGGAATATCATGAGGGACCTGGAGATAATAAGAGTGGCTGTGTGTGTAGTGTGGCACATCCTGCCTGACTCTTTCATCCCAGCTGCAGTCAGGTTATGAGACAGAGGGCATTCAGTCTGAACACTGGAGCTTGTGTGTGTTGCACGCTGGACTTTGTGGAATGCTTGTGAGTGTGAGAGACCGAGTTGAGTGCTATATGAGAACGAGAGAGAAAGTTGGCACCACAAATGTGAAATTAACTATTTTGCTGTGTTTATTTTTTCAGATTAGGACGCTGTGCTTGGCTGTGAGAGAATCATGGCTACCCAATGTAAGTTATTCTACATGTTGCTATAGTAAAATATTTAAAGTTTTGATTTAAATATGATTTGATTCTTATTTTGAAATGTTTCACGTGCAGCTGATTTGATGGAGCTCGACATGGCCATGGAGCCAGATCGCAAGGCTGCGGTCAGCCATTGGCAGCAACAGTCTTACCTGGACTCAGGCATCCATTCTGGGGCTACAACCACTGCCCCATCCCTAAGTGGCAAGGGCAACCCAGAGGATGATGATGTGGATAATCAGGTGCTGTATGAGTGGGAGCAGGGCTTTAACCAGTCCTTCAACCAGGACCAGGTAGCAGGTGTGTGGTTTTTCTATTCTCCTGTTTTAAGAATTCATGGAAAGAGTAAATCCATGGAAAATTAAGGATTTAATTTACTTGATGTGAGGTTGGGTCAAAGAAGTTAACTGCAGTCACGTTGGTTTATGTAAGACACAATGCTGAGACAATTTCTCATTGTTCTAGATAGTTTGTTAATCCCACAATGAAAATATACAATCACTGTATTATATTATTAGACATAACAGATCTTTATAGTTGTTTTTGTATAAGACAGTGCAGAAGACCGTGGCTTGATATAGTACTGTTGTTTCTCTGTAGACATTGATGGTCAGTACGCCATGACCAGAGCCCAGAGAGTCAGGGCGGCCATGTTCCCAGAGACTCTAGATGAGGGCATGCAGATACCTTCCACACAGTTCGACTCTACCCACCCTACCAACGTCCAGCGCCTGGCCGAGCCCTCGCAGATGCTTAAACATGCAGTGGTCAACCTAATTAACTACCAGGACGATGCAGAGCTGGCCACGCGTGCCATTCCAGAACTCACCAAACTACTGAACGATGAGGATCAGGTGGGAACGGGGATGGACTGTCAAAAACGGGCAGTGCTGCGACACCGTCAGAGTGTGCTAATGGCTTGGTTTCTTCTGTTTTCGTCAGGTGGTGGTAAATAAGGCAGCTGTGATGGTGCACCAGCTCTCGAAGAAGGAGGCCTCTCGTCATGCCATCATGCGATCCCCACAGATGGTGTCGGCCATTGTAAGGACGATGCAGAACACTAATGATGTAGAAACAGCTCGCTGCACCTCCGGCACCCTGCACAATCTTTCCCACCACAGAGAAGGCCTGCTCTCCATCTTTAAATCGGGAGGCATCCCTGCCCTCGTCAAAATGCTTGGGTTGGTTCACCTTCATCCTCTCTATTGCAGACAAATATCGACCATCATGCGGATGTATATCTTGTGAATCTTTCGAATCAGGAAAGTTGTAGTGTGTTTGGAATTCAAGAATTAGCAGGCTGAGTCATACTGAGACCTGATCTGTGTGCTTAAGCTTGAATCCCATTATTTATCTGTAGTTTGGGTCTAATTAATATTGCTGTGGTCTCTTCAGGTCCCCAGTGGACTCCGTACTGTTTTATGCCATTACGACTCTACACAACCTGCTACTGCACCAGGAAGGAGCCAAGATGGCTGTCCGTTTGGCCGGAGGCCTGCAGAAAATGGTGGCCTTGTTAAACAAAACAAACGTCAAATTCCTCGCCATCACGACAGACTGCCTTCAGATTTTGGCATACGGCAATCAGGAAAGCAAAGTAAGAAACAAAAACTTCTCAAAGATGGGCACATCAAAGCGGCGTTCTTGGCCAGATACTCTTGTTTACAAATTGTAGTATTTATTTTTCAAAAATCTTGTCACTCATAACTAGCAGTGCAACAACATACTGTTTTTGATTTGAACCTTGATGTTTTTCGTTTGCACTGAATGTTGGAGTATTAAAGGGCTGTTTATTCAGATAAATATTGAGATTTAAAATAGTTTTTTAAAAGCTTTAGGTTTGCTCTGCTTGTTTGCAGAACCGCACAATATGGCCAAACAAATTCAATATGGCTCTACTTAACTAACACTTAGAATTGTATTTAATACTAATAGTAATAATAAACAAAATATTTCTCGTTTTTTAATTGTTAAACAATCCAGCTTTTGTTTTGGTGGGAGAAAAAAACACTCAGACTATTCATAAGAGCTTTTCAGTTTAAATTTGAGATTGTTGGTGCATGCTCGTTATTTTTTAAATGCACTCAAACTTAGAGCATATGCAACATTTACTCTGATTGGAGAGACTGAGAACACTGGATCATGAGCGTGTGTGTAAAGGTGAAACATGCAATCAGTCATTGTGATCTCACAATCACACTAAGCTATTATTACATCTATATATTGCTTGCCTTTTTTTTTATAAAGTTACATTTGTTTGAGCTGTGCAGTATTTATGGTATATTGCTAATCTAAGTATCTCCGGTAACTCAAACATATATACATTTTTTTTCCAGCTTATCATTCTGGCCAGCGGAGGCCCACAGGCTCTGGTCAACATCATGCGGACCTACACATATGAGAAACTTTTGTGGACCACCAGTCGAGTGCTCAAAGTGTTGTCAGTTTGCTCCAGTAACAAACCTGCCATCGTTGAGGCTGGTGAGTCCATTTACCTTTAATTTAGTGGATGGTGAGAGCAGGTGCTTTAGGATGGGTTGAGCATGAAAGGTTTGTGTTGTTTTCAGGTGGCATGCAAGCACTTGGCCTTCACCTCACAGACCCCAGTCAGCGACTTGTACAGAACTGTTTGTGGACTTTGAGGAATCTCTCAGACGCCGCCACCAAACAGGTACTGATCCATCAGTCTCTTTCCCTCGGCTCTTTTACGCTGTCTTCTGTTCTTCCTACATGAGCCCTCTCTTTCTGTCTCCCTATTGTTTCCATGGAGAAGACGTCTTTAGCAGAAGTAGATGTGCAGGTAACAGTCATTCCTGCCTTTGTCTGTGACGGGGGTTAGGGGCTGTAGCCAGCTCTGACCCTACACAGTTAGGACATCAAATTGTGAAAAAAATCGTGTTGATGGAGCATGAACGGATGCTACATTTGGTTGTAATGCCTGTGCTATGTGTACATTTCACCCAGCTGTTGTTGTGGCATCAGAATTCTTGAATTATCAAAACATTTTTGGAATGATTTTGTGTATTTAACCATTTACCCACTCATGGTAGGCTTACAACCTCATGTAACGTGTAGTAAAATGTTACGAGTGGCTGTGGCTGGTCGTGTGCAGGACTAAAAAAAAAAAACTGGATCGAGAGATCATGGTTTGTCTAATTCTGGGTTGAATAAAGCAGCGCATCTCAACTCTGGATCTTTCTGTTCTACAGGAGGGCATGGAGGGGCTCTTGGGCACCCTGGTTCAGTTGCTCGGTTCAGATGACATCAACGTGGTGACGTGTGCTGCTGGAATCCTGTCCAACCTCACCTGCAACAATTACAAGAACAAAATGATGGTGTGCCAAGTGGGCGGCATAGAGGCCCTTGTGCGCACTGTACTTCGCGCCGGAGACAGAGAAGACATCACAGAACCTGCTATCTGTGCTCTTCGCCACCTCACATCCAGACATCAGGATGCAGAGATGGCCCAGAATGCAGTGCGGCTGCACTATGGGCTGCCTGTGGTGGTCAAATTGCTCCACCCTCCCTCACATTGGCCTCTCATTAAGGTATGGAAGCGAGAGATCATCACTGCTTTCTTTTTGATTGAAGAGGATTTATTTTTTTCACTTTATAAATGCCTGTCCTTTCTCAGGCCACAGTGGGGCTGATCCGTAACCTGGCACTGTGCCCCGCCAACCATGCCCCGCTCAGAGAGCAGGGTGCCATTCCCCGCCTGGTGCAGCTTTTGGTCAGGGCCCATCAGGACACTCAGAGGCGCACCTCCATGGGTGGAACACAGCAGCAGTTTGTGGTGAGTCATGATTGTCTGGATTTTATGTCATCTGAATTGTGCAATTTCATTATTCTGAAATCAAACCCTCATACCCAATTAATCCATATAAGCACACAAGCTAAGGTATCCAGTGAATAAAGTTTTCGTTGTGTTTCAGGAGGGTGTACGCATGGAGGAGATTGTGGAGGGCTGCACTGGAGCTCTGCACATTCTAGCAAGAGACATTCACAACAGAATCGTCATCAGAGGACTCAACACTATTCCACTGTTTGTTCAGGTCAGTCGCCGAGAGCTCACGTGATCTGTGTGTCTTATGATGTTCGTTCTATTGTCTAATACTGTTTTACTTTGCCAAGTTACCATATCTAGTTTGTGTTCGTCTTTTCATCTATAGTTTGTTCTCATTTAGTTTTCTATCATTTTATCTATCGTTCATTCTATCATAATTTATCAATTTTCTCTATTGAACTCACTTGATCACTTCTGTCTACTGTTTGTTGGCTGTCTACTGTTCAGTCTATCTATTTGTTCACTTGGTCTTTAATTCTAGCTGTCACTTGCTATATATTGTTTCGTTGTATGTTGCACGCACTGTTAGTTTTGTCATTTTTTTATTTTGATATTTCTGTCATTCTAATTGCTCTTTATTGTTCTGTCTGTTTTGTCTAATTATAGTTCTGTCTATCTGTTCATTATGTTTATTGTTTTGCTGTTTATTTTATAAATGTATAGATTGTATGCTTGCTTTATTCTGTCATTTTATAACTTTTTAAATGAACTGAGAAGTTTGGATGACCCTTTTTCCTTTCATGAAGATGGTATTATAGCAGCATCTACTGAATTTGTGCCTCTGTCTTTCTCTGCAGTTGCTGTATTCTCCTATCGAGAACATCCAGCGTGTAGCTGCAGGTGTGCTGTGTGAGCTGGCTCAGGATAAGGAGGCAGCTGAGGCCATCGAGGCAGAAGGAGCCACGGCTCCTCTGACAGAGCTCCTCCACTCTAGAAACGAGGGAGTTGGTGAGTTTGTGCTTCACCTCTTAACGAGCAGCACACGTGTGCAAGCACAACCGCCATAGACTGATGCAGAAAGACATATATTACATATAAATGAGGGCAGCACACTGTCACTACCTCGACATCTCAACAAAGTTTGAAGAAATACGTTAAACTTCCAATGAATAAAAACAGAGAAGCAAGTGTGAATGCAAAACACTATGCAGATTTGTTTTCCCAGCTATACATGGATTTCCACTGGAGGCAGTGGCTGGGGTGAGCTGGGCTGGCTTGAATGTCTTCTCGGTCACACTAACGTTGCTATCTCTCGCCCACAGCCACGTATGCTGCTGCAGTTCTGTTCCGCATGTCTGAGGATAAGCCCCAGGACTACAAGAAACGACTGTCTGTGGAGCTCACCAGCTCTCTGTTCAGAACTGAGCCCATGACCTGGAACGAGGTAAGGGGGCTCATCTCTGCTAAATCCTGCAATCAACGCTGGCACAGAGCCCTGCTGTAGATTATGCCTATAAATTCCCAGCGCATTACAGAATCGGTTATGGCAGATGTGGGTGTTATATTTGTGAATTTACTGGGCAGGTGATTCTTTCTAACAAAGCATTATTGTTTTTATGAGCCTCAAGCACTCTGAAAGCATTAGTGGAACTGATTTAGTCCTGATATACTCAGAATTCGAGGCTGAAGCGAGCTTTTCTCTCATGCGTCTTTGCAGACTGGAGATCTAGGATTGGACATTGGCGCGCAGGGAGAGCCTCTGGGCTACAGGCAGGACGGTAAGTTCATCATTTTCACAAATGAGATCAGCTCTCAGCATCTGTGTGTGATGCTCACTAATCCACTGCTTCATTAGCCTTCACCCACCAAACCTAGAGATACACTTGGCGCTTTCCAGAAACACAGGGCACTAAATAAGCCTAGAATTTAAACTTATTTAAAAAAACTAAATGATTTCTTTTAAAGTGGCACTGCAATATTGTCTTTTAATGCAGTGTGTAATGAAGCTGTATGTGAATGTAAACCATCTGCAAAGCTGTAAATCCAAAAGTGCACGATAAAGTTAATCGACGTAATTTTACTGATGACTCTTGTAAGCGGTAGACCAATCAGAGCAGAGTAGGCTCACGGAAAGGAGCCGTTTAGAGAGACTGAATCGTTTAAGAATCACTGGAAAATGAGGTGATGTTAAACAGACATTTTGATAAAACAAAAGTGTCTTTTCATCTCGCATGCATGTAAACCTATTGAAGGAGACGTTGAGTTGGGACAAACGCGTTGTGTTCTCT
The DNA here is from genome assembly GCA_032361145.1 of Enteromius fasciolatus. Taxonomy (NCBI): domain Eukaryota; kingdom Metazoa; phylum Chordata; class Actinopteri; order Cypriniformes; family Cyprinidae; genus Enteromius; species Enteromius fasciolatus. The sequence goes on from JAUMHR010000070.1 coordinate 4,212,241, forward strand.
CTCTGGTCTTGTGGGTCTGAGGTTGTGCTATTGTGAGCTGCCCGTTTAATATGCTTCCTCTAACGTGTGTGTTTGTGTGTGTGCTCCAATTCCTATCCACTCCCTTCGTCCTCCAGACCCAAGCTACCGCTCTTTCCACTCTGGAGGTTACGGGCAGGATGCCATGGGCATGGATCCCATGATGGAGCACGAGATGGGTGGGCACCACCCCGGCCCTGATTACCCCGTAGATGGCTTGCCCGACCTCGGCCACGCCCAGGACCTGATCGACGGCCTCCCGCCAGGCGACAGCAATCAGCTGGCCTGGTTTGACACCGATCTGTAAATACAATGACTTTTTAGGTGAGGCACCAAGACGCCCCCAAACGCAACGAGTGTTTGATCTGTGTGTTTGACCTGTGCTGACCGCACTGTGTGTAGGAGATTTGACAGGCTGGAGTAAAGCACGCCCGCAGCAGAACTAATCTGAGCTGCATCTGAATTGATTACTGTCCTGTATGTGTGTGTGTTCTCTCCTTGAATGGGATTTTAATCTGTTTGTCCCCTCTTTTCTCTCTGCTGCAGCTGTATCGTCTGATCTGAATGAACCTGCATTGTGATTTTGGCCTGTAGAGTTGCTGAGCGGGCTCAAGAGAGTGGGCTAGTTTCTCTGAAAGTGCCTGACACACTAATACAAGCTGAGTTTCCTATGGGAACACATGGAAGTAAAACTTTTGTTCTGGTCTTGGTTGGTCAGAATTTGGTGTGATTGACAGAAGAAAGCCCAAAAAGCAAATCCTAAGATGGAATTTTCAACCTTAGCCTTGCCTGTACTTTTTATTACTTTTTATTTTTCAAAGGATATTTCAGTCTGTAATGGTACTTATCTAGCTTGCTTTATGATACTCGTCTTTTATTTTGCAGAACTTTGTATTCCTTTCGACTGTCTCTCTTTCTCTCTCATAGTGTTGAGTTATAGTGGTAATGATCCATCAAGATTTTATCGAGTTTATGGTGTAGAACACTAATTAATCAGTTGAATTGTATTCTTATCAAATGTAACATTGTGTAGCTTTTGTATAAAACCAAGAATTGGAGAAGTCCAAATATCAACTCTCTTGCTTTAAAGAAATCACAGATGTTCCAAAGGGTTTGCAATCAGTTGGGGCCAGTTTTGCTTCTTTTTTTTTTCCCCTCCCTTTTTATTTTCCCTGTCTTGATCTATTTTTTGATGGTAGCTTTAGAAGGTTTTGAAAAGAACCCCTAATTATTGTAGCCTGCGATTGTTGGTTGGAGACTTGGTAATGACCTGGCTAAACAATAAAATGGACTTTAAATTTACCTACTTGTGGACATTTTTATTTTTGGAATAAATGTGATTCTAGAATTACAGAACATATTTTACAAGAGTTTGAGAGTCTCTTCTGAAAAGGCACTTACAAATCACAGCAACAGATACAAAATGATTACACGCACATATTAAATACCAGGCGTGAAACTCTGTTCTGCCTGGGACCTGATGCCCTTCACAATGTCTCCAGCTAGTGATTCCACAGTCATGTCTGATTGGGACCTGGAGAGAAAGAAAAAAAGGTGGGAATACTCTACATGTTTTTGTGCTCCGCTACAGCAACCATGCAGTTAATTTCATTACTTCAGTAGCCAATAACTTGTGTTAAATCAATTCATTTATAGCAAGTCTCAAGCTCATTGCCTTAAGTTGGTTACTAGAAGCCCTTGTCCGTCACGGTGGCTTATCTGCTGTGCACACTTGTGAGACGCTGCAAATGATTTTGGCCTGTCAGGTATGTGTGTGTGCACTGTCCTGATGAGCGACGGCATCTTAGAGAGCGACGCTCTGGGAAGCAGGAGCAAAATAAACATCAAGCTACTCCCCAAGCTCACTCTCATCCATGTTTTCAGCTTGGTGCAAATCGGTGTCCTCCATGTTGTTTTTTGACATTGTGAAAATGTATTCTAAAGTGGAAAAGAATGCTAGGCAACAATCTTCAGTCTTCTAGCACGGGCAAGAATTACCCCATCAGCTTGTGCTTGGAAATTGATACTTTTAACCTGTATGTGAGATACCAGAATTAAACTAGATTACTTAAATACATTAAGCATGTAATGCATTAGCTTTTAGTCAAAAGTTATTCACAATGGCTGTTTACTTCATGAATATGGTAATTAGAGAGCAGTGCCAAGCACAGACCTGCTTAAATAAGATAACAGCGCAGTCCACATATATTAATAATGCAAACAGTCTGAATTTCACCCTAAATGAATTAGTAATTTAAAAACTTTAAATATTGCTCCAAATTAAAGCTGAGAGGTAACCTGAACCTGTGCCAATTCAATTAAGTTCCACTACAGAGTATGAATTATTCAAAAATCAAGTAGATATTTTTCTGAGGTGTGCTTATCATTGTCTGTCCGAAATGCCCTAAATCAAGAAAACCAATTAGCACAACTAATTTAGTTTAGTTTTAGCATTATATATTAAATGTATAACCCACTCAACACATTTTACCAGCATAATATACACAAATGTTATGTTTTGAGGAAAACAAGTAGTTCCATAGCAAAGTGGAGTGGACCATGAACAGAGTTCGATATTAAAAAGGCAAGTTTGCAATATATTGTGGAGCAGATACAAATACTTGGAAATCAAGCCCCATTTTTAAGCGTCTAACTACACTGTAAAAAAAATGTTAGTTGTTTTAACTTAAAAAACTAAGTGTTCGTGCTGCCTTGAAATGTTAAGTTTTGTTAACTTAAACTGTGAAGT
>JAUMHR010000070.1:4222160-4239635 GCA_032361145.1 Enteromius fasciolatus
CTCATGCACGGAGCTCTCTTCTAATGAGCTGATTATCAGAATCAGGTGCGTTAACTAAGAGAGAGATGCAAAATATGTAGAGCAGGGGGGCGCGAGGACCAGGGTTGAGAACCACTGATATATACATATTTTCCCAAACAGGTCCACCAGAAACCACTGGTCAAACAACACAGCGCTTGTTGTGCTGTGTTGTGCAATTGAATAGAAGTCACCCCTGATTAGTGCCAGATGTTGATTAAATCTGGGGAACAAATCACAAACTTGTATTGTATTGCTAACTAATTACATATTTATTACATAGTAATAACATTTCACTTACTGAAACAATTGCATTTATATCTTAAATCCATTCTAAATCCATGTTCAGACTATCCTGGCTGAATTTATGTCTGGCTTTTATGTGGTCAGTTGTGATGTCACATCCCATAAAACACTTTAAGAATGGTATGCAGGATATTGATAAAATACACAATTTTATATAACGCACAAAAAAATACAGGGTTTAAAAATGTTTTTCACTGCAAAATTGTATGTTAGTTTTAGTGTGTAACAATGCGTCTGTCAGTTTTTCCTGGCAGAGTGGGCAGAATCAGCTTGGATTCTGCCTTGAGGGTCATGTGGGCACAGCTTGCCACTCAAACACACACACACACACACAACCTGGATGCATGTCTGAGGGTTACCGAGTTGAGTGGATTGTGCTGGTGGGGAGCTGGTCTCTGGTCTTTCTGCCATCTGTGAGAATTTTATGCCACAATGCATCACTATGCCAACCACTTTCATTTCGCTTGCTCTCTCTATCTTCAATAGATGGGATTGTCAGTGTAGTCTCATCTAGATGTGTCAGCTGAAAGCCACTATCAGACATGAGTCTAGGCGTATATACAGTGTGCAATATATGAAACTACAACAATGGAATACGAAATGCAACAAAGCCTTCCACACAACCTAATACTGAACTGCATTTCTGTTTATTGCATCTCCCACAAACACCCAGATCGACTTTTCAAAGGCAGTACAGAGTTTTCATCTACGGCTGGCTGTCCTAATACACTTTTACAAGTGAAAGATACAAAACCTTGGCAAACACACAGAATTCAATGGCGATGAAATTCAATCTATCTATCTGTCCATTTGCGGCTTCCATGAAACGAATGAGGTAAATCTCTCTTTTCAATTATGAATGTCTCACTCGTCTGAATTGATTATTTTTGAAACGGATGCTCCATTATTCATTATGGGTATCGGTTAATGACACATGAAAACGAGATGGAGAGCAGAGGGTGTGTAAAAACAGTACTTATGCACTTACTATAGTCTAATAATGGATTTCACATCACAGATTTTTTTAAATGATATATCATGAAGGCAATTATATATCACTGGACACAGTGGAATCAATGTAATGCAAATTGCTATTAAAACGACATTATTACTTGGGTAGGATGGTCATCACTAATTCAATCTGTGTCATCAGGCATGATTTAATATCTTTATTTCTTTTTCTATAGAGCACTGTGCTGTCTACATATGATCAGCATTCTAAAAATAAAAGTTCCAATTAAAGCCAAGAAGGGTTTTTCAGTCTGACATTGTGTCAACCCTGGGACCTTTGAGACTATGCATGGACCAGTCTGCTTTAAGTGTAAGACTGGAGCTCAGCAACATGTAATGGGAGAATAATGTATCCCACTGACTTCTGAAATGTAACAAATGATGTCTATCTAAAATGTAACTGATATGTACACACTATTGCTAAATTTGGCTGTCAATTCACTTGCTGCGCTTAATGCTGTTCTGTAGAGACACAGTTCAGTAACTCACAGGGCTAACAAACGTATTCTATAACAAAATGGACTTCCGAAAAGTACTGACGGTAAAAAAAAAAAAAAATTGCAAAAATTGTATGCAGTGTTTACGGAACCAAAAACTACTTGTTAATGGTGTACTTCAACAGTGCAAGAAATTACATAAAAGGCATTTTTTTGCGATATCTTGCCATAACAAAAACGGCAAATCCGAGCCAACGTATTACAAACTTAAACTCAAAACAAATAAGCCACATTCCAAAATTGTGCAACCTGCATCCTGTTTACTTCATTATTTCCATAAAATGGATTTCTTTATTAGCCGAGCCCAAGTAATAAGCCAAAGATGTTTAATAAGTGCTGTTTTTACATAGCAACACATAACAAAACATGACGGATCTCTCAACAGTGATTTTGTTAGTTTTCAGTTGTTGTAATATAACTTTGGTCAAAGATTGGGCTTACCAAATGTGCAAGGTAATATGGTATACAGTCTGTTTTGTATGCACACAAAACTATAATTTCAACACAGTCTCACTCTAACTCGTCACATTTTGACGCTCTGTCAAGACCCTTTTGTGATGCTTTTTGAAGCTCAAATATACCCCTTTTAAGTCACTTTTCATTGTGAAGTGTCCTCCATTGTTTTAAATAGCGAAAATATGGAGATGCGATATTTGTTTTCTTTTATTGTCATAATTAAAAGATATGTTGGGTAAAAACATTGGCATTATTGCATGCATGCAGGGGTTAAGTGATAATATTTACACATTTATGAGCATGTAACCCCTGCCCATAAACATACCATCTGTCAATAAAACACAAGATATAGCAGGCAGATACCGTCATCATTTATTTAAAAGTAGTAATATTCCAAGAAATGCTGCTACAAGAACGTCAATGTTGGTTGTGAAATGCCACTGACTTTTGTGTATCTCGTGACCATTACAGTATGTCATGCTACGGGACGGGAGTATGTTTTCTGAATGAGGGGTGAGCGTGTTAACAGAACAGGATCATTTTTAGTGATTAAAACCTTGTGTTTTAGTAAAATTACTATACTATAAAGACTTTCTATGGCTTCAGAAGACTTGGAATGTGACACGACTTGTCTGTAATGTATTTATACTGCTTGTTTATGATTAGTTTGTGCAATAAATACCTGTGACTGCATTTGCCTGTGTGTGTTGATATTGTTTAGGGGTGGGTATGTTTAGGGTAGAGGTTGGGTTTGGTGCTCCAATAAATGTAAAAAAAGAAATATAATAAATGTATATATGCATGCAAATCATTACATTGACACAAAACAACTATAAGCAATGGTGGACCCTTCCCTTCAAAAAGTGACAAAAAGGGGTACCTTGAGCTTCAAAAAGCGACCCAAAAGGGTCTTGACCAAGTGTCAAAACGTGACGAGTGAGACTGTGTTGATAATTTAGGTGATTTTCTCATTATAGCATAAACAAACCCATTACAACCCAATGGGCAAAGATGAGAATTAAAAGGATAAGGTAAGCAGATGTAATTTCCACTGGTAAAATGTAGCAAAGTTCAAATTGTTCTAGTCTACCTCCGTACGTGATTTGACTGAGCTTTTTTTTATATTATACCAGTTAGTACACAGTGTTTGTTGGTACTGAGTATTCGGTTTTCTCTAAGCGATTGTGGCAATAGTGTTATGCCTATCACTGCAGTTTGGCACTAAAAGATTAATGCTCAATTAAATTAGAATTTTGAGGCTTTGTGCTCGTTTGTAGAGTGTCGTAACTTGTGTTTCAAGAGACTTGTACCCCAACCCTCCACATCGCAAGTGTAATGCTGTAGCATATGCACTACTGGCCATATAAATCTAGATTTAGTTGTGTAATGCAAACATCAAAATCCACATGGAAAAGTGTGTTGAGGACGCAATATATTATGCAAGGAAATTGACTTTACTAATAAATAATTTGTGATTATTGTTTTTGCAGTTTTGCAGATAGTTTTGGTAGAGTCACGTATTTCCAATAAATAGGTTGGATTTCAGTGAACTGATCACAAAGTGTTTTAGACTCGAAACATCTTAGGGCCTATGAGTTATTTACAAGAGAAATCATCGCTGAAGTCAAAGTTTTGATTTTTGAAAGTGAATATGCTCTGGTGATGGATGGATGATGTTTCCAATCGATATTGCAGTTCAGCACCTCCAGATTGTTCTGTGAACTTCAGGTGAAGGTAGCTTGCAAATCAGGGAACGGAGAAAACATTTTTGGTTCCTACTTTTCATAAATGTTTAACGCTATAGATTTATAATGTCCCATAGTGGAGGACAAGAACACTGAGAACCAGATTTATTTGACACACTTAAAGTTAGGGATTTGAAAAACAAGTTATTTTCAAAACAGAATTGGTAGACTGTCTGAATGACTAGTCTGTCTCAAGCAAGCCTTGCATGGCTACGTTCACACAGCAGCAGAATACTATGTTTTATTTACAAGCGTGAGTCCACATTTAATTATTTAACTAGATTTAGTATTCCGTGGCCATGTGGCACTATAAAATTTTCCTTAATTTCATGTAGTTACTCATTAATATTACTTTTCATGGAGAAGAATTGTTTTAATCCGTTCAGAAGGCCAAGAAAAGTACATACATGACTATAACTGTAGATGGTTGTCCATGTACACTACACATAATATTACACATTAAAATAAATTAACTGTTTGAACTAGTGAAGATGAGCTTGGTTTTTAATTAACAATATTAAAAGACAAATTATAGAATCAAGAATTAAGTTTTGATATATATTTATGGTAGGAAATTTACTAAATGTCTTCATGGAACATGATCTTTACTTTATGATACGTTATGACTGGTTTTCTATGACTAAAATTATACTAAAATAAAATCTTTTTAACCTCAGTATAAAGTTGACCTCAGTATCTGACTAGTCAGTTGCTGGAAGACTAGTAGACCACCCTGGCCCACCCATAATTTGCTAAAAACAAACCAGTTGGAAGATTAGTATGGACTGTAGCACACACACACACACACAACAGACTGACCAACTGAATGAGGAGGTTGTTTAGGTCTGTCAGCGGCTTGTTGATGAGCAGTAGCTCCTCTGCAGCCTCAGTGTCTTCATTACTGTCTGATCTCTACAAAAAAGAGAAAGAGAGCGCATTATTAGATTTAGAAGGAAAAAAAAACAAGAGGAAGAAAGCAGGAGAAGCGAACGGAAGAAAATGAGGACAGTCAGTCATTGGGGGGAAGCTTAGTGAAAAGAACTCTAGACCCAACGCAGCAGAGGATTGAGCGTCTGAGAGATTCCTGCTCATGTAATCATCACAGGAAGTACAGTAGCTTGAAGCTGGTGCTATTTTTAACAGAGACGCTCCTCAGAGGTGCCGGGGTCTCTGCACACTGCCCAGCTCTGCTGGAACAATGCGTACCGCTCGCTGTCTACCAACAGTCACAAGATCTTACTCTTTAGTAACAGCTGTCAGGTGAGAAAGACAGACAAAAATAGACAACAGCAAAAATGCATAAGAAATGCAAACTTTGTTACCCATCAGCGAGAGCAGCCGTGCTGCGAGTCTGGTTCAAAAGTTCACGCCGCTGTCTCCAGCTGTCTTATTCTGGCTAATATTTCAGTGAATGTGAGTGTCTGGGATCCTCATGCAGATTGACAGACCGGGGCAATGAGATTACAGCAAGCCTTCGCTTAATAGGACTGCAGCTTTTCACAATTAAACTCCCTTCACTCATTTCAAATATTAATGATGGAGCTCGGGCTGACATCGTGAGAGAAACCGTGAACGCGAGAGGGAAGGACATTCAGCGCAGTGGGAAAAGTACTTGTGACTGTCTCGCTCATCATTATCACCCAAATGAATTTGGGTTGCGTGGACACTTTTTAATAAGCTTTGCATTTCTCTTTTTTTGTCGTCGTCTTTTTTTTTTCTCTCGGAGAACTGAATTCCATTAAAAGCTTCTTTTTTGCAATGTCCGTGCATAAATATGTATGGAAGGACGCTGAGTGAAAAACAAAGGCCTTGGTGGATAATGAGGGTTGAGGAGGAACTGACAGGGGAGTGACTTCCTGTGCCACATATCTGACTTTAAAGCACTATTTACCACGGGTCTGCTGAAGCACACCGGCAAAAATAGCACTGAGAACTATTAGACGTCAAAGTGCTGGAAATGGAACACGAACGCTCCCCACTCGCATTTACGCGCACGCTCGGTAACTCTGACAAAGATGTCCGCGGTGAGTAATTATGGGTAAAAGGTGTGGTGGATCTACTTGGAGTGAGTGGCTGGATGTGTGCTGCTGGTATCTGCATAGCAGTTGTCATTGCATAACAATCTAATCATCAGTGAGGAGAGGATCCAGACATGAACCCCCTAAAAGCATGCCTACGGCGACAGTAGCAGGCAAGCGCTCCCTGAGGACGGGGGGGCCGGGGGGTGCAGGAAAGGAGGAAAGAGAGAGAGAAACGAAGAGAACGGCTCAAGAAATGAGGGCGACGGAGTGAGAAATGTTTACAAACAGGCTGGAACGGCGAGAGTGGGGAAATTAAATATAAATGTATAACTACTGGAACGAGAAAAATAGGAAGAGAGGATTAACAGCAGACAGTCGTGAGCAGCGAGAAAGAAATATTTTACTATTTATTCTAATTTGTATTTTTATTTGATTGATTTTCTTGATTGATTAATTGATTTGCTGAAAAGTTTGTATCACAGTGCAGCACTGGACAAAATGGGCATATAAACGGTAACGGTTAAAAAATGTTTTTATTGAAGATGTAGATTTTTATTTCTAGATGGGTCTGAAATTGGATAGAAGCAGAAAATATATAAATAAAGCATTCTGCATTTCTCAAGATATACACTAGTGTACACCCATTAGTTTTTATTACACATTTTTTCATTATCGTTTTTTAGAATTTTTTTTTTTGACATTTTCTATAGTAGTATAGAGTTGCCATATCTTAATGTCTCAAAAACCTTATTTAAAAAATAAATAAATAAATAAAACATAACTCACTATATCACATTATTCTACTAGTTGCTGGATGACTAGTAGATCATCCTAACCCATCTATCATTTATGCAAAAAAAAGAAAAACAGAGGCAAGACATATGGAAAAAGTAGTATGGGAAATTATATTGCCATTTTCCCCAGTGCAGACACTAGCTATAGTGTTTAAAGGAATAATCTGAGTTGAAAATGAGTTCAGTTCTATATTATTTTCCCTGTGGTACAAAGTTACAAAGGATAGTTCACCTTCAGTTGGTCCCCATTGACTTGCATAGTATGGTGAAATAGAGGGAAAAAGTCTATGCAAGCCAATGGAGAGTAACTGAAGGTGAACTATACCTTTAACTATTACAGACAAATCTGAGACCATTAAAAAAAAGTTCCAGTAAGTATTACATTTGTTACATCACCTACATCAGTGGTTACATTTATAAAGTATATGGAACCAAAAAATATACACTGAGAAATATTAAATATAATAATACATTTGTAAAGGTTTTTAGAAGGCAAACAAAAAATGACAGAATCAACCCAGTCACTGACCTTGTAAAGTTTTATCCCATCTCACAACTTCTTTTTCTTGACAACATAATGGCAGTAGTCCTAGTGACTTTTGAAAAATATGCACAATGCTATTAAGAAAGCTACATAATAGCATAACATGTGCTTAATTAGCACTAATAAATGACTAACTTTGTTGTAATATGCATGATTATAAGCAACTAATAGGTGTAACAGTAAAATAAAGTGTTACCCCAAAATATTGGGGGCATTATTTAGTTAACACTTTGGTATAAGGACCAATTCTCCCTATTAACTAGTAGAATGGCAATTAATAAAACATTGGCTGTTTATTATAATACTTATAAAGCACATATTCAGCCTGACCATATTCTACATCTTTAATCTTACCCAATGCCTAAACTTAAGCAAATTATGAGTTTACTGAGGCAAAAGTCATAGTGAGCGGTTTGGTAATAGTGAGAATTTGACCTTAAAATAAAGTGTTTATTTTTAACAACTACACAACTGTTTCAAAATTTAGGCTTGGTAAATTATTTTTTAAACATCTGAAAGTCTTACAATAAGATTTGTCACAGAGTTTATTAATCTTTAACATTAGCTAATAAAAATACAGCTGTTAATTATTGTCCTTCTTTCCAATTAAATAACACTGGCCTTTTGATTTTAATTATGTTTTATTGTTGGAATCAACATTAACTAAAATTAATAAATTCTTTAGAACTATAGGTTACACTATTTTAAGGAGTCCTTGTTACATTATAATCATACATTTACATACTTAAAGTGTTACAAATCATTTTTCATTGTTAGTTCACGTGGTTAACTAATATTTACAAATAAAGCCTTATTGTAAAGCGTTCCGGGTTACTCCTATTTAAATAAATTGTTTGCATTGAATTGGTGCTCAAGAAATATTATCAGTGTTAAAAGCAGTTGTTCTGCTTAATATTTTGTGGAAAACAAGTTCATTTCATAGGATTTGTCAGTGGAAAAAAAAAACTGCATTTATTTGATATATAAATCCTATAAATGTCTTAACTGTCACTTTTGATCAACTTAATCGATAATACGTATTATATCTGCACAAACAATTTCACAAAAATGTATTTTTCTATACTTCCAAATGCTATTCGATTGAGTGGACAGTTTAAGACAGTCTGTTTGGTTTTTACTCAAAGATACTAAATAATTACTCTCCTAGCAATGTAGACTTCTGTCATGCAATATTGCTACGTTGTGGAAAAAACAGCTGGTAAAAGCTGCAGTGTTTGCTACCAAGTGTATCAAACAAAAGTCTCTTTCTCTTCTCTCCTAAAACCACATTTCACAGATTCAATAACACAAACCCTATGATCTTTGCCAAGTGTCATTTTTGTGTGCAGTATGCATCAAATGGGCAGTAAAAGGTCCACGGGCAGCACTTCACAGGCTGAGATGGCACTTTAATAGGCTTACTCACAAACCATATTCATAAATTTAAACAAAATTGAAATCGGAGACAGAACTACAGAGTAAGAAGGACAGAGGCCAATAAAGAATACGAGGAAGAAAGACTGTCCTCCCAATTATAGAGAAATCATTTTAACATAAAAAAACATACGCCAAAACAGACAAATTCCCCACCACACTGATGCTATAAAAATCGGCAAATACCATATCTAACTTAAACCCATACAGAACTTTTCCTGTCACAACAAGACAGCTTCCTATGTGGAATATACATTGCACCGCCAGAGCCCCCACCCCTCACTACAGTGAAGACATGTTTCATATACTGGAACACATCCAGGCTCAGGGAAATGTGCTTGTTTGTGGGGATCTGAATGTTTGACTTCATGGACACACAGGGAAAAAAATATATTAATAAATAAGATAAGTCCTGTATAAATAACAACATTTTGCCTTTTCCAGAGAAATAGCCATGGCCATATTGTCAAAAAGAACTGGAAGGTATGTGTCTGTATTTGTCAGCTGTCATATAAGGGGACACATTCAGGTGAATAATACAGTATTTATAACAGAGATCCTTTAAGGATTTTTATGATTTATTGGCACCAATAACTCTTCTCCAAAATATTTGAAAGTTGTGTGAAGGGGGAAAACTGTAGCCTTATTAAATCAATGCGCACTGAAAGTGAATCTGGAATATAAAAAAAACAGCAACAAAAGAGCAAAACACTTTCCTCAGGATAGTGGAATGCATGTTACAGCTTAAGCCCAACATTATTCAATACCAATGAACCACTGTGGAGCAACCTGCAAGCCCAGGCTCTGACTTCACACAACACCAAACACTCAACAGGATTTACAGTAGAACACCACCAGTAAACTCCATTAAAACCACAACCATGACTTTCTAGGTCACATCCCAGAAAACACTACACATATTCACATTAGGACCTAACCGCACAACACGCTCATCACACCAGTATAATCTAGTACTAAAAATCAATTCCACAGGAAACTTTAACTTTGCAGTAAATATACTGAGAGCTAACAGCTGCAGGGCCCTGTATGCCGTAAAACGAAAATGCCCTTTAGAAGGTCCTTTCTGATTTTGGCCAGAAATATTATAATCTGCAGTTTTGCCCATTGCCCTTTATGCCAGTGGGATGTGGGGTCCAATAACTAAGAAATCAGAAAAATTAGTGTCTAATTTGAAGTAAAATGGGATAAAATATCCAATGAACGCAACAAAGCACAACAAATAAAGCATGCAAATATTCCATAACTATAAAAATATAAAACAGGAATTACCTAACATTTTAAACCTAAAGACTTTTTCCTGGGCATTTTCTAAGTGAAGTGATGTATTACATGGCAGACACTTTTTTTGTCTTGAAAATGATTGTGCGGATTCTTATTGGACTGGATTTCACTAATGAAATAGGAATGTACGATACTATAGGACCAATATAGGAATTGGCTGATCAAATATTGACTGATATCGGCCTGATATGCAGATATGTCTTGCCTATAAGAGGAATGCTAACTTGCATGTGCTCAGGGTGTGCTAGCGATTAGATCATGCTAGCAGTGTTGCTCATTCTTACTGCAAAGTTTTACCTGAATGATTGGATTCACTGTTCTGAATAGCTGCATTTAAACTGAGAATGCACATACAGAGTAACACCTTCAGTATGTGACAGAGTCAACAGTAATAACATTTAATTGTTAACTCATTGTAATAAAATGAAAACAAAATACATACATTTTTTTATATTGTTTTCTGATTAAATAAACAGTAAATGATGCCATAAAATCAAATCATGTGAATGTTTTGATTTGAAGTTAAGAAGCTATAGCTTACACTGAAAAAAAAAACAGTTGAGCTGAAAAATAAAATTGGCATATCAGATATCGGCAAAAATCCAACATCGGGCATCCCTACTGTGGAATTTTACCAAGCAACAGAAAATGTAACTGGCCCTTAACTAACTGACATGGGATGCAGTGATTTTTAATAATAAAAATATTTATTCATTTGATATTCCATGAATACAGTAGACCGATAAATAAATAAAAAGTAACACTAACCCAATAATTCATAAAAGGGATCAAATTAAAAATTTCATTTCTTATGGCGTTTGAACTTTAGTATTTTTTTTTGGGATATGTTGCCAGTAATACTTTATTTTATCATAACTTAATGGAATCTGTTTGCTCTAAACCAATAAATATAACAAACAATTCACAAAACAGTAGTCAAAGAATATACCTCGAAGATCTACTATTTCTGCTACTAGTTCACATCCAATGGACACTTGAAGATCCATAGAGCATGGGAGAAGAGTGGTGAAGAGCAATGAAAACACAACTCTCTCTATAGATCTGTACCTATAGATATTGTGCATTCAAATTGTATTTATACAACACATGCTTGATAATACTTTTTTCATACACAGGAATATTTCTTTAACAGTCGCAAAGTTCTTGATCAAACATAGAAGCTACTCAAACAGTGAGCTATTTCAGATGTAGCAGAAAAAGCCACAGGAAAGCACAGCTGAGGACCCAGAAAAACTCACATGATCTGAGGAAATGAGTGAACGAGTGAATATTCAGAGTAGAACATACGCTACAGTAGATTGAAATGAGTGTTGTGTTTGTTGAGAAAAGGTACAAGTGTACTAACGTAATGCATTTTTGTAGAATTTATACTTATTATATAAATAGTTCACATTAACAATTTTATCAAGTCACTTCAAGTGTGGAATATTAGCCATAAACTAATGTTGTTGGAAGACTTTACACAACAATGTTTTCACCAACAACAACAAAATAGGCAAACTGGCTATTGAAAATGCAAAAAAAATAAAATTGTCGTCTGCATATTAACTATGGAAATGCAAATTTGTGAAAATGTGACATGTGCATGTCTATTAAGTGTTCAGCCAAAATCTGTAAAGCATAATACAGAGTTGTAGTTGATCTGTTTAAACAGGGATTGTGGTTGTCTATTCTTTTCACTATAATTAGACCAAAATGAGACAGAGCTGCCCTTTAACATAATGCAAAGACATCAGGGAAACATTCTTTTTAAAGAAGTATTCATTTATGAACTATATACAGTACAAAAGTTATTATATAGGCCAAAAGTTTGGACACACCTTCTCATTCAATGTGTTTTCTTTATTTTCATGACCATTTACATTGGTAGATTCTCACTGAAGGTGAGACAACCTACGTACTTACGTACTTAACAAAAAAAGATGAAATAACTGAAAACATCTTTTATATTCTAGTTTCAAAATAGTCCCCCTTTGCTCTGATTACTGCTTTGCACACTCTTGGCATTCTCTCGCTGAGCTTCAAGAGGTAGTCATCTGAAATGGTTTTCCAACAGTCTTAAAGGAGTTCACAGAGGTGTTTAGCACTTGTTGGCCCCTTTGCCTTCACTATGCGATCCAGCTCACCTCCAACTGGCCTTGTGGAGGCCAAGTCATCTGCCGCAGCACTCCATCACTCTCCTTCTTGGTCAAATAGCCCTTACACAGCCTGGAGGTGTGTTTGGGTTCATTGTCCTGTTGAAAAATAAATGATCTTCCAACTAAACACAAAATGGATGGGATATTGCTGCAGGAAACCATGCTGGTTCAGTGTGCCTTAGTTGTTCTAGAGATGTGTCTGCTGCTAGAACTCTGTGTGGCATTAATCTAGTCTCTGATCTGAGCTGCTGTTAACTTGCGATTTCTGAGGCTGGTGACTCGGATGAACTTGCCTTCAGAAGCAGAGGTTACTCTTGGTCTTTCCTGGCTCAGTCCTCATGTGTGCCAGTTTCGTTGTAGCGCTTGATGGTTTTTGCGACTCCACTTGGGGACACAATTCAAGCAAGAAATTCCACTAATTAACCCTGATAAGGCACACCTGTGAAGTGAAAACCATTTCAGGTTTGAAATTTCACCTCTTGAAGCTCATCGAGAGAATTCCAAGAGTGCGCAAAGCTGTAATCAGAGCAAAGGGTGGCTATTTTGAAGAAACTAAAATATAAAATATGTTTTCAGTTATTTCACCATTTTTTGTTAAGTACGTAACTCCACATGTGTTCATTCATAGTTTTGATGCCTTCAGTGAGAATCTACCAACGTAAATGGTCATGAAAATAAAGAAAACACATTGAATGAGAAGGTGTCTAAATGTCACGAGCTGCACTTGAGTTGCCCTTGGAAGCCTTCAGAGGGCACTCCAGCCCGGACTATGTTCATTGTTTGTATGTCTCTCTGTTCTATGTTCAGGACCTATATTTTTAAGTGTCTCCCATTGTTCCCATACCAACCATGTAATGTCTCCACCCCGCTTGTTTGTTGCCATGTTTACAGATTAGTTCATCTACCTCATTACCTGTTTGTTCCTTGTCTTGTCGCTGATCATTGTGGTTAATTCCCTGTGTAAAGCCTTCCGTGTTTCCCTGTATTTTTCCCGTGCTTTCCCGTGCTCTGCTACGGATTTGGATTATGCTTGTGTCTCAGCCTTTGATGTTCATGTTTGCTGTTTATCGACCCTGCCTGATTCTTCCCTGTGTCTATCAATAAATAGAAGTTTGCATTTGAATCTGCACTCCTCCCTGTCTCTCTATCGTTACACCAAACTTTTGGCCTGTACTGTATATATATTATATATTTAGAAAATATTTGCATGTACAAATTTAGATTTATATAATTAATCGCAATGAAACCATTTGAAAGCAATACATACTCAAAATAAGTGCCTTTATCCCCATTTTCGAACTGTCCCCATTGGCACTTAATGAAACAAAGATAGCTAAAGTCAACAGATTTTACTACACCATCCAATCTCTGTGTAAAAATAACATAATGATGCTGCCGGCTTTTTTTTCTTCTTCATTTTCTCCATGTAATTAAGCACAACTCTCAAGTGAAAATCGTCATTTTGACTGCCCTTTACAAATTAGTGGATAACTCAGTCATATTCATCCATGACATTTAATATTTTGGCTTTAATCACTATTTATGTTTGCCTTTCTTCAGAAAAAATAAATAAATAACTAAATCAAACAATTTATCCTGGAAATCTTGAGTTGAATGACCTTATAACTTATTTAATGTATAACTTATCACTGACATCTGTACTGTATACAACTAAATATGTATGTGAAAGAGAGGGGTTCTCAAAATGTTACCATCTCTCACCTAAATCTCTGATCAAAGAAAGTGCTTCCCAGGAAATGGCGACCCCGCCTCCATCATCCATAGCCCCCTGCCCGACGTCCCAGCTGTCCAGATGACCACTGAGCAACACCACCTAAAAAATAATCAGAGAAAAGGCATACAAATGAATAGTAAAATAAACACATTTTCTCAGCATTGTTTCCTTTATATGTTTGTGTGTGTGTGTGTGTGTGTTTCCTTTTTATAGTTACACTATTGTTTATTCATGTATAAAAAGGGTTTACATAACAAACTGTAAAAGGAAAAAAGCATCCTGGCAACCTTTTCCAGATGTTGACTGTCATTCTAAATGGATCTTGTCAAACCCAGGCCTCAGTGAAAGCCTTTAAACTCATGCACTAGATTAGATTTAAACTCTAAACATCCTCCTCTCATAGTTCTAACACTGGCTAAATATATCTCTCTACTCCACCGAGAGCATCTTCTACCACTTAACATTCACTTTCGGCAAAGCTACAAAAACTTTAAGAATATAGCTTACAAATAATACGCTCCAATTTAGTTTTATACTGTCAATCTGCCATTCATACAATAGCCTCTATGGGCTGGTCAAATTTTATGGCAATAAACATTCTTTCTTTTTATAACTTTTGGGGAATAAAGCTCAATTGAAGTCTGTTTTCGAGACTGCCTCAGTTAAGTGAGGATTTTCCAGTTGATTTGTCAGCTATCTGCCTACAGCATCCTGTTGGCAAATATACAAATGCTGTCTGGACATTCGCCAATCAGCTAAAAAGCCCACTCCCTCCAAATTTATTTTTGAAATCTGTGACAGATTTTGTCTATACCGTGTCATGTTGTTGTCAGACTCATGACAGGTTAACACTTCCAACAGCATCATGAGAAAAGGCTAACGGTAATCTATGCCAACCATCTGTGAGTTACAACGGGTGAACTCTAAAGCAACAGCAAAAACAGCAAAAATCATAAAACACTGTAGTGACCATCCTTTTGTGTTGAACACAATCTACTGTGAGATTTGCACTTTCACAACCAGACACCAAAAACACACAGATGGAAACATCTAGGTGGAAACGGTTCAGACTGTTCTTTAGTGCTGCTGAATTATTAAACAGGAGACAAATCGGGTCGTTATTTTGTCATCCTTGTGCCATTTCAAACCTGAATTATGCTGCTTTTTTCATTTTGAATACAATTTTTACAGCATTTACAAAAAGTCTGCTAATGGCAGCTATCATGCTTCATTAAATTAGACTATACGACTGTCGCGCAATTTGTCAAGTCTGCTAAATTCATAAAGTAAGCAAAAGAGAGACATTTAAGTTGCTATTCACCAATAATCTTCCTTTCTATAAAGCTTTGAAACGTCATTCACATTTAAACTCAAGTCAAAACGGCCTGTAAAAGAAAGAAACTGATATCATCTTGTATTTATTTTACTGTTCTGTTTCAAGTGTTCACGCTTCCTCATAAGTTTATAAGTGGGTTTGGCGTGCTGTCCAGGGAGCAGGCCGGAAGAACGGCGGGCTCGAACCGATTAGAACCCTAGCGAGGGTAAGGGCTCGGCGTCCGGCTCGAACTCCGGCTGCAGCCCGGAGTGGAAGTTGAGTTAGAGGGAGGCAGAAGGGGAGGGGGAGGGTTTTGTAAAAGCGAGATGGGAATGAATGGGAAGTTTGTGCTTTTATAGTGCTTTGGAACTGGTTTGATTGGGCGATCGTAACCGGGGAATGATTAGCTGACTGCTAACAGCTGTGGGCAATTCGTCCAGCGATCCACTCGAAAGTATGTTATTGTCAAAACATGTATTTAATGCTGTTCTTTTCACCATATATATTAAGCAGCACATCTTACTTTGTATACTTATAATAAAAATAAATGAGCACAACTATGTGACACTGAAGAATGGAGAAAAAAGCATTTAAAATCAAATAAAAAAACTTATTTTAAACAGTAAATTTCAGAATATTCAGATTCTAGATTTTAAAATAGTTGTATTTCAGCAAATATTGTCATATCCTAGCAAACCATACATCAATGGAAAGCTTATTTATTCACATTTATATATATCCAGGCTTTGACTTATAATAAGAGATGGCTCTCAAATATATGTACATATATAAAACTTACCAATCCATAAATAATAATGAATAAAACAAATCAAAGCAAATAATGAGTAAATAAAGACTTTTTAATTATTGTGTAAAATATTTATTGAAATTCCTTTAAGAAAACAGTCACTGGTAACATGAAATGTTGAAGTAAATTTGGCATAACTTCCAGAATTATGCCACAGCTTACACAGAATCAAGAACATCTAAAAGCTTTACGTCAATGAACAAAATCAACATAAAATGTTGTGTAACTTCTGGTGATTTTAGTAATCCTCTTTAAAGCCAGCTCACAAACAGAAATTATTTTCCACTTCTTTCAAGTACAAAACACAAACAAACAAAAACTAAACCAGAATTCTTCAGAGGCTGATGGTAGACCTGCACTGCATACATTATGGTTTGGCAGAAGGACCGGCATAATTTGATGTGGTCCTGAAAATGGAACTGATGGATTTCATCTAAATATGTTTTTTTATGCAAAAAAAATGCATTATA
This sequence comes from Enteromius fasciolatus, assembly GCA_032361145.1. Classification (NCBI taxonomy): domain Eukaryota; kingdom Metazoa; phylum Chordata; class Actinopteri; order Cypriniformes; family Cyprinidae; genus Enteromius; species Enteromius fasciolatus. The sequence goes on from JAUMHR010000070.1 coordinate 4,238,776, forward strand.
TATATATATATATATATATATAACTTTTTTTTTTTTTTTTGAGACTAACTACGCTAGTAATACTGACAGCATAACTACTGTATGCTGTTTGACGAAACGCGTAACATGGATGCGAAAAAAAAGGGAAAACAAAAAAAGACCAAGGAATATGCCAATAAAAGCACAGAGGGGTTTCGTAGTGAGTATTGAGACAAAGAGAGATCTGTCTCCAGATTAAACTTAACTTCCTAATAACTATATGGCAGGGTGGAATGTAAGGGCTGACTGACCTCATAATTAAACACTATCATGTCACCGTTAATGAGCTCTGACAATATGAGGCTATTAATTACGAAGCACTGAAATATGAATGAGGGAGTGAAATTAAGAGAGTGCACAGGGAGAGGATCAGTTGAGCCTAATGAGCCCACTATCCAAGGGGAGTCAAATTCAATATTCTGCAGTAAATCTGGACCAGACAGGGGCCAAAACCTATAACTAGCTGAACAATCAAGATGTGTAAATGAAAATGAAAACAGATGGTAATCAAATGAATGTAACTGCAGTCTGGTATTTGGAATTAAATCATAGAGTGATCCAAAAAGGAAAAAAAAAGAAAAAAAAAAAAAAGTAGTAGGCTCACTTAAATGTCACTGTGCAAAATACTGTATCAGACCAAAAAGCACACCAGTAGACATTTGTTAAGAATAAAATTATTATAATGTAAGATTTGTATTTCTAGATAATTCTCTTTGTCTCTTTTTTACCATAAAAATGAAAATGTGCGTTTCTTTCTTCTGTAAATCACAATATATATATATACACTATATTACCAAAAGTATTCGCTCACCTGCCTTTACTCATTCTATGAACTGAAGTGC
>JAUMHR010000070.1:4239735-4252588 GCA_032361145.1 Enteromius fasciolatus
ACCAAAGATCTCAAATTTGGACTCATCAGACCAATGCACAGATTTCCACTGGTCTAATGTCCATTCCTTGTGTTTCTCGGCCCAACAAATCTCTTCTGCTTGTTGCCTCTTTTTAGCAGTGGTTTCCTCGCAGCTATTTGACAATGAAGGCCTGATTCGCATAGTCTCCTCTTAACAGTTGTTCTAGTGTAGGAGCCATAAAGGCGTTAATATTGTTGTATAGTGTTTTTCTATTGCATATGTACTTTGACTGCATTTTGTAGGTATTTTCTGTGCTCCCCCTGTGGTGAATGAGATGAATTGTAACCCTTTTTGCATTTCCTGTGGGTAGCCATCTTAAACAGGAAGTGATGTGAATGATAGGGAGACCTGCAGCCATTATTCCTCACTACACAGTTTTGTCTTATTTTCTCAAGTATTTATGTTTTTGTTACAATAAACACAAGTCTTTAATTAAAGAAGGCTTTGGAGCAGTGTCGATTTTACTTTCCCACACGGAAGTGGCCAAATGTTTAATAAGAAGCCACTACATCTAGAGATGTGTCTGCTGCTAGAACTCTGTGTGGCATTTATCTGGTCTCTGATCTGAGCTGCTGTTAACTTGCGATTTCTGAGGCTGGTGACTCGTATGAACTTGTCTTCAGAAGCAGAGGTTTCTCTTGGTCTTCCTTTCCTGGGTCAGTCCTCATGTGTGCCACTTCCGTTGTAGCGCTTGATGGTTTTTGTGACTCCACTTAGGGACACAATTAAAGTTTTTGCAATTTTCCGGACTGACTGACCTACATTTCTTAAAGTAATGATGGCCACTCTTTTTCCTTTAGTTAGCTGATTGGTTTTTACCATAATATGAATTTTAACAGTTGTCCAATAGGGCTGTCATCTAATAGTAACCTTACTTCTGCATAACACAACTGATAATCCCAAAACCATTGATAAAGCAAGAAATTCCACTAATTAACCCTGATAAGGCACACCTGTGAAGTGAAAACCATTTCAGATGACTACCTCTTGAAGCTCATCGAGAGAATTCCAAGAGTGTGCAAAGCGGTAATCAGAGCAAAGGGTGGCTATTTTGAAGAAACTAGAATATATGTTTTTTGTTTTTTCACCTTTTTTGTTAAGTACATAACTCCACATGTGTTCATTCATAGTTTTGATGCCTTCAGTGAGAATCTAGCAATGTAAATGGTCATGGAAAAAAAACAAAAAAAAACCACATTGAATAAGAAGGTGTGTCCAAACTTTTGGCCTGTACTGTATATCCTGTCTTTTTTTGTCTTTGCATGCAACAAATCAGCAAATGCTTAAAAATAGAAACAAAAAATAGAGAGAATATTACCTGCAGGGCCAGTCGGACTACAGATGAAAGGTTTTTGAGCAGACAGTGGATGATGTCCAGCAAACAGAGGAGCAGAGAAGAGCAGCTCTTTAGCCCTGAGTCCAGATACACACGAGAGACTTCCACAAAGATATTAGACACCACCTCAATCAGACCTGAGGAGAGAAACAAAATCATACTTAGGCACATACACATTTCCACATATATTTGAACACTGACACATTTTTCCCAATTTCAGCCCTGTATGCCACTAGAAATTAATCAAAATTAAAACAATCAAGATGACATTGAAGTACATATTTTAAGCTTTAATCACAAAACAAAATGCTTAGGAATTACAAACCATATTATAGAGATTTAATTCCTTAACTCGTCCTCCATTTTTGATGAAAATACCATAGAATTAAAGCATATTGCATATTAATTATATAATGGTAACTTGAATATGTTCTGGTCAGCAGATAAAATTACACACACACACTTATAATTATTATTAACATTATTATTATTATTACTTTGCCTGTGTCCAAATATACAACTGATCCATATAAATGGATACATAATATAAACATTGATATATTTTAGCTGTTGATAAAAACATATTTCACATATCTGTGCCAGGCAGTCTATTGAGCTTTAAATTCAAACAAAGACCACAATTACCTGAGATGAAGTTATCAAATTTTTTTTGGGGCATTCAAATACAATTTTCAAATTCTCACAAGTGATACTATACATTCATCTTCAAATCCAAAGTCTCATGATTCAGGTCAAAATGACCTTTCAAATGAAGATTCAGTCTAGCCAAAACTTGCAGTGTTTCTTTTTTAAACCTTTAACCGCTATTTAACTTCAAAGATACAAAAAAATAATAATAATAAATTCAGGAGAACAGAGTGAGAGGCAGACCTTGGGCTTCTACATTAAATGCACTGTACAATACAAATAAGCACAAATGAAAAATTGTTCCTTTATAGTCATTTCTAAACATTCTTTTACAATGTAAGTCTACAAAACACAAAAGTGTTTGAATGCGTTCATCTTTCCGCTCTTTGCTAACATGGCATGATCTTTAACCTAGATTGCTGAAGATAGATAGACTGCAAGGTGGGTGCACATTTTTAATACTGCTACTAGGATGAAGATAAAATAGGGCTTGTGCCTTTTAAAAACGCAATACAACATAACATAACATTTTAATTTAATTTTTTAATAGTCAAACACAGCCAAATATGTAAATACTTAAAGAATTTATATTTATTTTTAAAAATTTGTTTACACTCAAACATTTTACATTTTAATCTGAACTAAAACATGATTAAGGTTTCTGAAAATGTTCTGGGACCAAATTCATGAAACATTACTATAAATAAAATTCTTCTTAAAGTCCTCATGAAATCAAAGTGGACTTTATTTACTTAGCACATACTGCTAACATTAAGCTTAAAGTGCCCCTATTATGCCCTTTCCAATACGATCTTTCATGCAGTGTGTCATGTAGCTGCATGTCTACATAAATTGCAAAGTTGTGACATCGACAGTGCACGATGAATAAAGTTTTGTCTATCAAAAAAAATAAATAAATATTCGCCTAAATGAGTCGTCAGCAATTTGAATCTTTTTCTGTTACGGATCCACGTCACCAAGTAACATATTTACATAATATCCGCCCACGCGAACACACAGTACAATCTCCACGTGGATTACATCATGTCAAGAAGACGCTGTATCCTGTGAGAGTTAATTTTTTTATATGCCCTTCCGAAAGATGAAACTACAAAGAATGAGTGGTTAACATTATTTTTTTCAACAACACCTCAGCAGTGCAATTCCAATCTTGAGTTGTGTTCGCTTCATTTTACTGATGACTGCTTTTCCAATCTTGGAGTACAACGCGATATTCACCAAACACTTGGTCTTAAAAGATGGATCAGTGCCCAGTTTATTTGGATCGGCTTGCTCCTCTGAACTTCTACATGTAAGAATGATTATTAATTGATGATTGTATTTTCTAGCGATCGTATTTGTCTAACAACCCTGCACGTCTTGGTAACCGGCTAGCTTGCGATTCTGATATTCCTTTTGTTCAGCTGTGGGTCTAATGTAGTCTAAACAGTGTGGTTGATGCAGCTTGACTGTCTGTCTATCTCATTAGTTTAAGTAATGATAAACGATGTTTAATGCAGTGTTATGCATTATACAATGTTGAAGTTCACAACATAGAGCTGTGAACCGACCCGATTAGCTTACAAAAGCAAATTGCGAGCACTTTCCACAGTAGTCCTTGCTAACTACAGTAGTTGACGTATTCTCTCAGAAAGCACCTCTAGTAATGTCAGAAAGTATAGTTTTGGTACAAGCTCTGTGGACCGCTGTGGCGCCATCTGACCAATCACAGAAGTGAGGGCTCACGGAAAGGCGGGGTATACACAGACTGATTCTTCGAACTGCTTCTCTCGTTTACAAATCATTTAGAAATTGGGTAAAATTAAATCTATTTTTGGAGAAAACTAAAGTGTTTCTTGACCTTGCATACATGTAAACCTGTTTTAAGATTGTTGTGAATAAGCATTACAACAAAACTCATTATAAACTACATATAATACATACACTTTAAAAATGCTGGGTTATTTTATTTTATTTTTTAACCTAAACCCAGAATGTGTTCGGTCCAATATTTACCCAGGTTGCCAAATAACCAACTATGGATGGGCACAAGCTTTCTAAAGGTGACACCAGTGATTGATAATGTAAACAATGATCGGTCATGATTATGTGTGATGATTACCAAATTCAAAGTGCCAAATAGTCTGGGAGTGTTTTTTTATATATATATATATATATATATATATGAATATATATATGAATGTCCCCATAAAGTGTGTGTTTAGTGTAGCAGTGTACATATCAATATATAGAGAACGCAAAAACTGAGGGAAAACAAAACAAAACAAAAAAAACACAGGGCATTTAAAACATGAAGCTAAGCACCTGTCAAGTTGGAACTTATTTGATTTATCTGATCAAGAGTCAAGACAGAAAATTTCTTGGTAAGAACATATTTGAAAACTTAATTTCTTAAGCATTGAGAGTGGTTCGAAGTGTAGAGTAAAGTGTCATTGTGTGTAAGTACAGTACGTGTGTGTGTGAGGGGAACAAGATCACATCACAGCGAAGTGTAAAGCCGGTCAGAAATTATAGCACCTCAGCTGTCTTAATTGAGGCTTGTGTACTGCAAATACGAGCATCATCACTGTGTCTTTCACGTTTCTCTTTTTGGCTTGAATTGATGGTGAAATTAACGACAATTAACTGTATTCATATTAACTTTGAAAGCTGAATTCACGATTATGGTAAGAGCCATTACATTTCCGTCACACACTTGCGGTGTTCGGCCAGTCATAATGGCATAGAGGAGCTACAATAATGTACAGTATTTGAAAAATGTGTTTTGAAACCTTACAGTTATGCAACCTAATTCAATAGCAAAAAGCTTTAGCAATTATAATTTGACAATTTCATATCGTCACATGCCTACTGAACACAACTTCTACCAGGTGACCAATATATCCACAGAAGGACATACTACTCTATATTAAAGAAAGCACAACACTCCACGCTAAATATAGAGGATACTATCAATTTGCTGCATTGTTGCTCCCTGGGGACTACAAACTCAACACAAACAACACTAAAAAGCAGAAGTGCCTACTTGGAACACAGACAATTTCCAGGTTCCAGCGTATTGGGAAAGGCATGGGAAAGCAAGTGTGTGTGTGTGCACTGAGTCTTCCAGTCCCAGCAGTAATAATCAGGAGGAGTTGAGTAAGACCTGAGGCTATCACGCTGTTTATCTGAGATTAGTACTGCAGTTATCGGAGGTGAAGGACCCACGCATGTAATTCGCCGCTTGACAAATTATGCAAGATGAATACAACGGCAATGCCATCAACAATACAAATCCACTGCAGAACGAAGTAAACACAGCCAAGGCTGTCACCTTTAATACAGGGGAAACGCAGATGAAACCAGAACTGCAGCCTGGAACGTTCACAATTTAGGCGAATTATCATAAATGCACACGGTGCAAAAATTACTTCTGAAATTTGTATGTAAATATATTGAACTGAAATGCATACGCAAGTCCTAAAAGAGCTGTGAGCAGTATTTCAGCGCTGTCTCAAACACAGAGAGCTTCTTGCCAGACACTGCATATTTATGCTTACAGCTGTACAGTTAAATTTATGTAGCTTACTTTCTTTTGGTACCGAATTTATTGCTATTACTTTCAGTTAAAATGAGTCATGCAAATACGACTCTAGGATATGGATGTTTCGCCGCCTCCACGAGCAAGGAGAAAACAAACAAGTCAGCAGTTAACATTTCACGAGGAAATTCCTCTTTCTTTCCCTCGTACGGCAGTCAGTGACATAAAAGTCAGGGTATAGACCTGGATGTTCACAATAAGCCACACGTTTGTTTGGTAAAATGCCTCTGTGCCAACTGGACATTTTACATTTCTTAAGAAATTTTGTTTGCTGTCAGCTAAAATATATAAGGCATCAGAAGCAAATAAAAGCCTTTGCAATATAATAAAGAGCAATACATTTGTTTAATACTGTATTAATGCATCTTGAAATGAATATTAACATTAAGAGGTGTTTTGTACGTATTTTTGCTAACACTTTAGACTACAAAAACACTAGACTTGCTCATTAGCATGCATATTATAAGCATATTGGCTATTTATGAACTTATAAAGCACATAATACATTTTGGTACTTAACTAGTTGCTTATTAGGATGAATATTACTAGAATTTTATCCATTTTAGCGAGTTTACTCTTTTGTAATCTAAAGTGTTAGCATATTTTTTATTGTTTGTTAATGTTAACTAACATAGTTCATTAATTTTCACAAAACTACCTAATTGTAAAGAGCTACCTGATACACTACACTACATTTTATGAAGAACAGTAAGCCTCTGATCATTTTAATTGAAGGGCAAAACTGAATCTTTTTTGCGCTATTTGTAGCTTTAACAGTCAGGTATGATAACATCTATCATCAGACTGCATGTCCTTATGAATTGAGAAGAATGCTTCACTTAATTATTTACAACTGCATATCTATGACATTTCAAGCTGTGAAATTGCATGGAGTAGTAGACAGATGCATTGTTTGTGTTCGCTTTGTAAAAGTTTCTTTATACACACAGTCTCCAACATGAACACAATCTATTTATACTTTGAGTGTAAACGGCCTTAGACATTCTTTACGTAACCTATTAAACTGCATAAACGACGTATTTTTAATATAAGAGTAGGTGTGGCCATTTTACATTTTTTTGAATGTGCAAGGAGTCCAAGGTCACCCATTTTCAGTTATTTTAGCTGTACAAAAATGGTCTGTTATGCAAACTGGTATCTTTTATCTAATTATTTGAATTGCCTTAAAAAGGTATTTTCAAAAATGTAGCAAACTAAACCGTTTCGCTTCCCGTTAACATCTATTTAAAAAAAACAAAATATTGGAAGTCAATGTGAACTAAAACTGTTTGGTTATCAACATTTTTCAAAATGTATCTTGTGTTCAGAAGATAAAAATAATTGTTATCCCTTTAAATAGGGGTATGGTCACCTACTTCCTAGAAGCTTAACTAACTACTGACTGGTTTAACTGCTTAAAATAATTACTACCATTACAAGCTACAGTTTCAAGGTAGTTTTTGAACACTGTTGTTTTCACAGCCTTTCAGGGTTTTTCCTCTTGCTTTCTCCTTCTCTGTCTGTTATCTTTCACCCCAACAAATCTCACCAATTATAAAATTCATCTCTCTTTTCTCACTCTTTCCTAGTCTCAATCAACCCTCAACTCACATTTTCTCTTTTTTTTGACTCTCTCTTTCCCTTCCTGTGTCTGCATCCCATACTCGTGCTCTTTTGCTCGCACCTAAAAGAACCAATTACAGAATTTTCCTTCTAGAGCAGAGCAGGGCCGAGGTGACTGGCATTAGCAAGATAGCGCTAATTGTGGAGGTTATATTTAGTGCTGGGTCAGAGCGCTCCAAGAGGAGTAGTACAGATAACGATGCTGGCTGTATGAGATGGCTTGTAGATGACCCTGTGCTGTACAAAAAACAGGTGCGGAGGGCAGGGTTTGTTGTGTCTGATCCCACCCTGCAGCAGCCTGGACCGCTTATACAGAAGAAGAGGTCCATGAGGGGTTGTTGTGATATGGGGAAGCGTGCTGTGCACAGATCTACCAGAAAACAAGCCATTACAGGCCTCTACTTATCTGGAAGGCTTGGGATGTGTGTCTGAGTGTGTGTGTGTGTGTGTGTGTGTGTGTGTGTTTTCACAGTCAGCTTCAGTGCACAGACAGGAGAAAATACTATTGAAATATTAGATATAAAATATACCCCTCAACCCCATAAAGAATAAACAAATAATAAATAAATACACACTGTAAAAATGACCATGCTTTTAACAGTAAAAAACTGAAAATGCCTGTGAGATTTACAGGAAAGAAAACAAAACAAAACATAAACTGGCATTCCCAGGATTCCCTGCATTGCATTTTAAATTTCCTTTGAATTTGATGATTTTTCATTGAAAATTTTTCTTAGTTTTTTTTTTTTAATCAGTTATGTTTATTAGGGTTGCATGTTACATTTAACGTTAAATAATGTTAATTGCATATTTCAGTTTGGTGTTTGTTTGAATGACATTGAGCACCTTCTATAGATGTTCATATTTTAAAAGCTGCTTGTTATGGGCTTTGGTTCATCATGTGACTTTCTCATCACTGTCTGCATTTTGGTGCTTAACAGTTAGATTTCAGTACTTTAATAGGTTGGTATATTAACATTATATCAGTTAATGAAATTACGGTATTTAACTGTAAATTTCACAAAAAAGATGTTGTTACCATATTTTTACGTTCAAATTTTTTTTGTTTTTCACTGTAACGTTTTTATTAAAAAATTTTTACAGTGCATAAATGGCTGATGCTGTATTACAGACCTCATTAACAAGCCGTGTTTACAAATCTGATTACAAAGCAATTTATACTAAACAAATTGCTTTGTAATCAGATTTGTAAACACGGCTTGTTTACAAATTTAAACATTGCTCAATATTGCCATTTTGTTTTTTTACAACTACTGTATATTGTGTTTACAACAAGCTTAGTCTTGATTTATGAATAAATTCTGCAGAGTTAGTTACAAACATGATTAGTAATCACTAAGAAAAATGGTGCGATAAACATTTTAATTTGAATTAACAGCTGTTAATACGTCTGTTCAGACCAACACGAACATTCACATGCTGTCAGTGTGACAGATTTATTTATTTTCATGATTTATATATATATTTTTTTGGTGTTCTAATCGTTTTTCCACTACACTGTGAAAAAGGCCAACCAATAAGATCTATGCATTTGGTAACATGCCCAGAGCTGCTGCTGTTATAAAAAAAGATGATTTTGTCATACAAACAAACAGACAGATTTGCTACGCTACAGTTGACAGGATCTAGAACTGGCTTTTCTGTCTGTGTCCTCTTGTATTTTTTTTTTTATTTTTTTTTTTTTATAAAAACCACAGCAAATACAGACATCTGAATGGCTTTTGAAAGTATGTAAATACCATTTGCTTCCTTTTCTTCACTGTGACAATTAGGTGTCAGAAATGGAAAGTTGCACACCGCTGCATTTGTTGTAGCACTCTATTTCAGCTCTTCCATATGTGACACCTACAGTACTATCAGTGAGTGAATTTGCACTTTAGCTTAGCCCATCTGACATTTTTTGAATTGGTAGGAACAGACAAACTACAGCGCATGTGAAAACAAGTGAACAGGCCTTAAGGCGATTTCAAAGGCAACCCTACCATGTTCTACACTTATGCCAAGAAGAGCTTTCTAAGTTTCTAGGCAGCAACAATAAAATGTTAAAGAAAGTTAAAACTGATATTGTTTCCTCACTCTTAAAGGTCCCATACTGTACACCTTTTTGGAGTTTTATTTTAGATGTTGATGTCCTTAAGAACACATATTTGCAGTATAAGTAACAAAAACCATCTCATTATGTTTTTAGGTCTGTCAAACACAGGTCGATTTTGGCTTGTCTAATTACTATTCATGAGCCTTTCTTCTGATTAGACAGTTTTTTCTGAGTGACGCATGAGCGGTCACAATTATGTCAGAGCGTTAGCTGGACGCAAAACAAAAGAAAAAGATGGACAGAATCGATCGTCAAAGTAATGACTGAAGGCGGTGACTGAGCAGATTGGATATCACATTTTTACGGAAGTCACAGTGGCTCATGAAAAATCACAGCTGCTTTATGCAGGGTGTGTGTAGTTTAATGTGGATTGAGCATTTTGAAACTTATATGGTAGTTCCATAGCACTTATTAATTGAAACAAGTCAATATGGGACCTTTAATGTCATTCTAAACCAATATGAATGACTTTTCTTCTGCAAAACACAAGAAGAATGTTGTTAAAAAAAAAAAAGAAATTGATGCTTTTGCTTTCAATGCAACAACATTAGGCTGAGTAAATGACAGAATTATCCCTTTGGGTGCACCAGATCCTTTCCACAATACAGACCACAATATTTCTCCAAAAATGTATATTATGATTTAAGTAATACACCCAATGATAGAACTACAACCAATATGATTTATATATATATATATATATATATATATATAGAGAGAGAGAGAGATACTGTACTAAATTCTAAAGGAAGTGTGCCAATGTGGTTAACACAATACAAGGTCATATTTTTTCGTATTTGTGAAAATTTGCAGACAAATATTTTGGATTCAGTGCGCAATGACATTAACCCTGAAATCTGATTGGCTGGGAGGCATTTTATAAATAAGTATGATCCAAGAATATGTTTTACATGGTAAAAAAAAAATGGTTACCAGCTACCCCTTCCTATAATGCGCATTAAGAATGTGTTACTTAATGCAATCAACATGAATCTCACCTTCTCTAGAACCGCGTGTGTATGTCAGTGCGAACAGACGCTGTTTTTTTCATGCATCCCCCTCTTCACAGCATGTTGAATGTAGAGAGTGTGTGTGAACCTGTCTCATCTCAAACACACACGAACATACACCCCACACCTCAGTGTCCATCTCGCCCTATAGTGCGGCGAACACAGGCATGCGGGTCAAAAACTGTCAACATGAGTAAGGCTATAGGAATCCATTACTCAATAATTCAGCACAGAGAGCTGAAAGCGCCAGGGTGAGACTGGGCATTCACGTGGCAGGCTGAAAAAAAAAAAAAAAAAGAAGTCTTGCATGGGCATGAACAGAGAGGCAACAGACAGCGACTTGTGCAGATGAGAGAATGCCAAACCCAAGCCATGACGGTGGGTGAAGTGAGGGCTAGATGGGTGGGACAGTAAGTAGATGTGGGCTACAGTGCCGCCACACATGAGTCCACGCTGATAAAAGCAGCAGCATCTGGTGGAAGCCCTTTAAAAAAGGCAGCTGAACGCCCTCCCCCTCCATCAGAGTCACACGCGCGAGTCAGACAGCGAGATGAGAGCAATAAGGGTCTGGTAATGGAATGAAAACACTCCAAAACAAAACAAGGGCAGCTCTCTGAATGCAGGCCCTTTTCATGTGCGTGGCAGTGTCTGGGTGAAAAGACTGTGTGGGTTTGTGTGTTCTGGTTCAAGAGACAGGCTAGAAACCGGAGGGCCGATATATATCAAAGCGAGCGATGTTCAGATGCACTGCACCTTGCTGGTAGAACGGTCGGAGGTCTGTGCCCTTCTGTCCAATCAGATTGCAGAGGAGAGCCATGGCGTTCTGCATCGTGCTGCCGACTGTATTATTCTGGTGCTCCTGAAAAAAATAAAAATGGTCTTATATTAAAATCTCAAAATATCTAAAATCAATATTAAAGTCATGTTCAAAGCGGTGTTTAAATTAGCGGATATTGCTGTGACTAAGCATAATTTGAATACTACACAGGCTGAATTGTTTATTAGTGGATCAAACTGATGAGAGGTGTGTTTCATGTTTATAAACAAGTGGTTCTCAACCAGGGGTCTGTGGGCCCACTAGGGAGCCTCGGCAAACTTCCAGGCGGGCCCCGGTAAGCCTTAATAATATTTAAAGTAGCTATATTAGCATAATCTTATTTAAAATGATAAAAGAAAATAAAGATGTACCACATTAAAAAGACACAAATTTCATGTATATTATTACAACAGAAGGGCCAGAGGTATCTAGTCTAGTTGAATCTAGTCCCAGACAAACAGGGAGCCTTAAGTCAAACAGGTTAAGAAGCATTACTCTGAATAATCACTTCGGATCATATAGTGACCAGAAAGGCACATGCTGTAAACTTGAGGGCAGCACTGACTGTAATGCAGTACAGTAATGCCAGTAGAGTAATTAGCGACTGTAAGCTTTTTTTTAGTAAAAAAAGTTTAAAAAGTAGGGATTAACTTGCAAATTAGTGTGAGAGGACAACCCAATAAAAGGACAAATGGGACAGTAATGTACTGCAGGTGACCTACTGACAATGTGCAAATTAAAGAACACAGCACAGCCAGATCATTTCCATAATTATCTACGCAATAGACAGCAGAAACTATCTAGCACCTAAACTATCTAGCATGTCAAACACAAGATGTGCTATTTTTGTGCATTAAACAATGGTGCAAGTGCAAGTACCAGTAAATTGTCTACCACACACCCACTGTAGTAAACCCTGCACGATTTATCTCATTATTCTTCTCTGATAAAAGGGAAACTTCTACAAATTCATATGTAACAAGATCAGCTGCAAAAAAAGTTTTCACTGTGCGTCTTTAATAAATACGGACTGTATGTTTCAATGCCATATGCAAGTTTGTATTGACTATAAGATCACAGATACTGATTTACAATTATTTATTACTTCTTTACTGGATTACACATTTAAAAAACAAAGTAAGTCATTATAATGTGTATTACAATTGTATTTTCAGTGCTAAAGGGTGCATGCTTCTCTAATGGGTGGTTGCAATGTAGAAAAGAGAAGTATGCAAGATTACGTACATTTGAAAAATGACAAGAAGCAAATATAAACATTATGTAAGAGTATATAACATAACTGGATATTATTACTATTAATAATAATAGTAATAATAATAATATCTAAATGTAATAAACTAATATTAATACGCAATATTATTACCTATAATGGTTGCACTTTTTTATATTCTACTAATAATAAGTAAGTTTGCAACTACATGCCACCTTACTCTCATTAGTAGACTTACTATGTTACCGTAAGTAGAATAAGTTAGCAAATTAAATAATAGTCATAAAATCAATATTGACTGGCTATAAATGTATTGCAGCCATTTGCTAAAATTATTTAAAGTGCCCCTATTATGCTTTTTCAAACATGATCGTTCATGCAGTGTGTCATGTAACTGTATGTGAACATAAACTATCTGCAAAGTTGTGACGCTGACAGTGCACGATAAAT
>JAUMHR010000070.1:4252688-4271280 GCA_032361145.1 Enteromius fasciolatus
GCGCCATCTGACCAATCACAGTGAGGGCTCGCGGGAGGGAGGGGTTTAGAGAAACTGAGTCTTTGAACTGCTTCACACGAGTCGTTTACGAATCATTTAGAACTGGGGTAAAATAAAATCTATTTTTAGAGAAAAGTAAAGTGTTTTTTGACCTTGCATACACGTAAACCTGCTTTAAGACACTCATAAAACAATATTAGCCACCTTTAAAATGGCATAATAGGGGCACTTTAAGCTAATTTGTATCCTCAATGTACACACAGCACCCCATATTGACAGAAGAACATAGAAATGTTGACATTTTTGCAGATTTATTAAAAAAGAGAAACTGAAATATCACATGGTCCTAAGTATTCAGACCCTCAGTATTTAGTAGAAGCACCCTTCTGATCTATTACAGCCATGAGTCTTTTTGGGAAAGATGCAACAAGTTTTTCACCCCTGGATTTGGGGATCCTCTGCCATTCCTCCTTGCAGATCCTCTCCAGTTCTGTCAGGTTGGATGTTAAACGTTGGTAGAAAGCCATTTTTAGGTCTCTCCAGAGATGCTCAATTGGGTTTAAGTCAGGTCTCTGGCTGGGCCATTCAAAAACAGTCACAGAGTTGTTGTGAAGCCACTCCTTTATTATTTTAACTGTATGCTTAGGGTTATTGTCTTGTTGGCAAGTAAACCTTCGGCCCAGTCTGAGGTCCTGAAAGTCCACACTGGAGAAGGTTTTGGTCCAGGATATCCCTGTACTTGGCAGCAACTTTCCCTTGATTGCAACCAGTCGTCCTGTCCCTGCAGCTGAAAAACACCCCAACAGCATGATGCTGCCACCACGCTTCACTGTTGGGACTGTATTGGACAGGTGATGAGCAGTGCCTGGTTTTCTCCACACGTTCTATCTGTGAAAAAAATAAGTTCTATCTTGCTCTCATCAGACCAGAGAATATTATTTCTCACCATCTTGGAGTCCTTCACGTGTTTTTTTTTAGCAAACTCCATGCGGCTTTTTATGCGAGAGCCCCGACTGGTGGAGGGCTGCAGTGATTGTTGACTTCTTACAACTTTCTCCCATCTCCAGAGTGCATCTCTGGAGCTCAGCCACAGTGATCTTTGGGTTCTTCTTTACCTCTCTCACCAGGAAGAAGAGGTGGGATTTAATACACGTGCATATAATAGACAAAGTTGATTGTACAGCGTGAATCTGAGAGTGGGTTAGCAGAATACTTTGTATTATTTTTGGAAAATGGCTGAGGCACGACCGAAGAAAAGACGCCCGGAGGAATATAAGGCAGAAGAGGAGAAATCGAGAAGAAACGAAACTAGACCCGGATTTACATTGGGGATTCGTTAGAACGGTGGAGAGAACTTCCAAACTGATCACACTGTCGGGGCTTATTTCTGCGATAACTACCAGCTGCCTGTACATTATCCCTTACTTATAGTGTGGACTCTGCTACTCTTTAATATTGAGAACTATTTTTAGAACTAATGTGAATGTTCTAAAAAATCTTAACTCTAACCCTACCAGCCTCTTTGTTGCTAATAGCTGCAATCCAATGCGGTAAACCACTTCCAGCAAGGAAAAACCTGCCTGCCTAAAAACGACAATAGCTAAAAGTGTAGATCATCAATTTCACTTTTGTGTGGCGTCTACTATTTTTAAGAGTGGAAAGTGAACCTAAACATAGAGGGCAGAGGTGCTGTCAGATAGAGAGAGCCAAGCCTCTGCCCTTCTCATCTCTCCCCCAGGGCAGACACCCGAGGCTGGGTGAAGCCAACAGGGGGAGCTGGGTACAACCGGAGGTGTTGGGACGGTGTTGTCTGGGTCTTTTGACTCTAGGGTCAAAGACACTGTCTAATCCTGCAGCGAGCTCAGGTCCAGAGGCCGATTAAAAACATGATAAACAGACAAAGAAGAGCAGAAAGAAGGCAGAAGAAGGAGGGGAAAAAAATCGATGGGGGTTTTAATTAGAGGTCTGAGTGAGGCTTGGGAGAGAAAGAGAGAGATAAAGAGAGAGAGAAGGGTCTGGCCAACTTTACTGGCTGACAGACAGATAGAGAAGGGTATGTCTGTCTCAGGGGAGTCTCTGAGCCCCTCCACAGGCTGTGCAAGAATTTTCAAGGCCTGGAATCATTACTTTTTCCACTTTATTTCCGCATGGAGCCTTGGGAGAGGTGGAGTGGAGGGGTCGTGCATTCATCAGGAACCTTCAGTCCATACATAAATATAGCACGCACACATACAAATTGCAGGAAAGACGATGAGGAAGCATTTAATATGGGGTCAGTGCTGAAAATAGCTTGTTTAACAAAACCAGCATTGATATCAGAGTTAAGTGAAATAATCATCCTTAACTTCTAACAACACATGGTAAAATTGGTTATTTTACAACTTAATTTCCCCATCATCATTAAGGTCACTATACGTTAAGTGAAATAGAACCACGAATTGGTGTGACAGCTCTTCTTGAAGAAAAAAAGGAGTTTGTTTAGAGAGTTAACTAAACTAAACTTAAAGTAAACTTTCCAGAAATTTCACTTTGGCATTCTGGTAAGCAACTAAAATCAGTCTGTGGCAATCCGCCTTCGTTGACATGCAATTCTCAGGTTCATTTCTTCTGTTCAGTCTGTCAAGGTCAGACATCAGTTAAAAAAAAACACTCTGGAAGGCTGCTTAATAGTAGAAACTGGAGTTGTAATTCTAATTGAAAGTGACACTTTTAATGTGTAATACTGCAAAAGCAGTCTATTGTATACAAATGAACATGAATCGACTTGACTCGAGTGCCAGATTGCAGATCTGGTGCAAACATATTCACACCGCTATGATCAGATGCTTTCTTAACCGTTTTATCAACACTGACATTTCTGTTGTGTGTTAAATATGCACACAACACATATTTACATATTCAAAAAAACACTGCTCTCAACAGGGTGGGCGTTGTTAAGATGCTCTCAAACGGTATACTGTATTACTGCTTGCATAAAAAACAAACAAACAAACAAAAAACCATACAGCAATAAACTTATTTTCACCCCAAAGCAAATAACAAAAAAAGGATTTTGTCATGACTTTACTGGGGCCTTTACCATTCACTGACATTTCAATGGTAGTTGGTCAGCTGGAGTCAAGTGTGCTCAGTTCTGCAGTCTGATTATTATGAACCAATCAGTTGAGCTGTACATATCATATGACTAATGACTTCGGAAGTGCAGGAAAATGAAATAACAATGCTCATCTAGCAACAAAACTATCCTAAGGTGTGTCTAATTTTAAGTATATAGGTATTTGTGTACATTGTTATTTATTTATTTATTTTTTTAAATCCATGAATCCGCTTCCACTGACCAACACCGCCCTGGACGCCCTCTCTGGTGCCCACTTCTTTACGAAGCTGGACCTACGGAGCGCCTACAACTTGGTCCGCATCAGGGAGGGTGATGAGTGGAAGACGGCCTTCATAACCCCCACTGGCCACTATGAGACTTTGGTTATGCCGTTTGGTCTGTGCAACAGTCCGGCTGTGTTTCAACAGTTCATCAATGACGTTCTCCGGGACATGCTGGGTAGATGGTGCTACGCCTATCTGGACGATATCCTCATCTATTCCAAGACCATAGAAGAACATACCCAGCATGTCCGAGCAGTTCTACAGAGGTTGCTGGCCCATCAGTTGTTCTGTAAGTTGGAGAAATGTGCCTTTCACCAGCACACCACCACGTTCCTGGGGGTTGTTATATCTCCTCAGGGTGTGGCCATGGATCCTCAGAAGCTGGAAGCTGTGTGCTTGTGGCCCCTACCCACGTCGCTTAAACAGTTACAACGTTTTCTGGGGTTCGCTAACTTCTATCGGCGATTTATCCGGGGCTTCAGCGCAACTGCAGCACCTCTAACTGCTCTGACCAAACCATCGCACGGAGACTTTCACCTCACCCCAGAAGCCACCAAAGCCTTCCACCATCTTTGTCATCTCTTCACTACTGCACCCATCCTCATTCATCCCAACCCAGCTGAGACGTTCGTTGTCGAGGTGGACGCATCCGATGTGGGCGTAGGAGCGGTCCTCTCACAACGTGGTCCAGACGAGAAACTACATCCCTGTAGTTTCTTCTCAAGAAACTAGGGCTAAAGAGTTAAGAGAGAGGCGTCATGAAACATGAAATTGATACATTTGACTAAGAAATGGAGGGAAGAAACATTTCAAGAAAGAAAATTGAGGTAAAACCATACCGAATATTCACAAATATTCAAGTACAAACCATTCACTAGTAATCAAACTACCTATACAATGAGTGATTAACACATAATAGTCCGGTTTAGTGTATTTTCAGGTCTGAATAGGCATGAAAATGCAGTTTTGTGCAACGTGAGTTCAGTTTTCTGTAGGGTGAACGTGGTTTTGTGAAACCCAGGGGTTAAAGGTCACCTGGGGAATTTTTGGCTGCACGAGCTATTCTGAGCTGGGGGATGGAGATCCAACTTTAATTATTTTTAAAATCTTTAATTATTTTGCCCATGTAAGGATAATGATGATAATGATGTCCCGTGTCTTTGACCATTATCTTGGTTATTTGTACAATATTGACAATCTCCTTCCTGAGTTGGGATTCTCAATATGTATTCCTTTGTGTTAATGTTGCAAGCTGTTCTGTGACAATGTCTGTTGTATCTGCTCAAGACAGGGTGTGCGGAAGGGGATTTACGACATCCTGTGCTATTGAGGGCTCTTTGTGGAATTCGGCTACTCATGTTTCAATGTCCGGATCGAATCTTATGTGTTTGATTCACTCTGATGCCTTACAAACCAGAAAAACTTCAGCCACCTGGCTAATCCTATTTTATGAATTAAATAATTTTATTTCATATTTTATTTAATTTAGAGGTATGACAAATGGCTTTACAGTTCTCCTCTTGATAAACCACACTGAACTGGAAACATTCAGAATGCAGTCTTACATTTCTTTTACTACATTAAAAAACAGCCTCCTCCTTTTATTTCTGCTCCTTAGATTGACAAGAACAGCTAAAAGCTTTCAGTGCACTTTTCTTGCTCAGAAAGCGTGGCTGTGAGCACATCTCGGCTCTCAAGAACATTAATGGTTTCTTTTTCCTGTCCGATCTACAGTATACTGACAGGTCACATTCACCAGAAAGCCACGGCAGTAAAACTGAGGTAAGCAGTGTTGGGAGTAATTCATTAAAGTTTTCCCTCAGCGATACCATACAATGACACTACCTGAAAGGCTTCTTTCTTTCTTTAAATTGCTCATGGCTGCCTTGAAATTTAAGCGACTTGAGTAAAGGCGGTCAAATAAATCACAGGATTTTCATACATTCTTTTAAATAAACTCTGAGTTTTACAGTTTCAAAGACAAAGAAAACTGCACACGACTTTCTGTTTGACGTGAGTTTTACAATTGCAAACTGATTCCTAGCAAAATCGTGGATGCGCTGAATGGGCTGGATATACGTTAAACAACTCAGCCTTTGTCATCAGTATTACTCTTTTTTTTTCTCTTCTTGAAAGTTTCGACCAATAAGGAGCTTTGGGATTTGGGCTACACCGAGAAGACTCGCCTCAGCACATTAACACAATTCAAATGTTCGGTAAGCGGTAATCCTTTCGCTTGTTATAGCAAACAGGCCCAAACCTCTGTGCGGAGGGCAGATTGTGAACTGGAAGGGCAGCGGTATTGAGGGATTGGGATTAAAGGGGATGTGAGGCTGTAGCCAACGTCTCACTAGCTTGCTGAGATGGCCAAAGAAGTCAGACAAACCTCTCTCTCTCTCCTTGTTCATTAGTGATCTCTTGTTCATTAGAGTCCTCCGCTTCCTTTCATGTCCTCTCAGGGCTCATGAGGATGAATGCACCGTATCTGAATTACACTGAGGCTCACAGACTGGGCTGCTCTCTGAATGGAACACTTAAAACAAGTTCAGTTTGGCCTGTCTGGTAACACTATTTTAAGGTGTCCATAATACAGTATCTACCTAGTAATAAAACAACAAAATAAAACAAAATGTACTTACCATGTAACTAAGTTATGGAACAGTGTGTAATTATGTAGATGTAATAGGCTGTGACTGTTATATTAGAATTAGTAGAATAGAATTATCAGAATATTACGCGCACATCCTGATTTTGCCAAGTCCAATGCGTTCCTAGGTCAACATATTTTGTTGCTCCTGGAACAACATTTTAATGTAGAAATAGTCTTGACCATATCTCTAAACCTAACCTTACCCATGAGTAATGCCTGAAATCAGAGGAAAATATAGATGACCGACACTGATGTACAAGCACCAAACACTGACTGTAAGTCTAAGCTTCACAAAAACTGTAAACTGTTTCTTCAAATCAGATTGGTTAATCACAATGTTGTCCCAGGTTCAACAAAAATGTTGACCCAGGGACATGTTGCATCAGGTTAGCGCTTACACAGGCATACGCTACTTAAAATAAAGTGCATCAAGATTGAATCTACACCTTATCTAGCCGCACCTTAGTTTGATTTAACCCATTAGTACACAGCTTAAATACGTGTAATACATTTCTAATTACGTTACAATTACTGAATATTACGCAGGCATAAGGTACTTAAAATAAATTGTATCAAGACTGTACTTAAATTCAAGTAGTTGTGTTTTCATGCAAGTACAATGGTTTCTATTAAGTACCTAATTATTCTAACTATTATGACTGTGTTACCAAAAAAAACGGCCCTGTGCGCCGTCGCTGCCTGTCGTGGACATCGAACCGCCATTACTGCCCTGTGAGTCACCATGGCCTGAACCGTTTGAATCTTCTAGTGACTGTGAGTTACCATGGCCTGAACTGTTTGAATCTTCAAATGACTGTGAGTTACCATGGCCTGAACTTTTTGAACCAGTGAACGTCAGTGAGTTTTCATGGCCTGAGCCGTTTGAACCTTCTAATGACTGTGAGTTATAATGGCCAGAGTCTGCTGTGCCTCCAGAGTGGCCTCCAGAGTCTGCTGCACATTCAGTGCGTCCTCTAGAGTCTGCTGTGCATGCAGTGCGCCCTCCAGAGCCCACTGCGCTGCACGAGCGCCCTCTAGAGCCCGCTACACTGCCAGAGCCAGAACCACAGTCAGAATCTGCCACGCTGCCAGAGCCACAGCCAGAGTCGGCCATGCTGCCAGTACCACAGCCACGGCCTCCCAAGGCTCCTGATCCGCCTCTGCCTCCCCAGGCTCCTGATTCGCCACGGCCTCCCAGGGCTCCTGATCCACCTCCCAAGGCTCCTGGACTGCCCCGGAAGGCTTCTCCGTCACCTGCTCCGCCCAGGTGGGCTTCTACGTCGTCTGCTCCGCCCAGGTCGACATCTCCGCCACCTGATCTGCCTTGGGAGGCATCTCCTTTGTCTGCTCCACCCAGATGGACATCTCCACCTCCTGATCCGCCCTGGGGGACATCTCCTTCGTTTGCACCACCCAGGTGGAGGTCTCCGCTGTCTGGTCTGCCTTGGTGGGCATCTCTGCCTTCTCCATTGCCTCCCTCCCCAACAAAAGGACTTTTGTTGTTGTTCTTGCGTCTGGAAGCGGCGCGTAAGAGGGGGGCTCTGTCACACTGTCCTGTATTTATTGGTTTACTCTGTTCATGTGTTTTTCTGTTTTCATAGTGCCATGTGTTTTTTGCTTCTTTACCTTTTGTATCCTTGTAATTGTGTTCCCGCCCCCTTCATCAGTGTTCATTCCCTGCCATTTGTGTGTGTCCAGATGTTTCCCATTATCCTTGATTGTATCCTGTATTTATATCACGCCTTGTCTTGTGTTCTCTGTCAATTGTTAAAGTTTCTGTAGCCGTTGTATGTGTCTGCACAGCCCTTTGCATTTTCCTTTGTTTTCTGGTTTATTATTAAATGTTCACTTTTTTGAATCCGAGTTCTGTCTCCGTGCCTTCTCTCCGCGCTAAGGAAGCGAGAGTGCGACACACTGCAACAGCCGCACGTGACAATTGTAGTATGTATTCACAGCAAAAAAAGAAAAAAACTCCGCCATTCAGCTGTGAATCTTGCTTAACACTGACCTTTAGCCGTGACTATTCACAAGAAAAGCATTAGTCTTTCACATGGTGTTGTAGTATAACAGTTGGAGCAGGTGGAGCTAAAATTGAATGAATTCACCGATATGAAAATGTACACGGTTTGAAATGTTTGCTGATTTTCTTTCCATATTAAAACTGAATGATCTTCTCCTGCTGTTTTATTGAATCTCCTGCCAGACATCAGCAACTGACCAAATAAAACAGGAGTTAACCAAAGCAAACACTGTAGCTGTGAGAAAAAAGACAAGCACAAATGAACATTATGAACCTAACTTGCAAGCACTGAAAACTTCCGCAAATGTGACTTAAGGCCACAGGTAAGTGCTTAAGAGAAAGAAAATGATAGATGAAGATAACAGATGCACATTACTAAGAAGCTAATTACAGAGCATTATGGGAAAATAAGTTGTAGAGTTCCTTTTCAGATGTAATGCTGTATTAATGTTTTTCTGCATAATTTTTTGACTTGAATGTTTACAGGCTAATATTATTGGTAATGGTTCACAAAGTTCCATTTGTTTACATTAGATTTATTAGTTAACAAGAACTAAAAATGACAAATACAGGTTTTCTTAATCTTTGCTTATTTTTTTGTCGCAAACTGTGGCTAAAAGTCTATTATGAAGGTAATAGTTTGATTAAGATGTGTGCATGTCTGCACTTCAATAATGTGACTAAAATAGAAGTACTCTGTTTACTTTGATTATGACTTTAGCCATATTAATGTAATCAAAAATCTCTGTTTACATGGTAGATTCTCAGAGTATTGAATTGAAGTATTAAAGTACTGATGTCCGTGTAAAAAATTTTGATCTCATGTGGGCCTTATAGAAAACTGTTGTGTTCGCATTTGTTTAAAATACTTTTTTCTATATATTTTTTTGCATATAAAATGCCCTAAATTCAAATACTTATACTGCGAGTTTTATTTGGTTAGCTTGACAGATGGAAAAGTATATCCTTTGCTAAATTAAATTAGAGCGTATGAGACACTCTGGGATTATGGCTTACACTAACCTTGAAAAGTGGTTCTAATGTAATGGTAATTTTTCACTTCAGGTAATTGGAACGTCCAAGGATCAATCATAGGATACTTCTTGAAAATCTGTTGGCTCTGGATTGCTGCTGGGCAGCTTAGCAATGACCATTTACCAGAAAGCTTCAAAAATTATAATACAAAATAAAAAATAAATAAATAAATAATCGAAGGCATATTTTTTGCTCAGCTCTTCTCCTGTTCACATTAGCCTGCTGGAAATAAGTATATATGTGTGTTTGTGAGTCTTTCGAGGAGGTGTGTTGACTGTTAACAGTTGATGTAGGGTCCAGTCTAATGAGAATGTAACCTGCTGTTGAAAAGGCCTCACATCCACACTCCATTAACTCTGCAACCCAATTACACATTGCACTCTGATAGGTCAAACCCCCACTGCCTCATTTACATAATAACTCAATGGATACTGGGAAGGGAACATGCTCAAAGGCAAAGGTCTGTCAGTTACACACAAACACACACACAGGATTTAAGGATAAATTGCCAGTATTTTTAAACAATCTTTTTAACTATAAAATATTTTACTATGTTCTGTAAAAGGATTACGCCATCCAAAAATGAAATCTGTCAATTTACATACCATGTTGTTCCAAACTTCCAAATCTCTCTCTTTCTGTGCAGATTTTAATGTTTATTAATACTGTAATAACATTAATCATTACAACATCTTAATGATTTGATTGGCAGTTTTATTCATGAGTTTGGAAAGTGATTTATTTATTTAGTTTTTGTAAAACAAGTATTGCATTTTTCTGCTACATATTGTAATGAATGCCCTCAAGCTCCACTAAAGGGCACTCGCATCCTCCACACCTCCTATGGACTCATTCCTTTATGGACTCAAATTCCCATCTTGCATTGCACATTCACACCAGTTCACATTCTGTAATTATCACCTTCAGCTGCAGCTCGTCACCACACCCCTTCTCACTGGCATTTATACCACAATCTGACACTCACTCACCACAAGGTTTTATGCTTCCTATGTGTAATATACCAAAGTGTTTTCTCCGTAGATTCTGTCTGTTAATACCTACTCTGCCTGTCTGACCATGGATGAAATAAAAAGCTTGCATTTGGATCCGCACGTCCTTGCCTCCATTGTTACACATATAATTACACTTTTCAATTATCATTGTTTAAGTTTAACCGTTTAAGAAATATCTATTTGTCAACCTAAAATGTGTTTTATTAACCTCAAAGACAGAGACTGTCGTCCGTGGCAAAAAACAGCTATTGTTATTAAATGTTTAATAACTTTTAAACAGCTAATCATATCTGAATGCTTTAAAAAGTGTCGTAAAGCAGATATTCTCCGCTGTCTCATTTGGATATTCAGAGGCTGTGTAGCCTGCGTGATTACGTCATCACATTTTGACAACATTGATTCGTCAAAGAAATCTAATGTATTTTGCTCCTCTGAGCTAAACAGGACTGGTTATTGACACTTAGCCCCACCCCCATGCCCAGATTGGAATTTAGGTATTCGCATCACAAGGTGATGTCCCGTTAACATCATTCAGAGCCAGCAGGTCATTTGGCTGTTATATTGTGTAAATAATATTTCTCACTCATTTTGTGTGTAGTTTTTTTAATCATTTACACTGCTTGCATTTTTGTTGCAGAAATCAATTACGTGTAATTCTGATGTTTGCTTTCACTATTAGCTGCACGGTTTTTGTTTATTGCTCATACTCAGATTGAAAATATATTTCTCTGTAAAAAAAAAAAGTATTTTTACTGTGACTTTTCTACTTTTTGTTTTTCCATTTTTTAACAGATTGTTAGTAAACTAAACAGACCTGTTTTCCATTGAAAAGCGCCTATAACGATATTACAATAAATGGCTATAAATTGCATGGGGAATGTTATAAAGTATGTAAACAAAATATTACTTGGAAATGTAAAACATGCAGATACAGTGCAGGTGTGTCAGGCTCCCCTAAAATGTTCTAGGTCTTTAAGGGTTAACAGTTTTATTTTATTTGTTATGTTTTTACATTTATAAATGTATACATTAACAATTTAATTTAATTTAGCAACAAAAAAAATGCATTATAAAAGTGGAAATATAGTAATTACAATGTAAAATGGTCCTCTGCAGTTTCATTATCACTCAGATTCTAAAATAACATGTCAAAAAATCTAGTTTCTAGTTTTTGTGACATGAATGCAGCGAAGTTTTATTTTTTAAGCAAATAAGTAAACAAATAATGAATCGCCTCTCTGTTTCTCATGAAAAGCTGTCAAATGTCATATGAAAATTGCAGCACACAAGCCACAAAATAATACATATGAACTGTGATAATAAGGAAAAAAACTATGTGAAGATGCTTCAGAATTAATGAATACATACCTATACAGCATAAGGTTTAGAATAGGAAATGGTAGTCAGTATATGATGACAGAAGTTTGTTGAGCAAATTATGCCTTTAAATGACCAAACTAGTGAAGGTCCTTCTAGGACTGATAAAATTCTACCAATCCATTCAGTTTTAAATACTTTGATGCATTTCTGCAACACAGCCAATTTCTCCAATATACTGTTTTCTGATTTCCATAAAGCTCATCATTTTCTGGTAATTCCATTGCTTACCGAAGTCAGAACAGAAAACCCAAGGCAATAAATGAATCAAGCACACAGAGAGTGAGGAAACCAGAAGACTCAGAAGCACACTTTACCTCTATGACTTGAAAGATAGCAGGCAGGAGACGGCTCTCTCTAACAAGCCTGTTGGGGAAAACACAAACACAGAAATACACACATTTAGCTTGTGACACACACATTTACTTCATGGCACTAGGCCCACGTTCCATCTTCATTAGTGTGACACTTGTGCATGCATTTGGGTTTTGGCACTGAACAGGACCGCTGAGGTGTGAACGATCCATCGTGCCAAAATCAGTCAGCTGGGAAAATGACCTTTGACTAATCCAGTGACGAGTGAAAAAGAAAGAGAAAGCATGCCGCTGAAAGCATGAAAGAGTGAGAGAATGATGGAGGGAGAAAGTCGGATGGAAAACACTTAATGTATTAAGAATGAGTAATAGAGGAACTGTGTATGCAAACCTAGTGCAAAAAAAAGCATTTTGGGGAATTTGGGAAGATTATTAGATTACAATGCTCAAAAATGTTTTCAATAGAGAAGCTTCAATAGGCTCAAATGTTTAAACATGCTTCTGATGCCCAAAAAGCTGTGGTTGCCAGAAATTACAAGTGCTATTAATACTGTTTTAGGTAATGGTGTAATGGATGCCTGTATTTTTTGCACATTTCATTAAGCCATAATTTACCGTATTTCTTAATTATCCTAAATGTTTTTTTTTTTCCTTCAAAATGGACTGATAACAACCAGAACAAGAATGTTTGGCAACCAAAATGGTTTCAGTTTATTTTGATGGTCCCTTTAACGTACTGTTGATTATAAGTAACACCTACATAGCTACTAACTCACAGTATTAATAGACTGGTAGGGTTAGGGTTAGAATAAGTTGATATGTACTTGTAAAGTTACTTATAGTCAGCAGAGCGTCTTTTGGGAGACCATCACAATAAAGAGTTAATTAGATATTAATTAGAGAGTGTGCTAATATTCTAATGAAAGTTAGTTGACATGTAGGTGCAAAGCTACTTATTGTCAACAGATTGTTCAAAAGGGACCAGCAAAATAAAGTGTTACCAAGAAATCTGTTTGTTATCCAGGGTCAAAGTCCAAATCTGCACTGGAAGAGGGTTACCAGTTAGCTTCTAGGTAACATTTTCAAGAATTTTTAAAATAAAATAAGAAAAGTAAGACAATAATAATAATCACAACAGCTCTATTAATACATTTATTGTAACACTTATACATAGCGTTCCATTTGGGATCTGTAATATTTTGTAATACGTTAATATTATGTAAAGATCATGATCATGACCATAACTGTTAAAAGTAACTCTACAGATAGGCAGCTCTCTAGCTCACATTTTGATGTGTCTACTAAAGGTAGATGGTTTACTAGGTCTGAATGTTTGAAATTAAATGATGCTCAAAAATGCTATGCATGCAGTTCAGACTCAAATTGTATGAAATAAATGTCTGAAGGCTACTATAATGACCACAAATGCTGTCTATGTAGGCAACCCATTTGAAACAAATGTTTGAAAGTGTGTGGTTACTAAAACGCACTTATTCAGTTTAGTAAATCAAATATTTAAATACTCTTACAGCTATAAAATGCTGACGGTGAGCAGTTCACTAAAGTTTAAATCATTTAAATAGAATGTACATACGTGTCTATATGATGCATGAAACTGCTGACATGGTAGACAGCTCACTAGGTTTGTATGTAATTATGATGTCCAAAACCGCTGACGATGCTGGCTCCTCACTAGATGCGCATCGTTTAAATGGGACATTCAAAAACGTCCATTTGGTCTGAATGTTATGCCCTAAATGACTAAAATGCTGTCTAGGTAGGCAACACACAAGGCAAAAAAAAATAAAAATTGCTCCAGACAGCCAGGCTCAGAGGAATAATGGTGGCCTTTATTGGAAATGACTTGTCATGCTCTTATTGATTAAGGTATTTGATTCACAGCCAATTATCGCATGAAAGGTGCGCAGAGCAGAATGCCACAATAATTTGAGAAAAGGACAGATTGCTAAAACGAAATTAGCTAAAGGGCCACAACTGGAACACTTACTGTGTCCTTCCCTGTCAATACAGGAATATATGACATAGTGCTGTAGAGTTGTTCGGCCATTCTCCCCTGAGTATGTCCTCTATGGAGGATATGGTTTCTTTGAGTGAGAACTGCCCAGAACCTGAGATAAGGTGAATGCAGAGGTCTATAGGAGTAAATCTCCCACTAACTTGCTGAATTCTTGTTATATGAACCTAAAGCCACAAGTAGAGAGAAAATTATCCTCTTTGTGCCTGAAAGTCAGTGCAGCTCAAAACCTTGGATTTAGGGATTTTTTAAGGTTAAAAACAGAGTCTAGTGTCCCAAATAATTGTGTG
This sequence comes from Enteromius fasciolatus, assembly GCA_032361145.1. NCBI lineage: Eukaryota > Metazoa > Chordata > Actinopteri > Cypriniformes > Cyprinidae > Enteromius > Enteromius fasciolatus. The sequence goes on from JAUMHR010000070.1 coordinate 4,266,804, forward strand.
TTTTGAAGGAAATTGGTAAAAAATAAATCAACAGAAACAGGAACAGCAATGATCTTTCGATAGTTAAAGAACTAATGAAATTAGATTTGCATTTACTTAAGCACATAACTAATTAAATAATGAATTAAATAATAATAAAAAAGGTGTGTGCATATATACACACACACACACACACATATATATATATATTTATTTATTAGGGCTGTCAAAATGAAAGTGTTAATAATGTGTTAAAGCAAATTAATTTTAACAGTACTCGTTTTATTAACAGTTTGAGCCGTCGCCTAACCTGTGTTTGAAGAAATCAATTGAGATGCTATCAGTGTTGTCAACATCAGACCTCTTTAGACCTTTTTTTTATTAGTATTTTTTCAAAAACAGCCTAGCGACCAAGCTAATCTTATGTTAGTTTCTGGGACTTGCCGGCACTGTGCTTCACACAAGGTCTTTTTTTTCCCGCCACATACACCTCTCTCTCGGTCTCTCTCTCTCTGTGTCTGCTCTGCTCAGCAAGCAGCTAAGAGTTAAAGCAGCAATTAACTTTTTCTGTGTTCAGAATTTTCTAAATGTATATAATGAGTGAGTACATTCATCTTCCAAAACGTGTTTTTGTCTCATCCCAAATAACTACGGTATACCTTTTATACATGCTTATTCTTGGACTACTGTAGCCTGGTCGGGTCGGCACTGTGGAGTAACACATATCTGCGTGAATCAACATGAAATTAGAAAAGTAGTGTGCAGTTCTGTTTATTAGCTATTGTCTTTATCTTATGTTATTGTCTTATCTTATCACATGGCTATTTGATTTTATCAGACGATGACTCGATTATAAATCTTACATTTTTGTGTGGGCACAGAGAGGCAAACAAATGTAATAATAAATAACACATGTACATTTTGCATGCTAAGGAGAAACGTATGGAAATGTAAACAGGATCGTCAATTGCTCGATGAAAATAAAGAGAAAGTAATTTGAACATGCTATTTTTATGTTCTTTTTTCATGTGTGTATAGACATGAACAAGTTCTCTGAAAAACGTCCAGTCTTCATGCTGCTATAGTTGCACTAATAATAAACATCTATTGCATAAAGCATCTGCATTAAAAACTTGAAAAGTATTAATTTAAGGTACATTTAGAACAAATAGGTTAATTATATATATCATTTATATAAATACAGTGAGGTCAACAAGTATTTGATCACCCTGTGATTTTGCAAGTTCTCTTACTTAGAAATCAGGGAGGGGTCTACAATTTTTAGCATAGGTGCATTACCACTGTGAAATACAGAATCTAAAAACAAAATCCGGAAATCACATTGTATGATTTGTTAACAATTTATTTGGGAATAAATCAAATAAGTATTTGATCACTTGCTTACCAGATTTCTGACCCTCAAAGACCTGTTATTTTGCTTTTAAATAGTCCAGTAGCACCTGTTTGAGGTGGTTAGCTGTCATAAAGACACCTGTGCACCCCACAATCAGCCAAAGTCTAAGTAGCAACATGGGCAAAACCAAAGAGCTGTCAAAAGACACAAGAGACACAATTGTAGACCTTCACAAAGCTGGAAAGGACTACGGGGCAATTGCCAAGCAGCTTGGTGAAAAAAGAACAACTGCTGGAGCAATTGTCAGAAAATGGAATTAATACAATTAAAGAATACAGATAATTTGGTCAAATCCTAAAATTAATATCCATACCATAAATTATAATGTTGCAAAATACTTACTGAATTTAAATCATGAGAACCATAAACTTAGGGTTATGCCTAAAGATTTGATATTTTTTGTCTCAACTAAATTTGTCATGACATTTACTGTGCTCTTTAAAATATCATATAGAAGCCATTTATTTTTGCTATTTTTACTGATACAGAATGTGGTAAATATAGAAAACATTGAACCGGAACTCGCATCTTTCATATACACAACAAAGCTGAACATGTCTATCATTGCGCATAAACCATTAAGCCTCGCCTCAAAGACAGTGACTATGTACCAAAGGAACTATTCAATATACCAGGAATAGATTACCTGCAGCAAAGAACATTAATTAATTGACAAGAACATCATGAAATATACAGTCACTCATGGTACACAGAGTCCATTGACAGAACAGTCGAGCAATCAGTACACTCAAGTGTGCACCTTTCTGCCGTCTGTTTATTCAGAACAGTCAATGATCTCTCATCTGTCTGTGCTCTCCTTCCTAGCAAACATCATTACCCCTACAATTACCAACAAAACACGAGAGCAATACAAAACACACACTTCTCTGGGTACAACGGAGTAAGCAGGCATAATGAATAGGACCATTTCATCACGACACAACAGAGAGAGGGAGAGAGACTGTGGCCTTTTCTCACTCAAGGCTTATTCGTGTCCAATATGTGCTCCATTAGGTCTTTAATAGGCAAGCAGCCCAGTGACTAGGATCACTCATCCATCTTTCTGAATGACAAGCGTTTGCAGAGGTAAATGGGGTCAACCGGGTGGGTGAGAAAATACTGAGCTTTTCACTTACACAGCTTTCAGACCAACTGGGTTATTGGCCCACTTCCACAGTCCTCAGGCAAAGTAGCAGGTGTCTAGAGGCACAGTTTTTCACCACTTGGATAAAGTGGTCGTGGTCCACATAGTAATGTACTGCGTTTCAGGCTACGAGTAACTGCCATGCAATCTGTCAAGAACATGTCAGAATCATTTTTTACCCCCAAATCTACATTTCCATGTAAAAAAAGAAAAGAAAATTATAATAATAAAAACAAATTGTTCTAAATATATAATAAATATATATACACTGCTTAAAAAAATAAAGGGAACACTAAAATAACACATCCTAGATCTGAATTAATGTAATATTCTTATTTGTAAATACTTTGTTCTTTACATAGTTGAATGTGTTGACAATAAAATCACACAAAAAAATAATCAATAGAAATCAAATTTATTAGCCCATGGAGGTGTGGATTTGGAGTCACACTCAAAATTGAAGTGGAAAAAAACACTACAAGCTGATCCAACTTTGATGTAATGTCCTTAAAACAAGTCAAAATGAGGCTCAGTAGTGTGTGTGGCCTCCATGTGCCTGTATGCTCCTGATGAAGTTGGGGATGGTCAGCCCTCTAAAAAAAAATGCCACCCCACATTACTGACCCATTACCAAACCGGTCATGCTGGAGGATGTTGCAGGCAGCAGAACGGTCTCCACGGCGTCTCCAGAGTCATGTGTGAACCTGCTTTTATCTGTGAAGAGCACAGGGTGCCAGTGGCGAATTTGAAATCTTGGTGTTCTCTGGCAAATGCCAAACATCCTACACGTTATTGGGCTGTAAGCACAACCCTCATCTGTGGAGGTTGGGCCCTCATACCTCCCTCATCCGTTTCTGGCCATTTAAGCAGACACATGCACATTTGTGGCCTGCTGGAGGTCATTTTGCAGGGCTCTGGCAGTGCAACAAAGGCGGAGCTAGCGGTCCTCCTCCACGTCTCCTGATGTACTGGCCTGTCTCCTGGTAGCACCTCCATCCTTTGGACACTACGCAGACAGACACAGCAAACCTTGCCACAGCTCGCATTGATGTATCCATCCTGGTTGAGCTGCACTACCCGGGACACCTGTGTGGTTGTAGACTACCACTAGTGCTACCACTAGAGTGGTACAGCATCCAGAAGTGACCAAAAGATAAGCCAGAAATCATAGGAACTGAGAAATGGTCTGTGGTCACCACCTGCAGAACCACTCCTTTATTGGGGGTGTCTTGCTAATTGCCTATAATTTCAACCTGATGTCTATTCCATTTGCACAACAGCATGTGAAACTGATTGTCAGTGTTGCTTCCTAAGTGGGCAGTTTGATTTCACAGAAGTGTGACTGACTTGGAGTTACATTGTGTTGTTTGAATATTCCCTTTATATTTTTCGAGCAGTGTATATATAAAATAGGCTCCAATCACAATTCTGTATGCGGTAGCCTATATGAGATGAGCCCATTAATTTTATACAGGTGTTAATGTAAAGATTTTGTAAGTGTTGATCAGCAACCAAACATTAATAATGTGGAAGTTACTTATTACGTTTTGCAGAAAATGCAAAGGCAGAGTACAGTGACTTCAAGTTTGTTCACATAATTTTTTTAATGTATATAAACATATAATTACCAAATTTATAGTGTCCTACTTATAATTTGTTTGGCTGTAAAAAAACAAAACAAAAAAACTTCTAAATCATTTTTCTCATTTTGCTTATATAGATAAGGAGATTAGATCAATTATCTAGTCTTGTGTAGTCTCTATATAGATAAACCTGTACATTCTGCACCTTGTTACAAGTATGGTACAACCATCACCGCTACCACAAACGACTGCTTTGTAAGTAATCTTTGTGATTTATCTCAATTCCTTAGCACATCCAATAGCGTAGAAAAACTTGATGATGCAACAGAAACCATACACTCTCTCTTTTCTAGCACT
>JAUMHR010000070.1:4341422-4361879 GCA_032361145.1 Enteromius fasciolatus
ACTACTTCAGTTGTGTGTAATGAATCTAAAATATATGAAAGTCTAATGTTTATCAGTACATTACAGAAAATAATGAAATTATCACAATATGCTAATTTTTTGAGAAGGACCTGTAAGCGCGAAACATTCCTGAAGGTAAAGCTGACTTTCCAGCGATTCTTTTTTGATAGATAACTTTTTTACTGTCACTTATGAACAATTCAGTGTTCTCTTACATACAGTCTCCTGTAATGTCTTGCTCCGTACTAAACAGGAACAAGAAAATTATCATAATCATCTTTCAAAATGAAAGTCTTCCTCATTCTTAAAATATGCAGACTCCTGGTCAGTTAACAAAGCTCTTTGTTTAGGCCCACTCACAATCACAGCTCAACGTCAGCACCACTTCACACTTACAGACTTCATCAGATCTGCAGTAGCTTTTCAGTCTACTATATTTAACCAATTTGCTTTGTTTTAAAACACCTACATGCACATACTGTATTTGTGTCATCCTTTCACGACCTACATTTAAACGATCAATAACTTCTGCCCCTTTATATTTTTTATTTATAAATAACAATAACAGCCCCTTTATAGTTAAAAGCAATGAAATAACATATGCAAAACTGTCCAAGAGTCAAACGACTCCAAAACAAATTAAACAGATGTGTTCTGTTCTCTGTGGAGGAAGCACCAATACCAGCGAGAAAGCTTTCTATAACCTGCATTTATTGTGCTTTCTAGGGTGGGACAAAGGCTTATTGTGTAAGCATTGTGCTGAACACACAGGCAGTGTATGAAGTGTGCCACAGGGCTGTTTGCCCACTCACTGCATCAGTACTAGACTGAAAGCATCTGTGCACAAGGCCATCTATAAAGACATATACAAACAGCAGAGTCTTTAAGGGCTTTCAGCATTGGCCACAAGGTTAGAAGCACCACAACTGATATTCGAATGTTCATCAAATATACCTGGATGTCAGTGAAACACCATCCTGCTCTTTTTCCATAGTGATGCTTGTCTCTGAAAACGCTTCCCTCCAGAACTGGTGTGATAATAATAGGTTCCAGCTTAACCTACAGATGACAGTAATATAGGAGATGCACAGATGAAGCTACACAGTGCTAATGCAATGTGACAGGTTCGATGGTGTGGAAGTAATAAATGCTTTTATTGCAGGTCACATCACTCATGGTCTCTGAGCAAAAGTCTGAGACTACGATTTACATAATTTATTTGAAATTAAAGAACTGAAAAGACCATGTGGTGTCAGCCAAGCTCATATTCATAAGTAAAGAGTAAAGTAATTATCATTCAAATAGCAGTCTAGAAAAATTATTGCATTAACACCTACTTAACTATGAGAAGAAACTGAGTAAAATAAATGTTTTACCTTTTCACAGGGTCCTTCTGAAGTAAACCCATTACTAGGCTCTCAAACTCCAGACTGGACTGTGAGTAAGCAGGTTCTTAAAAAGGAAATAATAGGTTTTTAAATGTTTAATAAAGGAACACTTAAATGCCTTTAAGTAGAGGTGTCAAACCTTTTTGTCTTAAGAGTGGAGGATCTTCATTTAAAATGAGATCAACTAGACCAGTCACACTCTCAGAGACAAAGGGTGATTTTCCTAGGAAACAAAAAAAGAAAATGAGAAAGAGAATTAAAAGTAAAAATTAACAATGAATCGGACCAGAAAGTAAAAGCTGTGGATTAAAAAAAAGCTGTGGATTATGTGTAACCTGTGAACATCTCATACAGGATGCAGCCCAATGCCCACAGGTCACTGCAGACACCGGTGTCTGCTCCTCTCAGCACCTCAGGAGCACAATACACAGGAGAACCTGCCAAAACAACAAAGTTCAGACATCACAGCCTATATAAAATATATATATATATATATATATATATATATTCGCTAACCTTTAATTCTGCTCTTGATGTTTTGTGAAGAGATAATGTTTTCTTTGCTGTCTCCAGCTTCCGTCTCCTCTGCCATCACAAGAGAGAAGAAGTCCTCTAGACTTTCTCCTTGAGCTTTGGCCAGGCAGAAATTAGAGTACTTTAGCGTTCCAGGTCCATCCAACAAAATCTGTGAATATACAGTGACATTAGCTGAAAAACGGCAAAAAGACTTGCAGCATAACCAAATTTTGTCCTCACATGTGGTCTGGTGTTTGTTTAAATATCAACGAGTAGGTATCTTTTATAACACTTTCGCTTGTAGAAAAACAAACAAAATGTAAAAACAAACATTCAGATAAATGTCAAGGAAGGAAAACAAGCAAGATGGCAAAGTGGTGCATACTGAAGGACTAAAGGTCTGAACAGCATCATGTGGTATAATGAAGTCTGGGGCTTTAACGGATGGAAAATATACTGATTTAGAATACAACAAAAGTTTAAAAATTTTGTCCATTAGGAATTGACTAAATTATAGATATTTGTTAATTTCTGAAATCTAATGTAAGTGACAGGTTGCTGTTGGGAAGGGAGGGATTGTTGTCTAATACTTGTGCTGGTGCATAAAGAAAGTTATTTTGATTTTTGATTTCACAAAAAAAAAAAAAAAAAAGAAGCAACCCATTTTAGGATGTAATGTGACACTGTACATACTCTAGCCCAGGATGAACATATATGGCAATGGATCACTTAACGGGTGTGATACTTATACCTTCGCAGGAGTAAGATCCGAGATAACAATGCCAGAGTCGTGGATGTATTTAAGACCTTTAATCAGGTCAATGGCAAACTCTCGCACTACTTCCTCAGACAGGCATTCATCTTGGGCGATCAGTGCTGCCAAGGATCCACCTAAAAAAAAAAAGAATTGCAAAAAGTTAAAGCCAAACAAAAACATACAGTAAGCATTGGATTTTAACAAATAAAAAGCAAGATGGGACAGGAGCAGATAAAAGTTTAGAACAATTTTAGGGATCACTGGTATAACAAATACTATTATTTTAGTCTTTTTTTCGTCATTTGTATTTATGTTTTTGATTATTTTACCACATCAAGTTAAATAAACCATGTACCTTTGATTTGTTGCCTTTATTTTAGTTTATATAGATTAACTTTATGTGTACTACTATAATAACCTTGAATCTCACCTGTGCACATCTCCACCACCAGCCACAGATGGTTGCTGGTCTCATACCATTCATAAAAAGACACCACATTGTCGTGCTTAATGTCATGAGCAAGTCTCACCTGTTGAGATAATGTGACATTTATCAAACACAAGAGTACTGTGTTGGGTAAACACTTCAGTGCATGCAAAACATTGTTCAAAACAAACAGCTTAACAAATGCGCTTGTACACACGTGGTTTGTGAGTTCGGGTCTCTTGGATTTGTCACTACAGATGATGGCCACGAAATGTATGCTGCCTTTTCTTCTTCCCTTATAAACCACCGATCTGCTACCTCTCCCGATCTCTTCATACAAAATAAAGTTCTCCATCTATGCAGTGATGAACAGCATAAAAATTAAAGCCAAAACAAACACCAAAAACTCATGCCAGTTTTGAATTGGAGTTATTTCAGATGAAGAAACACACCTGAGACTCACGTGAAATTGAGAGCTCGAGCTCACCAGTAGCTTACAGCACTAACGTTAACTACTAACGTAACTTTCTGAACATGGAGTTACTATAACGAATCAGTATTACAGACACGGATCGATTAACACCATATTTTAAGCATTAAAACAATATATTGGGCTTAAAATAGGGGTAATTGTCTTTTACATAAGTTCCCTTTCGCGCCGCAGACAACTGACAAACGGACACAAATTAGAAGCGAAACCAACTCGCATGAGGGGAAGTCACCTAAAACAAACATTTTTAAAAGGGCGGTTATATTTACAATTGTATGATATAAGTGCATTTTTACATAAAATATATACATTTAAAAGTTAAATATGTAAAAATACAAGATAGCCACTTGCCATTTTATCATCTATTTTGAACTTTGCAGTATTCATACACCCCTACTATTAGACGGTCCCTCATTGCTAGGATACAGAAGAGGACGCATTGTTGAGTTTAGGAAACAGGTTCCACTGAGCATGCGCACCCAGAGAACCAGCCATTGGTTGAACACATCAGAATCTTAACCTGTTACATACACCTGCTTCTTTATTTTTACAGTTTGTGTTATTGTTGAAGTATTTTGTTAAGTAATTTAGTAGTATGTAACCATATAGATTAAAATTCCTTTTTATAGTGTGACACAGGATATTGAGAAAGGAATGTGTGTACAATATACTTGCATGTTCATTAATGATATTCTGAAAGTTTATTTGATTTTGTTATTTTACATTTTATTTTATGTTGTGTTTTGGCAGTTAACATTTAGTAACAAACTGCGTGTATGTAAAACCAATTTAACCTATTTTAAAAACTAAAATTGAATAAAATTCTCTTTTATTTCAAGGAAAAGAAAATGAGGAGACATTCAAATACGCTGTGTTCAACATTTTTTTAGTTGTGAAAGAGTTGCAAAAGCAACAGAAAGGATTGGGAGTGGCGTCACAGTCAGAGAGGGTGAGAGAGGGTGTGAGAGAGAGAGAGAGAGAGAGAGAGAGAGAGAGCAGTTTAATGTCTGGGGCGGAGATCGTGTAGCGTGTGATACCGGCTTTTCGGATGAGATTCTGGGCATCATAACGTTCTTTGCAGTGGCAAGAGTTCGTATTCTTTATTCTTCTTTCTTTCGCTCAGAGCTTCGTTGAGGTGAAGTACAAATGCTCAGGTCTCCTAAAGAACAAAAATACCAAACTGGGCAGGATCGCTGTGCTACTTTTCATACAGCAGCAGCAGGTCTTTTGAAAGGGAGCAGGGGCTCACTAGCTTTGTTTTCAGATAATTACGAAATAATTTCAACTACGTCGTAAAAAGTGCATTAGTTAAAGAGCCTACCGAATAATTTGGGTTAAAACTAGCTGGTTTAGAAAAACAGGATTGTCTTTTGCGATTTAAACGACTTTTCAAGTAAACCTGCATCTGACCTGGACTATTTGGCTTAAAGGACAACCTCCGTCTTATGGTAAGATATTATACATGTATCATACACAAACGCACACATCGCCATTAATAAATACGTTTAGCCATTGCAAATGACTAGCATTGTGTATTAAGACTGTCCAATAGCGTACACCTCCTGGCTGTGTCCCAAAATCTAGTGAGCTGCCTAGCTAGCCAGCTGACTGGAACTTGCTTAACGATGGCCAAATGTGCTGCACCCGGCTCATTTAGTTTTTTTCTGACACATCCTAAACTTTAAATGATGCTTCGCTGGTCCAGAACCAGCATAGTTTGCTTGTTGAGTTTGAGAGCACAGCTCACGAGGAAGAATTGAAAATGAAACACTGTAGTCTGTCTTGCTTGTTCCTCTCAATGGAGAAACATTTATCCTATTACTTGACTTCAAGCCAAACTAAAAACTTAAGCAAGCAACTTTTAATAAGCTCATGCTACAACACAAGCTGATTATAAAATCTGATTACATCAATCTAATTTCTTTAATACTTTTAAGATTTGATTTCATTCGTGTTACAGCAATCTATGGTGAAACTGTGACCATATTTGACCTTTTGAGTAAAGCAATACTTTCAAAAAGTTGTTTATACTCTAAGTTCTGAATCCAAATTTGCTTTTTAGAATATATTAAGCCTCATAAGATGGAAAACATGGACTTCTGAAACTAGAATGAGTTGTTCTTGGAAGTGTAGTGAAGATAATGACAGTGATACCCTATACAAGCAGATGGAATAAAGTTCATGACCCCTTCGTCCTACTATTTTGGTGATGATATCACACAAGTCATGTGCCCATCAAGAGGACTGTGTTACTGCCCATGCAAAAATAAACATGATGAAATGTAAGACATGAAACACTATTTTACTGGACTCATATAAGTATAATATGTAAATATTGCCAAAAGTATTGTTCAGTAACATGCTGTTTAAAGTTAATTTTCAAAGTCAGTGATCCAAAACTAAATTTGTAATGTTAACGGCTGCATATGTAGTGAATAATTGACAAATCATATTGTTCCATCTAATAAAACATTACTTTCACAGCTGACTGTATCCCAAAGTTCTGCTGATCTGAGATTGATCTGTGATGTGGTCATGACCTGTGATCCATGTCATGCATGTTCTAAACTTCAGAATACCATTGCTTATGCTCTGCTCTTGTACACTGTGTTGTTCTGAGGATCATGTAAAAAGCTGAAGTGAAACAGAGAGTGCATGATTTCTTAACCTAGCACAGATTACGTTCTTGCCTACTTTCTTTTTATTGCAATAAATGCTCAAATATACGAGTGTCTCACTTTGTTTTATAGTCGAATGAGTCGCAGACAGCTGGCTCTTCCCTAGAGACCAAGAAAGCATCTGTAGAAAGAGATATGAGTGCACGCTGTCCTTCAGGGTTATTTGTTTCTGCATGTGTGGTTTGCTTTCATGAGCACGTGTACTTGAGTTCATGCTGTAACAGCCGAGATAGTGTGTTACACTATCATACGTCCTCTCTCATAGAGGTCAAGATCTCTTTCGCTCACATTAAATCCCAATCCCAATTCTATTTTGTACCCCTTTGCCTACCCCTCGCCCCTTTCCCTTGCCCCTTGAAATGAAGTGGAAAGGGGAAGGGTTAAATATTTTCCCCTAAGAAAAGGGACACCACTACTACACTGTTATACGTCATCATCCATTGTCACTAGCTTCTAACGTAACGTTAGAGGACATGCGCCGATGTTTATCACAAATTCCAAGATGTCGCCGTCAGTCATAGCAGTTGTGTGGATTGCAGCGATTATTTATTTATTTTTTTTGCATTTGTCTTCAGCAAATCACGTGACACGAAGAAGACGACGATATCTAATATTGTGCAATCAGTGATATCTGCATTTATGGGTCCGCTTGCTCGAGTGAGCAGCCATATTGGAAATTTTTCTTAGCCCTTTGTTTGAAATGAGGTCACGAAAAATCTTCGTTTGGAGGGCTATCTAGCCCTTACCCCTACCCCTCCAACAAAAAGAGAATTGAGACACCCCTACACGTGAACGCGCCAAGCGGAGGGGTAGGAGAAAGTGTAGGGGTAAGGGGTAGAATTGGGATTAGGCCTAACTATATCTTACTGGGCAGTGGTGTGTCAACTCACGCTTGGCTGACCTTTCTATATCTCTTCTGTATTTCTGGTATAATATTTTCTTTGCTCTCGTCTTCTCGGACTCAGTGTTATTTATTTATTTATTTTTATGATAATGTTATGTACTTTTGAATGACATGCATTTGCAGTCGACAGTATTCAAATTCTAGTGATTCATAGGCCAACAAATGTTTTTAGTGATTCACAGGCCAATAAATACTTTGTTTTGACCAAACCTAGCCTAAATTGTATGTAGGTATATTATGTGACACTTACAGTAACATAGTATACATGGACTAAAGCACTATTTCTTTTTACCCATTTGTTTGCCCATTCGCAGACACATTAAATCCATCGAGTTCATGATTCCCAGGTTATGAGACAATATAGAATTATCCGTAACCTGGTTTGAGGATAATCATCTACATTTTTAATAATGAGGTGCTTTTTAATAATATAAGCAATGTAAATGATAGGTAATGCCTCTGTCTGCTCAGATAGCATTAAGAGGTGAAAGGCCACAACCTTCAAATGCACTCAATTGATTTTTCTAAAAGAGTTTATCTGAATGCTCATTGTTTTCTTGATTGCAGGCTCATGAAGGGCATATGTTACCTCTGAAGAAACTGTGCTCTTTCTTTTGCTCGTCATTGTGATTTGTGTATCTTAATCTAGAGGGAATTGAGCTTCCTGAGTAACGCACTCAGTGTGCACTTAGACAGACCTTCTTCATGTCTGCTGTATTTGCCATCTGTGTTGACAGTACACAAATAAATGCAGGATATTGGATTCGGGTCGATATGAGTAATCTTATATTTGTGACTTTTCAAACATTCTGGGGTCTGTTTCTGGTATCAGCATCACAATTTGTCTTGCAGTCAGTAGTTATTATACAAATTGTATTTGTGTGCACTCATGCACCAGGCCTCGGTATAATGGAATTTGTGTTTTATTAAAGCGGCTAGCTTTAATCGCGTGCTATTAATAGAGCTTACTTCCTGTTTCTCTTCCTTTTCTGTTACTTCTCAAATGATTTAAAGAAACCACTTTCATACACACCTCCACGCAAAGGTTTGGAGTAGGTTTTTTTATTAGGGGTTTGAGCGCGTAGAGCTGAAACCCTATTGTAATTGTTAGGATGCACAGGCTTGATTTTTGCTCTAGTGCGCACTGTTTTATCCATAACTCATTTTTACGAACTAGTCCTAAGTATTTCACTTGATCGAAACCAAACCACCGCAGAAATAATGTGAGGACATTGAATCTCAATAATTAAAAAAAAAAAGTTTACATTTTGATTTTGGCGTGAAATAGTAGGCCAACTATGCTAACGTTAGCCAAATGTTATTCAGACTATAACTCTGGAACAGAATGTGATATTTTCACCAATCAATCAATCAATCACTTTTATTTATATAGCGCTTTTAACAATACAGATTGTAGCAAAGCACTAAACATTATCAAGTAGGAGAACAGAGTGATGGTAATGTATAATGATGAGATTGAACTATTTATTTATTAAATGCAGAGACGGTCTCTGTAATCAAAACCACGATAATCACTAGAAGTTAGGTGCCCCCAACTAAGCAAGCCAGAGGTGACAGCAGCAAGGAACCAAAACCCCATCTATGAGAGAATGGAGAAAAAAAAACTTTGGGAGAAACCAGGCTCAGTTGGGGCCAGTTCTCCTCTGGCTGGACACCCAGCACCTAATTTCCAGTTCAAATTTACACGCATGTGTGGATTTAAATTTCCGGTGATCTGTCCACAGGACTCATCTAGGTGTTTTGGTTCCCGATGAAGATCATCGCCAGTGCAGTGTTGACAGAACCAGGCTAATATGCTCATACTTCCTGGTTCTAGTAAGGACTCTAGCTGCTGCATTTTGAACTAGCTGTAGTCTATTTATCAAGCGTGCCGAACAACCACCCAGTAAATGCATGAATTAACACTTCTGCATTTGAAGTTAAGAGCATAGGTCACAATTTAGAAATGTTGTTGAGATGGAAAACAGTTTTACAGATGCTAGAAACATGGCTTTCAGAGGAAAGATTGCTATCAAGCAGCACACCTAGGTTCCTAACTGATGAAGAAGAATTGACAGAGCCACAATCAAGTGTTAGACAGCGTTCTAGATTATTACATGAGGGGTTTTAAGGTCTGATAATTAACATCTGTGTTTTGTCGGAATGTAACCGTAAGAAATTACTTGTCATACATTTTTTTTCTATGCATTCTGTATTGAGCATAACAGTGAAAGCTATCACCATGTTTCCTGATAATTTCTCCCAAGGGTAACATGTGAAGAGTAAAAAGTAACGGCCCTATTACTGAGCCTTGAGGTACTCCATATTGCACTTGTGATCTATATGATACGTCTTTATTCATTGCTACAAACTGATAGCAGTAAGATAGGTATGATTTGAACCATGCTAAAGCACTTCCACTAATGCCAATAGAGTTTTCTAGTCTATTCAAGAGAATGTTGTGGTCAATTGTGTAGAACGCAGCTTTGAGATCCAACAACACTAATAATGAGATAAAAACACGATCAGATGATAGAAGCAGGTCATTTGTAACTCTAATTACCATTTTTCTTTAAGAAGGAATATAATTGTGAGGATACTACCTTTTCTAGTATCTTTGACAGAAAAGGGAGATCTGATGAATGAGGAACTATGACTTCTGGAAGCAGCTGTTTTAATAGTTTAGATGGAATAGGGTCTAACATACGTGTTGTTGGTTTAGATGATTTAACTAGTTTATACAATTCTTCCTCTCCTATGGTAGAAAATGAGTGTATCTGATGCAATGCTGTAGCTGACGGCTGCACAGTTTCTATTTTATCTCTAAAGTTTCCCATTTTGCTCGTACACTTTTTTTTTTTTTTTTTTTTTACACAAATGTTAAAGATAATCCAGATAATCGTTACAGTGAAACCTGAAAAAAACATTTAAACTCTTTAAAAGAGAAGACTTGCAATAACTCTCACCTATCATTTATAATTTAAAAAAATCTAAAATTGCAACATGTGTGTGAATGTGTGTTTGTGTTAATATAATAGTATCCATTTCATTTCTGTCTGTGTGTGTGTAAGCATTCTTACTGAGTATTAACCATTTCATTTCTGTGTGTGTGTTTGTGTGTGTGTGTACATTTCATATATTTGTTATATTTTATATATATTTTAACATGAGATCATCCCAGTTTTCCATTTGCATTTTTTTTCTTTATTTTCTGTTCATTATAGGGTCTTTAAATTTCAATTTCAAAAATCTAATCAGTAGCCCATGTTTTTGTAAAAAACTAAATCTATAGTCAACAACTATCTTTTAAGTTTCCTTTAATCACACAGATTACACTAAAGAGAAATTTCAAACAGAGGGATGTTCACAGATGATAATAGATCCATTAGATCTGTGAGACCATAGAGATACATGCTGAATAAATCAGGAATTTCTTTAGTCAAGGATCCAACTGAGGTCCCTTACAGTGGTCTCTTAGCAACCGTAATCCAATCAGAATATTTATTTATTTTTCTGTAATAAAGTGAGGCCTCCTCATGTTTGCATTGTCTGTCCTGTGTTCTGGAAATAATCACAGTTCTGTGTTGAAGAGACTGGTTGCACTGCTTTTTACTGCTTATTATTCATGTTTTCCAAATATCCGCTTTTGTGTTGAAGCTTTGCTTCATTGTGGATACTTTCCCAATCACAGTAACCTGGCAAAAATGACCTAACACAGAGTTCACGCCGTCCTCTCTTTCTCTAGGCAGTTGGGAAATACAAGGCCTGAGTGGAAGCCAACAAAGGCTTGAGGAGGAGAGCTAAATTTTGCAAATATCTTCCACATCATTTGCTTGTTAAACCAGCATGCTTGTTGCATGCATGGCAAAATGACAAGTTAAGGTAGCAAGGAGGGGAATTATTATCATAGAGGATAATGAGCTACAGTGAGCCTTATCTTATTATCATAAGGAGTGTTCCTTTGTGTCAAGTTGAGAGGGTGTGGAGGGGGTAGGGCTTTAGCCCCTGCCCCGTGGCCTCCCGCATGGCGTCTGCCTAAAGATGTTCCCAGAAACATGAAAGGAGGAGACTGCTTGTCCAAGACAGAGTCTGAGTAAGGTTAGACTCTCTCTCACTTATTAAACATTGTTGAAACATTAAATCTTTTATAGCATTATGGATAAAGGAACATTTGATTCTGCTGTGAACTGAGTAGTCCCTTTATTAATAGTTTATGGACATCTTCCTGCACATGGCTGGTGGATAATGTGTTGTTAGGTCACATGATATTCCCGAAACAGCCTTTTAGCTTGTCTGTCAGGCAGATTATTGTTTGGGTTTCAGTTAAAATGGAACATTTTTTTGTTATACAATAAATTATATAAACATATAAAGAACATATCCATGATATTTTTGTGTTTATTATATAGTTTACATAAACATAATGAAGCGCTTCCTGCCAAATTATTACTGTAATTAAAGAGAAAAAAAAGGAAAATACTCTTATTTCTGTAATGTAAAAAAAAGTCATGCTAGTATTTTCAGTCAATGATTTATTTTATCAAGTTTTAATTTTATTTGTTAATGAAAAGAAAATCTTTCTTTCCAGACAGAAAATTAATTGTATGCATAATCACACAATTTAAAACATCTTTATAATTCTAATAACTGGTGTAATTGTATTTATTCAATGTATTTATAAATAAATGTATATATTTTAAACTTTTTGAAATGTTGAAATATTTGACCAAAAATATTTGATTTAAATTAAATTAAAATTGTTAGGCTAAGACAGGATGTTTTACAGTACATTTACTATGATTTTTCACTTATATTATATTACTGTGTATTATTTTAGAGTGAAATACTTGATGATTTTCTATGGAATGTATTTTACAATTTTTATTTTATTATTATTATTATTTTATTTTTAAGACGTGTCTATGGGAACCACTCAAAGAATAAAAAGAATTGTCATTAATATAACTGTTTAGTGAATTAAAAGTATTATCTTTGCTTTTAAAAACTATGTGTTGCAGGCAAAATTAGAGGTTGTTCTGTAGTCAAAATATTTCCCTTTAATTCAACATATGTTTAGTCATCAGACATGAGACTCCTGGGAATGTTTTCTGAATTGGGATCAGAGTGTGATCCCAGGACTACATCAACATCTGAAATGATAAAGTCTGAAACTCTGATGAAAACAATTTATCCAACAACATATTATTGGAAACCGTGAGCTAATGCAGTTTTCTGGTTGTCATGGGATCAAAATTCTCACTCCTCACATATGGTGTCGTTTCTGAACTGTGATCTTGTCGAGTCAGCAGGTGTTTTGTTTTGAGTATACACTACAATTTTTTGATGTGTTTTTCATTTGCCTGCCTCTGATCTTAATAGCTGGGCTTTATAGACCGATGAGAGGTTAAAAGCATCTTTAGAACATGAGAAGGGTCTGGGCCGCAGGGTGTTGAATGGAGACCAAACCATTGAACCAACGCAAGGGAGCTGTGGTGAACGTAATCCATTACTCACACATGATATGATAATCATAAATGTTTGCTGAAAGATGAATGAGATTTTGTAATAGAAATGCTGGTATTCATGCTGGAGAGAAACTAAAAAGTAAGATTTGATGTACAGTGTATCACCAAAAATGTGGGACACATTGCAGTCTGTCAGATATAGATGAGATAAAAATGCACTTACTATGTGATTATATTTAGACAATCATGTTCTAATGCCAATAATTTGTTGTCCTACTCCACCCACTCTTATCTATTGACAACAGTTGAAGTGTAGAAGGATGCATCCTGGTTGAACAGCTCATTTGCACCTTTGTAGAAACTTCAGAAGGCTCCCTGAGGAACAAACGTATGGTTTATTTTGAATAGCATCCCAGATTGTGTTGGATGATTATGTTTGTTCAGAACATTTGACTATAAAGTAAACAATTTTATAAACGAGGCACAATGTCAAATGTGCCGATATTAGTACTGGTTGTAATAGCAGCTACATTTCAAACCATCATAATTTCATAATGCTCAATCTGTATTAAAACAATCGCATCACCTTTATGCAAATGATGTGCATTGTTCATGCATTCATGCAACAACAGTAAAGTAACGTGATTGGTAGCAAAAGTTCAGACCTACCTTAAAGTGTAAAGTGTCAATGCAACACCCTCGTGTGAATCCACTGTTAAGACAAACGTATAATAGGAAATGTGCTCTTTCAGCAAGGGGTGTCTCTGTAAAAATACAACATTGTGCATTGTGAACGTTCAATAACACAGTCCAGCATACAGGAAGTCCCCTCCACTGCAGTGTTGTGTTTTATTCTGTTCCCATGCTGTTCCACAAGACGAGCTGTTGTGAATGGTGTAATCAGCAGAACCACAGGGTGGTCCAGTCCATTGCTTAGTCCAAAATACAACAGCAAATCTGATTAAGAAATTTAGGGAGGTGCAGTGAAGGATCGTTCCTCATCATGTATGACTAAATAGAAAACAATTCTGAAAACAAACCCTACATTTACAGCATTGGTATTTAAGTAGATTTTCTTTTTGGTTGTATTATAGTGGCAGTAGTTTGCACAAAGGCTTTGAGGGCCAACGCTTGCCAATGGCAGTTGATTTATTATGATGTAATGTCAGTCCATTCACAGTTTCTGGGATTCGTTTGCGATTCTTTGAATCCGTTGCCGTCAGCATAATTAGGCAATGCCTCTTTGTAAAAGTGTAATCGCTTGAAGACAGACATTTTATGGCTTGTAAGGGGTTGAATTGACTTTGAAATGAACAAGCAGAATCCTGTTGCTGCGGGCACAAAAACAAAAATGGTTTTGCAATCCTGTATTTCGTTTTGCGTAATGTGGGATTTTAAGGTGAAGGTAATTTGCTCGTGTTGAGGCAGGTTTGTTTGTAGAGCAGATTGCATTCACGTGTTTTACAGTGAGCAGTTTTCATGTGAACACAACACAAGACCTGCCCCGGGCTGATGATGTCATGAGAATAGTCCTGACACGGATGATTCTGTGTGCTCTTGAAAGAATGTTATATTTTGGGGCTAATACGATCTCTTGGTTTCAGTTGTATTATTAGGGTCAGGTTTAGGGGTAATTATTATTGGCAGTATGTGAAAACGTTTATTGTTATTTTACAGTATACAATAAATTTGTACTCAATTACAACTACTGTTACATTGCTGAAATAATACTCAATTACAAGTAAACGTACTGGTGTGTGTGTGTATGTGTATATATATATATATGTATGTGTATGTATATATGTGTGTGTATGTATGTGTATATATATATATATATATATATATATATATAAGTAAGTAGGGTAATTTTTGATTTCATGACAAGCTTAATCATTTTCAGTACCACTGGAAAAACTACTGCATAATGTATACTACCATATAGGTATTTTAATATCTCAATATTTGTCGTTCGTGCTGTTTTTTAAGGCAAGTATTAGTTCAAGCTTTGAGTGGTTTAAGTCTTTTAAAAAGACATGCTCGCTTTATATGATGAACAGATTTTTATTTATTTGCTCATTGTGTGTATTTCTATCTTTAAAATAGGATAAATTTGTCACAAAAGCTTAGAGCACAAGGAATAATGATTTCAAATTTACTTTCAAACTGAACTGAATTTACAAAAAAAAAAAAAAAATAATAATAAAATTATAAAACAAATGACCTTAATTTACTGTAGTAGCCATTTATATTGCTTTAGATAAATGAAATATCAGATGGTACAAATCTATATAAATATTTTATTTCTAAATATTTATATGTACAAATCATACAAGACAAAACATTTGATTGAAGACTTCATGGTGCATTTCACTTACGGCAAATTTTCACTAGCATTTCCGTCAGGCAGGTGTTGATATTTGGTTGATAACTTTTTACAAAAACGTAATATTGAATTAAAGAGAAACTATTTATTTTTTAAAAGCGCAGAGATATAGCGACTACACACAGTCTGAGCACACACAAGCAATATCGGAGTGAGAGGACAGTTCATTTGTGTGTGTTAGGCCTATTTGAGACTTCACAGCCAGTTTTGTCACATTTGATGTGTTTGATTCGCGTTAGCAATAGAGACAGGTGCTGATTTCTTTATGCCATTGTCGCTTTAAGACCTATGCTAGTATTCCTGGAATAAAAACCTATTTCATAAATAGAACATTACCTCTGATCTCAGCTTTAGTTACGTTGATTAGTGTGATGCTACTTGGAGCGAGTGAGAAGTCGCTGCCCAAGGTTTTACTGCCAATTTAGATATTCACAAGATAAACTGTTCTCATTCATTCATTAACCTGTTAATCAAGCACTTGACCTTTGCACAAAGTTTGACTTCCTCATCAGGAGTCAAACAGTTGATTTATAGAACCTTAAAAGGACTTGTCTGAATTAGGCAAGCCTCGAAAAAATGCCTAAATGAAGTCTAGTTGATGCATTAGATTGGAAAAGCCATGTTTCCAGAGAATTTTTCCAGTAAGATGCACTGCTGAGTATCATTAGGAAAGGCTAATCACCATTGTGGTTCTGTCAGATGATAACCTCAGTGAATACCCCCGTCACGGTCATGTTTCTTGTGGCGTCATATTACATTAGCTCATAATTGGCAGTGATTAGAGAAAAGACTAAGAATGGACACCAGTGTTTTCTGTATGGAAAAATCTGCTCTTATGGGTGGTTTCCTGCCAGAAATGAAATCTGTGAGTCACATTTTAATTCTCTCAGTCTAGCCTGAAATGAAATGTTATCGCTGTTGCACTTTTTTGTCAGAGCCAATTTTTAAGAAGGTGTACCGTAGAAGTTATTTGAGTGTGTTTTATTTTTCAGATGCCACAGATAAAAGTGTGATGACCTTTAAACAAAATAAGATTTTGTCATCCTTTATTCCCTCATATTGACCCTGTAAGACTTACTTTTGCGGATCACCAAAGATGTTTTTGGTAGCCAAAGAATAATATTGATAACCAAACAGTGTTAGTCACCACTGACTTACATTTGTATCCAAAAAACTACTGAGACTATATCTCCTTTTACTGTTCCTGAGAAGTAGTCATACAGGTTTTGAGGGATATGAGGGTAGGTTTACTTTTTTGGTGAACTATCCCTTCAACTAAAACATGTTCAATAATCTTAAGGAACGTGCGATTACTGTAAAGTCTAAGGTGCAAGGGATCAATTGGGTTTCAAAAGCAGAAATGTCTGGTTTGTCTTGTTGTTAAAGCACCTAAATAAGTAGAAAAAATGTCGTAAAGTTGATCAATAAAGTTAAAACACTTTTAGGTTTGTCTAGTAATGCATTATCAGTGTTATTTCTGTGGGTGGATCTTTACTCCCAGTGTCCCAGTGTAAAGCCAGCTAATTTGTCTTTGTCCCCTCCTCCTCTGTGTGTGTGTGTGTGTATGCGTCGACTCAGACATTAGTAGTGTGTGCCTGAACATTCTAGACATTCAAGTATACATCAACAAACTGCATCATGCTTTTATGTTTATTACACACATAATGTTTCTCTGGAATATCCATTTAGTAAGCAACTCTATCAGCAGTAGTCTTTGTTAGCTGCTTTGACAGTGAATTCCGCTGTGTTGCGGCCTTGGTTGACCAGGCCTGCGATTGATCGCTGTATCGTACAGCTCTGGCAGACATGGCAATCCTAATGGCTTTGTTTGGCACTCTGCTGGTTTGGGGTTAACTGCTGATCCCAGTACAGCAGTAAGTCATGCCTGATTTAATGGAAGTGAGTGCTGAGAGCCGACTGGTTTCATTCTTTATTAGCTAAATGAATTGATGTATTGATTTTAAGGTCTTTCTGAGAATCTGTGGTGTTTATTGCGCATCATGTGGTGGATACTGTTTTTAGTGGTTATGTTTATGCAATTTTCAACGTTTAAATGTAACTACAACAAAATGTGTTTCGTGCCTCCCTCTTCCTCTCCAGATCTGTCCTATCAGAGATGCTCTTCATTTGCTGACGCAGCGCTAACACGTATCTGCCCGACGGGCTGCTGGACTGTTCTCTCTGGGCGCTGCCCTATGGCTCCTGGGGCTGACCTGTGAAAAGCAGCCAAGCTGGACACCGCGGTATCGCCCCCCACTGCCACAGCCTCAGCCCTGCCCATCCCGTTGTCCCCCCGGAACCCTCATCCTCGCTGCCAGCACCTCTGGAACCCACCCACCACTGCTCCAGACCACCAGGAGGAGCAGTATGTAAGCGAAGCCAACGATGCTTTCAAGATTCGCAGAGATGCAGAAACTATCACGGGTAAGAGTCTGCAAAATTCAGGGACTGTCAAAACAAAAATTCTGTCATATTTTCTCATCCGCAAGGTGTTCTATATCTGTATGAGCACAGAAAATATTCTAAAGAATGTTAGTAACCAAACAGTTGCTGGTAGCCATTGACTTCCATTGTATGGAAATAAATGCTATAAAGTTAACAGCTCCCAGCAAATGTTTGGTGAGGAGCTAAATATTTCAACATGGCTTCTCTTTTAGGACTATTTATGGAATAAGACCATTTTTGCATAAATTTCCCCATACAGATCAGTCACACATACACACGCACAAATTCACATTGTGTTTGTGTTTTGTAGTCAATGTAGACTACATTACCTTCGGAAAAATTGCGAAATGAAAAATGGCCTAGTGAAAAATAACCTGTTGCCTATAGAAGTCTTTCAGGAAGACTAAATGACTTCTAGAGTAACTCCCCTCAGTTTTTTTCAGCATGAGTAATGCTATACGGACAGCTTATACACACACAGAGACAGCTCTATTATTTATGAAACTAGGCCACTTCAAGAGTCATAAAGTTTATTATCTGAGCTGTGCCATTCTAAGCCAACACTGATGCCTGGGCTGTGCTGTTGTTAGAGTCACGTTTTTCTACCGTCAGTGCTGGATACGTTTCTTGTCATCTTAATTATTATTATTTGGCACATTTAGCCAGTCTAGGTGAGCAGTAAAAGACTATTTTCTCTTACGGTTGACCTAAACCCTTTTTCCCCTTTCTCATACGACCCACTAACACTCTCTCTCTCTCTCTCTCAGAGTCAGAGGTTTTCCTCTTACAGTGTTAAAAATAGCCGTTGTCTGGCTGGAATTGTGTCTGTTTGTTCCAGTGCTGTAGAGGTCTAGCATTTAGAGTTCAGGGATCATATGCACACCATTCTGGCTCCACTTCGTCGATACTGACATTTTAAAACCATGTCAAGTCAGCTTTTTCAAATGTGCAATTCTTGCAAATTGATTGCATGAAACAACGGCCAAGTTAGTCAGCGTGCACATTCAACATGAGCTCAGTTCCACACCTTTCATAAAAACCAAGTGAGTTTTTAACTGACTGCCTTTTAAGGTGTAAAGATCTTGCCATGCATTAACGTTCATGACTAGCATGTTCATTTCTCTTTAGGAGTATTGAGTACTTGTCATTTTCATTGTAGAAGTACGTTTTCGTCAAGTAGAATCTTCTCATCTTTGCAGTAACGTATGTGTGTGTTATTCTGAGGATATATGGTCAGTAGTAGGACCGCACATCCAACTGCTTTCATTCCATTCACTGGAGATAAATGCCTTACACCAAATTAATGTAACTGGCAAGTGTAACTGAATTTTTGGCACCAGCTTTAGGCTGTCGTAGTTTTTCTGTTGCCTCCTGGAGGCCTTGACAAAGAGGCCCTCATGAATTTTCTCTGCTCGTCTTTAAGGGTTCGTAGTTGTGTAACCCTATTATAATAGGTCATCATATGTGTGATGCGAATTTAGACTGAAGATGACTGTTTTTGGTCCTTCCTTCAGTTTACCATGTCCCTGGAGAGAAAGAGAGGGTGGGAAAGAGACCTTGAATCGGTTACTTTTTTTTTTTTTTTTTTAACGAAATCAAGTTTAATGTTTTGTAAAGAGTTGCACCAGTCGTATTTGTTTTACTTGATCCCACAGTTCAGCCACTTACTGTGAAAGCACCTTTTTCTAGAAGAATTAAGCATTTTAGTGTACCTTCTGCTAGTAGATCATCATGTTGTGATGCTATACAAGTATTGAAAATAAGCATGAAAATAAATAGCGTTTTATCAATATGAATTTTAATGTTGACTAAAATCCCTGACATATAAGTTTCCTTCATGCGTTTAAATGTAAATGAGTCTGGTGGTGTTAGTTTTATCTAAGGTAAATACTTGAGCTGTAATCATTAACTACGGTACACTTTTAGAAATAAAGGTGCAAAAGCTTTCACTGGGGTGGTACCTTTTTTTTTTTAAAAGGTACACTTTTGTACCTATTTGGTTCAAATATGTACACTTTAAGTACTAATATGTACCTTTAAGGTACTAAAATGGACACTTTAGGTACAACATGTACTATTTCTGATTGTGTATGATATAAATGCATTCAAGGCCTTCCTGAGATTTCCTCTGTTGTTATCACAGACTCTCAGTTGACTGAATTTGCATAGCGGAATACTAGGCTGCCATTACCTCCTGCTCCTGACACATAGTCTTTAATGAAACGGTGACTTCCTACGCACTTCCTTCTAAAATGTACCAGATTTTAGATTCTTCCATTTGTTTTATGGTTGTAGATCTAGATTGCATGCAATGTTCTAATGCTTGAACTGCAGAAAGGCAGAATAAAACTAAATAAGTGTTTATATATTAATTCAGTTATGTATGTTTAATGTGCCTGGTTAGGGCTCCACATGCCAAATAATAATGTCTTCATCCAGCTTGATGATACATTTCTTTGGGGAAATGTGTAAGTTTGGTGTGACTTGGATTTTGTGGCCAGCCCTTCCTCCACTGAAGGATACAGCAGACGGGGGAAAGAGTGAGATAATCACCTCACCCACCGCATGGCATTGTTTTAGTGTTTTGCTTACATGCTGTATGCGATAAGATATGTCGGTTCGAGTGCTGTATTGCTACAGGCAGCTCATTAGCATATTAAAAGCTTTAGGTCATCTAACCTACTTTTCTTTAAACTGGCTGGACACAATATCATGGCACGTTGCCATCTAGTGGTAATTGCATTGCATTTTTTTAAACAATTAGAAACACACTAAAAGCTACTATTTAAATGACTCCTTTCTATTTGAATATATTATTAAATTGAATAAATAGTATAGTTTTAAGTAAATCATAATTTTTTGTATTTATTTATTATATTTTATAATATATTCAAATAGAAAGCAGTCATTGTAAATAGTAGCTTTTAGTGTGTGTGTGTGTGTGTGTGTGTGTGTGTTTTATTACATCAGATATCAATAGGGTTTTAAATTCTTATGTGAATGT
>JAUMHR010000070.1:4379333-4399613 GCA_032361145.1 Enteromius fasciolatus
GCACTTCAGTTCATAGAATGAGTAAAGGCAGGTGAGCGAATACTTTTGGTAATATAGTGTATATATATATATATATTACAAATACATAAATAAATAAATAAATAAAAAACTGTCATGCTTTCCACAAAAATATTTAGCCTCAGTACTGTTTTAAAATATTAATTTTAAGAAGAAATTGAGTACTAATTAAGCAGTAACGACTGCTGAAAATTCTGCTAAAGACAAAATGTTACTTTAAAAGTTACTCTAATAATATTTCATAATATTGTTAACAGTAACTATTTCTACTG
The DNA here is from genome assembly GCA_032361145.1 of Enteromius fasciolatus. Classification (NCBI taxonomy): domain Eukaryota; kingdom Metazoa; phylum Chordata; class Actinopteri; order Cypriniformes; family Cyprinidae; genus Enteromius; species Enteromius fasciolatus. The sequence continues at coordinate 4,379,624 of JAUMHR010000070.1, forward strand.
TATTTTTCATCTAGTAGCCTTCCCTAACTTTTAAACAGTAGTGTGTTTTATTATGAAATGTAATACCATTTATTTTGAAAAACAATTGAAGCATTTACGCTTTAAGCCATTTCATCTTTTATGAGAGAAAAAAATAATGTAAGTGACCTTTTATCTGATTTGTAGTTATTATTGAAAGCTTAAGTGAGACTATGATTCTTAACATTGTGATTTATATATATATATATTGATTTTGGTGGTTAAATTATTAAACACTATTGGAGACTGGCCACCAATTTTAAGGACTCTATTTTCATTTGTTCACAGGTACTATAAGAATTGTTCTTAAATGAGAATATTATCACATCAATACCACTGCTGTACTTTGAAATGCATTGGGTGGGTTTGTTAGGTTTACCATTCAGCCGTATCCTATCAGCCGTTGTTATAGCGTGACTCACAGTTCATAACATCTGTGGTTCTAAGTTTAACCCATAGAACAATATATTGAAACCACGCGTCAAACTATAGCTCCTCAATAAATATTTTCATCCTTGATCAAATAATAACACAGAAAATGTTTGCTATTATTGCCTGAGTTGATTGTTTCAGGAGAAGAATATAGTATGGATCTGATGTGTGTTTAAATGAGTCCTGCTCCAGGAATGTTTCTGTGTGGTTTATAGCTGGGTGTTGCTGCAGGTCAATATCTGGGTGTTGGATTCATGTGCTGGCCTGGGTAGAGTCTGTACTGTCTCTGTACCGAGTGTGACGCAGATGAAAATGTCTGCTTTGCATTATGATTTTCAACACCATACTTGGCTCAAAGAGGGTTTTTTTTGAACAGTTGAAAGCATTATCGTGTTATCTAGTGTCCTACCTATCAGCAGTATGGATAGGTAGGTCGATTATGTAAATTCAGTGTTTACTGTGTATTGTTTATTGCCCTAATGAAAAAGTGTTTAATTGTCAAAAAGCACTGCAAAAAGACAAGATATCCAAAATATCTAGAAATTCTGAAATCAAGAATAATTTTCTAGACAAGAAAAAATTATTTTTTATAGTAAGTTATAATAAAATTTTAAAATAAAATTATTGATTTCAGAATTTTTAGATATTTTGGCTGGAAATAAGACAAAAAAATCTTCTCTTAGAAAGCATTTTTTGCAGTGTGCCTAATTAAAATAGTTGCCTAATTATAAATTAATAGGCTTTTGAGTTAGATTCACTTAAAAAGTGTAAACACTGTGGCTTTGTGGAACTATCATAACACAAAATAATACATACATAATGGAAGTTCCCATTGTGCATAATTACTTTATGGTTGCTCAGTGTTACTATATCTGCAAAATTGCTCATTTCATCTTTGGACCGCATTATTGCACAATAATATTTTAAAGGTTGCTATTGTATTATATTGTACTAAACATGCTTTGTTTCGAACATCCATGTAGGGGGGATCTGTTGAATGCGGCAGTAATAAATCCACTGAGATATTTATAAGCTAGAAAATGCCGACCTGTTGATAATGAGAAAATATGATTGTGGTAATGATAGGGTTTTATCTCCATAGTGATAAGATCCCTGGATTTTTCCCTGGAGAAGAGATTTATTATAGCAAAGATAAGATTCTGGAAGAAAGTTAGTTAGACCACGTGAATAATACAACCTGGAAAATAGCCAAAACATTGGTTTAATGTAAAGTCATTTAATGCAAGTCATTCTTTGAGCATGTTTTTATTTATTGGGTTTTGGGAATCAATGCAACGTAAATCAGAAGCTTGTCATCCCATGTGAAAAAGTAGTGCACTTAATTGTATTGAATTCTTATAAGATGTACTTTTAATATAATATTAATGAAACAAATTAATTTAATTATTTATAATTAGTACTTAATTATTCACATTTATGAAATTACATACATGTATAAAGATTGCGTCAAAAATAACTAAGTTTGTGAAAACATATTTGTTAATGTTTTGTTCTTTTAAAGGATATTATTTTCATATTTTTGAGCATGTAGGCACTTCTTATGTTACCAGTCTTTTTGTGTTTTAACACAGTGTAATTTTAACTTGGAAATGTTTATTTTGAGTTGAGTATCTCATATTAATTTTTTATTCTTCTGTTCCCACAGTTCTATGTGCTGATCGAGTGGGCCAGATGACTAAGACATATAATGACATAGATGCTGTGACACGTCTCCTGGAGGAGGTAAGCCGTGTGAAGTGGGAGGATAGTTCATAGCAGTCATTTAAAAATAAAAAAAATAAAAAGTGGAAGTATTTTTTTGGTGTAAAGCCTGGTTTGTGTTATGTTATGATGTAGGTCTTTTAGTGTACCATAATAGTTCACGATTACATAAGTAAGGTACAACGTGGCTGAATACGTCATACTTTCATTAATTTTAGAATCTTTACATATTAAAATATTTTTTTTCTGTATTTATTTTATAAATATATTTGTGAATATGTGAATTGCACATTTTTTCTCAAGGTGGAGCTTTAGCCCCATTGTACCCTATCGTCTTGATGATGTTCCCATATGTTTTTGAGAAATTTTAATTATTGTAAACTAGATATAATATCTGTGATGTTTCTTCAAGAAGCAGGATTCTGTAAAACATGGTAATAAAGTCTCTAAAAGTCTCAAGCTATCCAAATGAACTCGGACTAAGGAATAGTTTGATTGTGAATGTGAGCTAAACAGATAACATATAGGGTCTCTTTATGTTCCTCAATTCAGAAAGAGCGGGATTTGGAGTTGGCGGCTCGTATTGGCCAGTCTCTGCTGAAAAAGAACAAAACCCTAAGCGAGAGGAACACCTTCCTGGAGGAGCAGGTGGAGCACATACGAGAAGAGGTAAGCAAAGAAAAATGAAAACTGAGATAACCGTGTTGGCTGATGTCATCTTTTTTCACTGATGGTGGCAACATTTTAACGTTAACTCAAAGAATTTCGTCAGCATAAAATGGTTCTTCAGGACAATATTGACTAAATACTAAAAAGACTTTTTAAAGAACATTCTTTTTTAGCAGCATAAAACAGATTTAATCTAAAAACACTTATACTAAACATCACAGATTATTTGATTATACATTTGTGGTTGCATGCATATAGCGAGTGTTTGTATGTGTTTGTAGGTGTCTCAGCTGCGTCATGATCTCTCGATGAAGGATGAGCTCCTGCAGTTCTACACAAGTGCAGCTGAGGAGAGCGATGGAGAGTCTGCTTCTACCACACCGTGAGTACATGTATTAAAGGGATAGTTCACCCAAAAATAAAAATGATTCACCCTCATTTCATTCCAAACATGTTGTATGGTTAGGGTATGTGTAGGGCAGGCGGTAACACTTCAGAATAGGGGGTCAGAATAATGCATTAGTTAAGCATTAATTAATGGTTAATTTGTTCACAGTTAAGCATTAGTTGAGCAAAAACACACTAGTAATTAATGATTAACTTAACTTTTTAATCATTAATTAGTAGTGTGTTTTTGCTCAACTTAATTGTGAACAAATTAACCATTAATTAATGCTTAACTAATGCGTTATACTGACCCCCTATTCTGAAGTGTTACCAGGCAGGCTTTTGTTCATTTATTTATTTTTTTGTCTTTTGTCCCAATGAGGTGGCATCAATTTAGTTCACGCTCAATAAGTTTTTGTGCCATAATTTTTGATGTGTTACAATACTGAGGTGCAGATAATTGCCACTATTTGCAATTAGTATAAATAGAAGATTTCATAGCAGAAAATCCTGTTATTTTAAAAAGTGTAAATAGGATCTATTGCTATTTTGGCATAGTGTAAATAGAATACACTGCTATTTGCACTTTGTGAAGGCCTTACCGGTTTGGAACGACATGACGGTGAATAAGTAATGAAATTAACAGAATTTTCATTTTAGGGCGAACTATCCCTTTAAGTTTGAATAATACCTTAAACTGTGGAGTCCTATAATTGTTCTGTTTTCCCTGAAAATTATACAAATAATTATTTTCAGTGAGGAGATTTCCATATACTGAGCTAGGCACACCTGTCTTTGATTTTTCTTTGCAGTATTCGCAGAAATGACTTGTCTTTCACAATCCCGAATTACCTCCCTTTGGATTCACTACAGAAAAAACTCAAAGACCTGGAGGAAGAGAACATCGTCCTGCGATCAGAGGTGAGAGAGTGAGCCCTGACCTCACATCCTTCAGCTACTCATAAGAATGCTTTGCATAAAATTATTCAAAACAGCCTCCAATCAAACTTATCAGAGTTTCAGGCATATCACATTTCCAAGACAAACACATATGTAACAGCTTCATTCTCAGATAAAGCTATTTGCGAGTTATCTGTGTGCTTTAGTAAAATAAAACTTGGTACTGTAATATATACACACATAGACATGTTGTTAGCTGAAATATTTAACATTTAAAAATCTCATAAGTATTCACCAGCACATCAGAATGTCTCAGTTTCTGGATGTATTGGCCCCCAGTCACTGTAACTGTAGATCTGCAGTGACGTGTGTCGGGCATCTGACCTCAGCAGACAGGTGGAATTCCATGCCTTGCTGGCTATGAATCTACATCCACACCTACACAAGATCTATTCAGCACAAAACATTTTAGAAGCTTCAGTAACAATAGGTAAATGCAAATCACGAGACATCACAGTATATTTCTCAGTTCATGTGAACTGCCCTGAATTGGGCCATGACTTGAAAACAACAAGCTCGTGTAACAACTTCATGGCGCTTTTTTTTTTTTTTTAAGATTAAAATCAGTCTGGATTGTTTTTCTCTAAAACATGGGCCCTTGCTATTGACACAACCTGTTCTTCTGACAAGAACACTGAAACAAAGTATGAGTCAAGTAAAATGATGCCTCCATTGTTTATTCAGATCATTCCTTAATGTGTGTGTGTGTGTGTGTGTGTGTGTGTTTATAGGCAAATCACTTGGAGACAGAGACCATCTCGTATGAGGAAAAGGAACAACAGCTTGTAAATGACTGTGTTAAAGAACTCAGTGAGTAGATCCACGTATTCCACCATCAACGATCATATTCCCTCCCGGTGTAAACTGATATTACATAACCATCCTACACTAGTTAAATTCGTGTATGCTATTCATTACCTTATTGTTCCATTCTTGTAGTATAACAGTTTAGTTATAAATGACATGAACGGCACATACTGAATGGCTAATCTATAACTTGCTTTAAATTAGGACTGGGGACTTTCGATGACTTTTGTTGTTTTCCAAGGGTACATTTTATACACGTCTCTTCCCCCTTAGGAGATGCTAATATACAGATCTCCACAATTGCGGAGGAGCTGGCTAAGAAAACAGAAGACGCCTCTCGCCAGCAAGAGGAAATTACACACCTCCTCTCTCAGATTGTCGACCTGCAGAAAAAAGCCAAATCTGTGAGTTCTCCTCACTGTACAGTAGACGTGAACACACTGAACTCTGGTTTCATATTTGTCATATAACACAAAATTGGGCAATATAACACAGCATATTATAAATATAATACTATTTTTGCAAGCAGTCTTGGGAAGGTTACTTTGGAAATGTGATGGGTTACTCTATTTAAAATAAATAGTGTAACTATTTCATTTACTTTATTAAAGTAATGTAACTGATTAATTTTGATTACATTTTGAATACCCTTGAGCCATATGTCTGAGCAAAGGTGGCTGTGAAAATAAATCTGCATTGTTTATCCTTTTGATCTTTCGTTCAAAACATTTACAAAATTCTAATCTATCATTGAATTAAATCAATTGAAATGGGGAGAAAACCTTATTGTGAAATAAATGTTTTCTCCAATACTTGTTGGCCACATTTATTGGCACCCTTAGAATTTTTTATGAGTAAAATATATTCCCATTCATATTCACAATTTTGAGCGCTCCAGTGTGATTATGAACATGAAAATATCCAGCCTTGGCTTCCTGTTTCACAGAAATATGAGAAAAACTAAAGAATATACTTCTTATATGCTGCAAAAGATAATTGAGCTTCCCAAATTAGTGAAGTGGCTTTAAGAAAAGAGCTAAAGCAGTGAAAAGTTCCATTTTCACCATCAGGTAAATAATTAAGAATTTCCAATCAATGTACAATGTTAGGAAACTGCCTGGTAGAGCATGTGTGTCTATATCATCCTATTACATGGCAAGGAGTAGAGTTTAAGTGGCTAAAGACTCTTTAAGGACCACAGCTGGAGAATTGCAGAAAATAGTCTCAGGGTCAGAAAACCTTTAAAACACTGTCAAAACAGCCCCTACATCAGCATGTTGTTTGCTCACTCATCCAAAAACAATCTCCAGCGTGTTCAGTTGTCAGACAGGACTGGAACTAGAAATGGGACTGGCTTCTATGATCAGATGAAACTAAAAAATGTGCTTTTTAGCAGCAATCACACAAGATGGGTTTGGTGTTGATGTTGTGGGTCTATATTTCAGCTGGAGGTCCTGGACATCTTGTTTAGACACATGGCTTCTATCAAATACCAACAGATAAAACTCAATAATTCACTGACTCTGTTAGAAATCTTATAATGGGCCATGGTTGGGTCTTCCACTGGGACAATACAATACAAAACAAACATCAAAATAAACACAAGAATTAGTCACTGTGTGCTCTGACCTGAACCCTGAATGAGGTGAATTAAAGAGGAGAACCAACACGGAGCTGGTAATCTAAAGGGTCTGGAGTGATTCTGGATGAAGGAATGGTCTCTTTTCTCTTATCAGGTGTTCTCCAAATTCTTCAGGCATTACAGGAGAAACCTCAGATCTTGGGAAAAGGACATAAAAATAATAGGGTGCCAATAATTGTGGCCAACATGTATTGGAGAAAGACATTTATTTCATCATGAGTTTCTCCCCATTACATTTTTTTTACTTCAATGATAGATTAGAATTTTGTAAATGTTTTGAACGAAAGATCAAAAGGATAAATAATGCAGATGTATTTTCACAGCCACCTTTGTTCAGATTTTCCAAGGGTGCCAATATTATTAGAGGGCACTGTATATATGTGCTAAATACTTTGGCATTTATTTAGGTTGACAAGTTTTCTTTAGTGTGATATAATAACCAAAATTAATGCTGCTGTATTCAATATTTATTGCTGCTAAGAAATTTATTAGTGAAGCATAATCTTGTTTTGGTTCTAATTTCAGTTAATTTGCTGTACTGTAAATTATAGGAAGCATAGTTTTGTCATAGTAATTAAATGTATTATTTGTTTGTTCAGTATGCACTAGAAAACGAAGAGCTCACTCAGCATCTGGGAGCTGCTAAAGATGCCCAAAGAGCACTAACAGCAGAGGTAATACATGCACTCAAACACACTATCATATATACATACTCTAACTAAAATGCCACCATATAACAGTTAATGACAAACCTAGGTGTGTAATATAATTTAAATTCTGATTAAATGAATTTTACTGCCATCCTTTTGTCTTAGTCTTTATTTGTTTATTTCTGCAGCTGAGGGAGCTGGAGGACAAGTATGCTGAATGTATGGAGATGCTTCATGAAGCTCAGGAGGAACTGAAGAACTTCAGGAATAAAACGCTGCCTCTCAGTACACCACGGCGGTTCCACTCGCTCGGCCTCTTCCCCCTGGTGAGAAATGGAGAACAACAAAAGAATTTGATTTAGTATTAATTATTATGTTTACTTGGTGTGTAGTAAGTAAGCAGTAAGCAATATATTAGTATGCTCAATATACTAATACACATAAAATATCACTGTCATTCCCTGGATAATGGTGGGTTTGTGCCTTGTACTGTTTGTAACAGGACTCTTTAGCTGCTGAAATTGAAGGCACCATGAGGAAAGAGATTCAGATGTCTGATCCAGACGTGGAGGAACAAAGGTATGTCATTTCCTGTCTCATATCCTGTGTGAGTTATGATTTTGAAGGCTGAGTCAGTTACAGAGGAATATAAAATATATTCTATTCTAAGGCATTTTATTTTTCTTGGTTAGCTTGCAGGTTAAATATCTGAGCTGGCATATGAATGATTGTTGGTTCAAATCTTCTAACCATGACACTGACCTCTGTACATGATTGTCATCTTCTTTTGTTCAGACTGCATCCTAAACGTGTATTTGCGACAGTGCGTAACATCAACCACACTGTTCGCCAGCGCTCCATGGGCCCGTCCCCTATGAACATCCCGGGGTCCAATCAGACATCCTGTGTGAATTCCAGGCGTTCTAGTTGTCTGAGCACCCCCCGATCGAGCATGTATGGAGGGGATGGTGTTGAAATGGACAACCGCACTAACAGTATGCTGATGGAAACCCAGTCAAATCAGGATGGGTAAGAGCATCAAACATGGTTTTTAAGCCATAAATGTTTAAGTAAGGCCTATTCACACCAAACACGATAACAATAAAGATATAGATATATCGTTCTCAATATTAAAGAATAGCAGCATCCACGCCACAACTATAACTATAAAGGCACAGCGAAACGATATTGTTGAAATCATTTTTATTATATATAGATATATATATAGAGAGAGGTGTGGGCGGGTGTAAGTTCTTTCTTAGTAGACATTGGACCACAATGTGGTTTATCTAATATTTTTACAGCTCTGATGACTCCAACAGAAAGCCTGGCACTCCTGGCACACCCGGCTCTCATGACCTAGAGGCAGCACTGCGTCGCCTTTCCCTTCGACGGGACAACTACCTTAGCGAGCGGCGTTTCTTTGAGGAGGAGAGAGACCGTAAACTCAACGCCCTGGCAGAAGAAAAGAATGACTTGTACGAGGAGAGAGATGGTGGGAGTGAAGACGGTGGCCCCCTCACTCCGGCAGACAGCATTATGTCTCTGGGAACCCTGCACTCGGTTTACTCCATCTACAGCACCCGCTCCTACCTGCCAGAGAAACTCCAGATCGTCAAGCCTCTGGAAGGTGACCAAGCCAAATCCAGGCCTTTCACCCTCTTACTGTTCGATGCTCTGTGGGGGTTAATGCACCACAGTGCTGAGGATCTGTCTACACATCACTCCTTCTATTTCAGACACACACAACCTCGCTGCTGGTTTGAGATTTAGACATGTCACACTATCTATACACACTTTATGATGTAAAAAGATGTTTTTAAAAGAAGTTTCTTATGCTCGCCAAGGCTGTATTTATTAGTGAAAAACAGTAATTCTCAATATTAACTATTTGCTTAATAGCATGCCTGTTATTAACATTTTGGCTATTTATTATTACGTATGCAGTCTTGCAGAGTATAAAAGATTTTTTTTTTTTTTTTTCAAAAAAGTTTAAAGAGTGTAATTGTGTGTACAAGCGCACACACACACATGCACATAGAATAGTATTTAAAATGTTGAATTTAGTGTGAAAAGCACAAATCTATCCATGATGCACTTTATGGTGTATATATATATTTGTCCCCCCCCCCCATAGGGGTAACTAAGGCGTATTTTAAAATGGTGTTTTTTCAGTCGTTACAAATATGCTTGCTTCTATAAAGCATATCTTATTTGGGAGGTCTATTATCACATCAAAAATGGCCATTGAAGTCATTTAGTTTTGATTATCACTGCTGCAACAAACTGTGTCCTGTTCTTTAATTTTAGATTAAATGTAAACTGTAAACCAGCCTCAGCCTTATGATTCATAATCGTATCTCTAGCGACCTCTGCTGGTTGTAGTTTAAAGATAAACTAAGCAATGTGACATGTCGTACAGTAGTAACGATTATTAGGAATTGCAAAAAAAACAAATGATCAATGCTCTGATTTATGTTTTGAAAGGTACTAACATGAAATCTGATAGATTATCGATACTAAGTTTTAAATTCAGTCATTATTTACTCACCCTTACCACACTCCAAACCTGTATGACTTTCCTCCTTCTGCAGAACACATAAGACATTATTTTAAAGAATGTTAGTAACCAATTTTTTGGGTTACCATTGAAACCAAGAAGCCTTTCTTTCTAAATATCATATTTTGTGTTCCGCAGAAAAGGTCGCACAGGTTTTGGGTGAACCACACATTGTTTTGTTTGTTTACTCCCAACATATTTCCTGTCAGATTTAAGTTTGTGTGTTTCCATCCTTCTTTCGTTTTCTTACCTGTCTGTTTTTAGCTCTCTAATAAACTCAACTTTAATTTCCCCCTTCTTCATTTCTCTTTCTTTGCTTTAGTCTGTCCACAGCAAGAGTCGAATGAGTATTACAGCTTTGGTTGTGTTTCTAAGCCAATTTCAAAGGTCAATATTGTATTTAGAATAAAAATGGATTAAGATAAACTAAAATGATAACTACAAGTTAATTTAATCCGAGACTAAACACTATGGGGCAGTTTCCCGAACAGGGTTTAAGACTAGTCCTAGATTAAAATAAATGTTAAGAGCTGTCTAAACTGGAAAAAACTTGCACTGTGATGTCTTAAAATACATTATTGTCATTGTCTGGTCTTAAAATGCTCACAGATAATGCATTTTTGTAAGACATGTCTCTAAAAATTCGTAAATGTCCTAAATTAGCAAAGGTCTAGTCCTGGCTTAATCTAATCCCTATCCGGGAAACCGGCCCTATAATCTGAAAGGAGCCTATAATTTACTCAATTCTTAATATTTAATAGTTTATTATGTACCTAATGTATTTATGATCATCTTATCAGTTAAATATTTATCTGCTGAACATCTCAACAAATGTAATATAATATATAATCTGTATAATATAATAGAATAGAATACAGGCATGTTTTATATTATACAAACTCACATATCAGTTGTTAAGGTCCTAGCACAGTGAGTCAGAAATGTTCATGTGCGTTTTAGTTTTTTTTTCTTGTTGTGTGTGTGTGTGTGTGTGTGTGTGTTTTCTTTTTCTTCCCCTATCAAAATGCTACGGATGCGAAAACACAGAAAATCTGGCTTGATGTGATTTATTTAATTTTTTATATATATGACAGAATGTTTCGGAGGTAGTACACAACATGAGGTTGTATCTTTTTCTTTTTTTCATGCAAAAGTTCTCCTCGTATCTCTTGATATTACAGCTGCTAAAGTGTTTCTGTGCTAGGCATTTTAGCAGCAAAAAAAAAAAAAAAAAGTAGATCACGTGTTTATTCTTACCCTGTTTCTTTCAGAAAGCAACAAAAGCTTATTTGAAAACTTTTAGATATGTGTCTGATCTTCACTCTTGTTTCCTCTACTCGTCAGGTTCAGCCACTCTGCACGCATGGCAGCAGCTCGCTCAGCCCAACCTGGGCGGCATCCTGGACTCTCGGCCGGGTGTCGTGACCAAAGGCTTTCGACCCCTGGAGCTGGACCTGGAGGAGGTGTACCAATTCACTGACCTGGAGGAAGATGAGTCAGGACTGCATTCCCAATCCGCCATCTCTACCTCTTGCCTTGGCTCTCTGCCTTGTTCACCTGCTTTGCAACGACCTCGTGCCAACAATCCTGATAACCAAGAAGAGCAGCCCAGAGAAAATGGAGGGACCCCTGGAGTGGGGCCAGATCTAATGGAGGCTGAAGAGGAGGAGGTCTCATCTGGTGAGAGACCCTCGTAACCCCACTAATCCTCCGGACAGGCTTAGGGGGGAGGGAACTTAAAGCCTCACTATAAAACAGACGATGCCATAGCGGAGTACCCATAAACCCCAGTTGTTGAGGGCCTAGGATGAGCTGGTTCTCTCCTTGTTCAGCTGCAGGCACACTTCCACTGCACATCATCCACTCACCCTGAAGACAGCTGCCATATTCTTTTGAGTATAGTCAATTTTTTTTTACATTCATTCCTGTCATTCATCTCTCTGGCTCCTCGTGCTGAAAAAAAGAGAATTGAGCCTTTGAAAATTAAGTAAAATGTCATAAAATAATAATGAATGCCAATAAATAATTTTTTGAAACACACATATGAATATATATGTATATCTCAATAAGACATGGTCTTCACAGGCTTTAACAGTTCACACCAAATCATTGAGATTATATAAAATTGGTAGATCCTTAAAATATACTAAAAATATGAGTATGATAATATGTGATCATTAATATGAGCTTCTTGACTCAATTCTCATTTTCCGCACTAGTTCATTTCTGAAAGACTCTTCTCAATCACTCTTCTTACCTGCATTACCAGAACACTGTGCCTGAGGGGGAAACAACATTTATTTACTCACTCTCTCCACACACTTGTCCCCCGATAAACCTGTATGTGAGATTTAGGCTGGCGTCCACCCTGAGGGTACAGTCTCATGTTTGAGACTAAGCTGTACAACACACATACACATCCCGGGATGCATTTAACACACATCATTATCATCACACATCCCCAGCAGAAGCCCCAGCATGTAACTAACATCCAGCTAGAGTTCTGAGCGTGTTTCAAGTATAATGTTACAGAGTTCTATTAAAAACTTGGAGGTGTGAGCCACTGTCATGTGAGTGAACAGACTCTAACGTCACTGGAAAGAGGTCACATTGACACCACATGTACACAAATGCACTCTGCGTACTTTCAAAAGTCAGGCTTGTGTACTACACAAACACACAGATAGCCACAATTTAGAGAGCTCGCATACCTTCTGTAAGATCATACAGGCAATTTGTTTTGTTTTAGTTTGTTTACTTTAGTTTTGCTCTGTTTTTATTTTGTTTTGTGGGTCTTTTGCTTTTATTTTGTTTGTTTTCCATTTTGTTTGGATTTGCTTTGTTTTTATTTAGTTCTTTGTTGTTTTGTCTTGTACTTTTGTTTTTATTTTGTTTGCTCATTTAGTTTTGTTTTTATTTAGATTTGTTGTTTTTGTCTTGTGCTTTTGTTTTTATTTTGTTTCTTCATTTAGTTTTTTGTTTGTTCACTTTGGTTTTGCTTTGTTTTTATTTAGTTTTGTTGTTTATGTCTTGTGCTTTTGTTTTTATTTAGTTTGCTCCTTTTATTTATTTTTTTTGTTCTGTTTTAGTTTGTTCACTTTGGTTTTGTCTTGTGCTTTTCCTTTTGTTTTTTATTTTGTTTTGTTTTGTTTGTGGGTGAAGTATCCCTTTAATCATAACTGACAACTTTCTGCTGAGAATTATTGAAATGCTATGTAAAATATGCTTTAGCTTGTCTGGTATAATTGAATTCATAAATAGATCTTCTCCCTTTCCCACTGTTCTCTCCTGCTGTGTGAAGCTATTTAAAACTGCATCAGGATTAATCATGTAATTAAAACTGATTTGTATGTAAATATCCTAATTTAAGCCCAACAATAGCTTGCATTATGCCACATTATATTGCTTTAGCTCTCCTAAGATCCTGAAACGGTTTTATCTACCTCTTTGTGTACCTCTAATACTGTAAGTGTGTTTGTGGTGTTTTGTACTGATGTTTGTACTCTCCTTTCTTGCTCTCCCCAGTGCATTTCCCTGGTAAATGTATGTCTCACACCAGCTCCACGTACACCTTCACCACCTGCAGGATCCTGCACCCTACAGATGAACTCACCAGAGTCACACCCAGGTAAAAACCATGTGGTTTTTTCATAATACCGTCTTAACATTTTATACATTTATACATTTCTGGCAAATACATTGTCAGAAATATGTGCAAAAACTGTACCTTGGATACCTACGATTACACCTTGACGCTGGGGCAGTACCCTTATATCTACCCCTAAAAGTGCTTTTAACCTTTTAGGGATAAATAAGGTACAGCATTGTCCCTTCTAGTCTTCTATAAAAAAATACTTACTTCCAAAAGAGGTTGCATAGAAGGGAGAAGCAATTTTTAGAACCATAAAGCGATAAATAGGACACCCTATGGTTAATTGAATAGTCTTAAATCTGTATTAAGGGTTCTAGATCTCTGTAGCAACCATACTATACAGCTGTGTGACTGGCTCTCTGCAGGTCATATGATGAGGATGATGAAGCTGCTCTCTATCATGTTGTTCTGGTGGCTGGCTTAGAGCAGACTCACTGAGCAGAGCCCCCTGGTGGTGAGGAGGAATAGCATGACCAGCCTAGTGCTGATTAGACCTAGTGTCATGGAAGTGTGCTGTTCTCTAACCAAACACAAACCACTCTTAACTGACCTGAAGAATTTTCTCAACCTAACACAGAACTTTTTTGCGGAAGACTTTATGCAGTATTATTGTATCTGTTTGTTTTGTAAATGAATGCTGTAAAATACAGTATGCTACTTTGTTAATACGTTAAATTACTGTATAATGCACGAAGGAACCGAATGATAACAGAGCCATTATGTGTCTAATCAAACAACTTAACAATATATAAATACTGTGAGGTTTGATGCGTTCACAGAGTAACGGTGCACGGTTTGGCTTACAGAACTAGATAACACAAACTAATAAAGCTTCTCTTTTTCAGTCTCTTGTCAGGTCCATCACTGGCTTCCTGTGTGATGTCCAGCAGCAGTATGCGCTCAACCCCTGTGTCCACCCCCTGCACACCTCGTCGCCTCAGTCTGGCTGAGAGTTTCACCAACCTCCGCGACTCAACCAAGACCACCAGTACATCTCTGGGACTAGTGCGCCTCCTGCAGGAGAGAGGAATATCTGCTGCTGTTTATAACCCTCTCAGTTGGGACCGGGCGGATCGAGCCCCTCCATCAGACCCCTGTTCATCACACACTGCCACCTCCACTCACTCCGGCCCAGACACGCTCCCCTCCACCCCTCCAAACTCCCCTAGCAAGTCCAAACCCACTAGTCCTGTGCTCCCTGTAGACTACAGCCCCTCGGACCCCCCCTACGAAACCTTCCTAGCTTCGAGGCCAGCCAGCTCGATTCTGAAGGAAGTGCGGGAGGCGGACGAAAGGGCTCGGACAGATACGCAGTGTCAGACTGAAGTCAATGTGCATAACTTGAGACTGGTGGACAAGGTGAAGAAGTTTAGCCTGGCTCCCAGAACTTTGACTCCAGGAATTGGAAGGCCGGGAACGCCATTTGGGGCCCACGCTGTTGTGACTTCCCCTATCGGGGGACTGCCAGTGCTGAACTCAGGGATGAGAAGAAACCGCAGTTATCCAGCTATGGTTGGGGCTAGTATGGCTATGAAGGGCCCGGGGCCTCCCAGTGAGGACCTGCTGTTGGCCCCCAGACAAACTAGCCTCAATGAAAAGTGAATGTTGCGTCCCCTTTTGCCTTTATTTCAGTTTGCATTGATACAGTATATCATCCCTGCGACAACTCGAGTGCCTGTTAAGATGATATTTGTATAGATTATTTTGTTATAACAGTTGCTATAACAACCTATTTTTGTCTATTTCTCTGTCCATATGACCAACATATATATTCATTTAGCATCGTCACATGTCTTGGTGTATTCCAAGCTTTTGTCATTGTGAAAAAAAGAAAAACTTGGACAATTTGCACAATTTGCAGATGCGAGAAAATGTAGCATATGATCAGAACAGAAAATGAATGCCCCAAAATGACTTTTAATTTAAGCACTTTTTGAATTTAGAAACTACTCAAGAATAAGAAAACGTCTTTTTTGTTGTTGTTGTTGTAAATCTGGTCTTCCGATGTGACATTTCAAAATTGGTTAATTTCATGATGCTAGCAAGAGCACTGATAGCACCTTAATGCTAATGGTAGCCCAGAGATTGGTGAACAATGAAGTTTTGTCATTTATTTTTGATTTTTAGGTCAGAATTTACTTTTTTAATGGCAATTGATCAATGCTTTAAACCAGCCCCTAGTGTGCCCGAAAATCTGTAAAACATGCTTTTTATAAGTACAGATACCTTCACATAAGCATTTTCAATCTAGTCCATCCATTAATTAACTGCAATGTAATGTTAAATGTCTAAAATGGCTTATTATTAATGCGTAATATAATAGTAATTACAGTGTAATAACAGAGTAATGATATGACTCTTAATAGAGGGCGCTTGTTGACATGAATTGGTGATAATTTGCACATTAGCACAAACTCTCTGCGCTTTACATCCTCAAAAGTCGACTGACTGAAATACTTAGGAGAGAAAACAAGACCATGGAGCTGTGAAGGTGCTGCATGAAGAATTGCAGCAGTTTTGAACTTGAAACACAAACATGTTCATGTTAAGTCATCTTTTAATGTCCTTTTGTTGAGACCAACATTATTTATAAGTGTATGTGTGGAATTGCAGTATCGAAGACTTGATGGGGAAAATTGTACAACTACAATTTCATTGGTCAAAAGGATGTCGGGTTCAACTGAAGATATATACTCTACATCTGCTGTGGTTTTGGAATCTACTGACTGGTGTGTGTCATATGTAAAGCAAGTGAAGTGTGTATTGTAAGCTTTAAAGATATCAAGGGTGCAATAGCAATTTACAGTGCCTGATTTTTTATTTTGATTTTTTTTTGTACTGTATCATAATGGCTTCACCTGCCACAGTATGCACTGACATACATACTGTAACAATGTGTGATGTTGACCTTACAATGCAAATATTTGAAGGATATATTATATTTGAAGTATTGCAGAGAAAGCACATACAGTTGAAAGTGCATGTGTCATTCTAAAGAAAAGGTCTGTTGTTTGTTTTGTTTTTTTAGTTGAGGCGAGTTTAATTTGTCAGGTGTAAAGGTGTGTGTACTCTGTGTGTGTGTGTGTGTGTGCGCGCACACATTTAATCAGCATGACATATGTTGAATGTGTTTCAGAACCACAGAGGTATCTGCCATGACTGAACATTGATTTCAATTGTGTGTTTATTTCATCCGATTACTGAAGGGACGTTGTTCTTGTACATTGTAAATGGTAAATATGCAAACGATTCAAACATGCTAACTTTTATATATAAAAAGCAAAAAACCTAAACTTGAGGTGAGAAAAAATGGAAAAGCAATGGCACTGGTCAAATGTGGAGTTTTGGTTCTTGAATTTTAGAAGCTCCCCTTTGCAGAGGATCAATAAACCAGTTGTGATAATTGTGTGTCGGTTGTGTTATTTTGCACTATTAACTAGGTGTTTACTCGAGTTTATGTCCATGAATATCCAAAAACATTTGCAGCCTTTTTGACCACAAGAGGGCGAACTTCACCAACACTGCGCTTGTAGAAGATCTTTACATTTGTGTTTTTGTCACCAAATCAATTCAGTTCTGATATCCATCTAGATTCAGTAGCATGGTCCCTACAATATAAATAACCCAGCAATTCAACCCCTAATAATTCAAACACCGAACGTGTCCAAAAGAAATTGCCAGAGTGGTCACAACAAGGCGGTCCATAATATGCCAGTTCACGTTTCTGAATCTGTCATTGTTTGATCTTGAGCTGACGGTAACACTCTAGGGCCCTTATCTTGTAAATTTGCATGGAGGGAGTAGATGCTTGTGTTCAGACCTCAGCTGACTGATGAACAGGCCACTTCGTGTTAAGAGCACCAGCTATTTACTAACAATGTGATGATATTCATTTGACATTCTCTAGCTGAAGAGGGTTTCCATAGAAACACTCTACAAGTTATTGCGAACACAAATACAAAACACTTTGTTCCTGCAACGCTGTGCCTATTTTCTCAAACTTTATATAGATACATTTTGGTTGTAATTTAGGCCTCTTTGCTCTAAATTCTAAACCGAACCTTGCCGTTTATAGGCAAATAGCCACAATAGTGTAATTATTTATCTATTAGAGATCTAACAGTACACATTGTACAGAAAATTTTACATGCATGTGTACCGAACAAATACAACATTGTTTTAACCACTGAATGGAACTTTCTTTGGAAACCTCTAGTTTTTAATATTGTCACATGTGATTGGGAAATTATAACAATAAATGGCGTTATAACACACTGTGACTTGCAACAGATAAACACCTCAGTTAGAACTGCTGAATGGAGTGTAATCGTAAAGTTTTAACCGTGGAATGATGTCAATAAAACAGCTTGTAAACAAAATGGCACATACTGTAATGCCCCATCAGAAATTAGATATTAATTTAAGTGACCTAGAAGTTCGGTGGGTGAAAAATGTCTTGTTGATACCAAAAGTCAGAGGTGAATGTCCAGATTGGTTTGAGCTGATAAAAAAAGGGAACAGTAGATATGTTTCCATCTACTTATTATTATGTGCATTTTGAAACATGGCAAAAAAATAAAATGCTGGATGGAAACACCAAGATACACATAAATTCTAAAACTGTGCATAAAAAATGTATGCGCATAACTGAGTAGGATAAACATTTTATCCGATAAGAAAAAATGTGCATAACTAAGATGGAAATACATTTACTGAATAATTTCCTCCATGGGGATTGAAAAAGTGACTGTGCTGTGAAACAGAATAACTTGACAGTGATTTCTTGTAGTTTTCTTAGAGATATTTGGTGCAAGTTTATCAGGAAGTGATTATTTTGACTCGTTGGATGGAAACCGTGCTTTATACGCAAATGTTTTATGAAATATTCCAGTTTTGTGCATAAGTTAAACTGACATTTTTGGATGGAAACAGCTAGTAATTTTAATAAACACTTATTACAACCAATGCACAACAAATCAAACCTTAAAGCAGATGGGCTACAGCAGCATTATACCTCACCAGGTGTCACTGCTGGCAGCTAAAAACAGGAAACAGGCTACAACTTGCACAGGCTCACCAAAACTGGACAATGTACCAAAAGATTGCTTGATTTGATGAGCCTCAATTTGTGCTGCAACTTTCAGATGGTAGACTCAGATTTTGTTGTATACATAAAAGCATGGATCCATCCTTGTATCATCGGTTCCTGCTCCTGCTGGTGGTATAATGGTGTGGGGATATTTTCTTGGTACACTTTTAACCCCTTAGTACCAATTGAGCATTATTGAACCACCACAGTGAGTACCGCTGCTGACCTTGTCCATTCCTTTATAACCAGTCATGTGATGGCTATTTTCAGCAGAAAAGAATGCCATTATGTGAGGAATCTCTGAGGAAATTTTTCAGCAAATTTGGTTTTGTTTCTGCTGTATTTGTTTACTTTTTTTAGTAAATGTCTTCAATAAAGCATACATTATTGTCCTTGTCTTTATCAAGGACATAAGAAGACAACTTGTGTGTACAGTTACTTTCAACCTGGTCTCATAAAAATATGTACCTCGGTGAACATTTTGCTGCAGTTTCAAAGAGTAATGTCCACTGAGTGGCGCTAAAACACATAGCGTCTCATACGTGAACCCTCACACGTTTATTACGTTGACAAATTTTGCTGTGTTTTTATTACTATGCTTCAGGTACATATTGCAAAGGTTCAGAATTGAAATATCCAGGGATCAGACATACATTGACTTTATAGTGTATTCAAATTAAATGCATTCAGATTTGATGTTGTCATTATCATTTGAATTACTGCATACCTTGCCGTATTAATGTTGTCACATGACCCACATTTACCATGGTAAAAACTCAAACAGTGGCATGTACATGAAGAGAGTCAAGCATAAGAAAAGCATAGAGGACCAGTATCAGAAATAGAGTTATTTTATGGTGTATTCAAATGAAATGCTTTAAGATGTTATATTGTAATTATCGTTTGAATTACTGACCATACCTTGTTATATTAAAACAAAGAATATGAACATATTGGAGCACCTAAAATATTACATATTAATTATTGTTCAGCAGTGCTTGCTGAGACTAACTACTGTATTCTGGAATGCTTGATTCTGATTGGTCAGTTGAGACATTTGCAAGTTTGTTCTTTTCAAATAATAACTGCTCCAAAGTAATAACGCAGTAGCCGGTACTACTTACATGTTTAAAATCCCTCCGCGCCAACAAATATTACCGTTTAGCGCCATCTTGTGACAAACACTGGACAACCACAATTAACAATGTAACACCTTGTAAATAAATAAAATACATCCGTTATTTTATATTCATATGTAGATGTTATAAATTGTCTTACTAACGTTTGAATGTTAGTCACGTGTACTATATCATTTTGCGGAAGGATGAAAATTTTAATTTAAAACAAATATGCCAATAAAATGTTTCAAATTCATATTCATGTCCAGTTTTTTTCCTTATGT
>JAUMHR010000070.1:4400805-4417390 GCA_032361145.1 Enteromius fasciolatus
TTTTTATATTTAGATAGAATGGAAGATAAAGATAGTAATGCATATTAGTTTGCTTCTCGTGCCCAAGAGCATATTTATTAAAGCCCATATATCTTACTAACAAGAAACCATGCTTCTAACCACAGGTCCAGTGCTGTAGTTCAAACCACGAGTGTTTGTGACGTTAACTGCGAATGTTCGTTTGAACTATGCTTTCGGCAAACACCGAATCGTTGAACTATGCTGGTAACGATAGAACTTGCGACCATAGTAGGCTAACTATTCCTTTGGGAAATGCACCCCTGGACAACGAAAGACATGCGTATTAAGCTACATGTGTCAGCAACGATGGAAGACGTTAAAAAGAAGTTGGCCTCAGGAAATTTTAAAACCACAGAAAATGAAGGAAAGTCAGCTGTGCGGAAGTATTTTTTGTTTCCTGTGTTATAACAAAGCTTTTTGCCCCGTGTGCGCTGATACTCTCATCTGTTGACATTTCCGAATGCCTTTCTACAGATGCTTAATAAATGCGGGCTTTCCACACAAAAAAGTGAATGTGTCATTAGTATGAAATAAAAAAATTGATCAGACTGGGATTGGGCTCGGACATAAACCACGCCCTCTCCATGTAATCTAATGGGACGCAAGACAAACTAAATAATTGGACCACTCAAGCTAATTTAAAAAAAGCTTAGAGGCATGTGTTTGCGATCGACTCAGCGGGAGTTTGGACACATACTCTGGTCCCAAATCAGTGCAATATGGCCACGTCTTATTGGGACTTTTTTTCAGTGGAAGTGAATGAAGGCTCGTCATCCATCTTTTTGGTCTGGACCAGCCCAGTCTCACTGCAATTCATACATATTTTACGAGGTGGCTAATTTGTACAAATTCGTATGAGCTCCCTCATTAAAATTCACAAGATTTTAGCAAAATCGTACGCATTTTACGAGTTGCCAGTTCGTATGAATTTTTACGAGTGACCTACACCTAACCCCACCCCTAAACCTGTCACTGGGGTTTAGACAAATCGTACAAAATCATACAAATGAGGTCATACAAATTTGTACGAATTAGCACAAATATTCCACCTCGTACAGATACGTACGCATTGGTCACGGAAGCCTACAGAGGGCACTCCAGCCCTGACTGTGTTCATTGTTTGTGTCTCTCTGTAGGACTTGTATTATGAAATGTCTCCCGTTGTTTCCATACCAACCTTGTAATGTCTCCACCCCGCTTGTGTGTTGCCATGTTTACAGATTAGTCTAGCCCCCTTGTTTACTTGTTATGTGTTGTATATAAAGGACCTGTCTGTGTGTTTACATTCGCTGTTCATTGCGTGGATGTACCCTGCGCCTTCCCCTTTGTAAGCCCGCAGAGTTTTCCCGTGTTCCTTGTCTTTTCTCCCATTGGATTTACCGTTCTCGACCCTGCCTGTTCCCGGACTTTTGATTCCGCCGTTTCCCTTGGATATCGTTCGCCGATCGTCTGACCATTGCTTCGTGTTTGGATTATTTGATTGTCTATGCCACTGATGTCACTGTTTGCCGTCAATGGACCCTGCTCGCTTGTACTTTCAGTTTTATAATAAATAGTTGGATATGGATCCGCACGCATCTGTCTCCTATCAGAGACTGTGTTTGTACTTCTAATTGCTAATGACTGCTGCTTAGTTTTTGTTCTCTTTCCACATTCATTACTACTCATGCTACGCCAACATCCATCACCTGCCTGAGTTACTTAATGTTAGTAGAGTGTCTAAAGTCGACTATCAGAATAAAGTGTTACCGAAAGTCATATAGGATGCCTCAAGGGTGAATAAAACATTTTTGGGTGAACTACTGTAATCCTTTAAGAAGCTAAGCCAATACACCTTGGTGTATAATCCATTTCTTCCAAAAAATATATTACTTCATTGCATACAGTTATCATAATCCATCATCATAATTGATTAACTTAAACTAAGCAAATGTCTCAAAAGAGTAAGTGAATCGTAAGTTAAATATGTCAGGTTTTCTATTAGTTATGACTAATGTATTGTTAGGCTATATAATTCAGGACATTTGGGTGCTATGGAGTAAGTGTTGTCTTAGCGCCAATCTAGTCGCTAAACAATCATTTTGCATTATACAATTTAAAGTTGTCTTACCTGTTTTCACACAGGCACAACTTTTTAGTATCCGTCAGTGAAAAACACTTCAAAGATGCATTTGCCTATGTGTGTGTGTGGGGGGGACATAAGGGAATTGGCTAGTTGGCTCAGACAATGTATCTGCATTGCCAGAACACATTTAATTGCCCTGGTTGCAAACCTTTTCATGTTTGGCACTGTGTGTGTAAGCGTGTATTTATTGGTTCACTTTATATTGTCTAACAGAAAGAAATCTCTTTCACTAAGGCACACCTGTGGCATAATGGCTCTTTTTGTTTGGTGTAGCTCTTCATTCGCTCGCAATCATCAGCCTACGATTCATCCATTATGTGCTAACTCAAGTGTTTTGCGCAATAAACCATGGAGCGACCTCTCCCTGTCTAACCGTCTGCATGTGTTTCTCTCTCTGTCTCTCTGTCCCTCAGGCGATAGGAAGTGAATTGGATTGGAAGGCTACTCGTGGCGCTAGTGCTGTAATGCTAGCCGCTCAGCTTCGGGGGGCAAATAAGAGAAAGCTTTCATAATAAGATCATTAACTGTAATCTGTTAGTGTGGTCCCTCAACACCACGCAAATGGCTTCGCTGAGCTGTGGTGGATTCAGCTAAGATAATAAATCAAAGCTACATGCTAAGAAAAGCTAATATGTACAAATGGCCCGTTGATTTAGTTTTACTTAATCTATTCGGTTTTTTTTGTTTGGTTTTTTTTCTTAGTGTTGTTTAATTGTCCAAAATGCACTTTATACCAGTCAAACTTGGTTATTTCTATAACACTTTTTTTTTTGCATTTCAAGTGAACAATGAGTTACGATAGCCATGAGACTTCGGATGAGTGAGTTAAGGCAATGATTTATTCTTAGACACCTGTGATATGTTTTAAGTGAGGACAAAATCATATATACATGAGTTATGAGAATAAAAGCAGTTGAGACTACATTCTCACTCGTTTTTTTCTGCAAAATAAATATATAGATGGACACATATATTTATATATTGCATTATCTCCATTGTACAAACAAATTTACATCAGACCGAGCTCTCAGACTGTGATTGGATTGACATTAAAATGGGCGACTCTGTACAGATGACTGGCTAATCAGGTTGATTAACGTGATTTGTTGAAGATATCTTATGAGGAGTATTCATACTCCTCTGCACTCCGTCGGCCGAAATCCATCCATCCCAAGTAATCTCTGTCCTTTATTCTGTGATTGTTGCCCATTGACCTGCTATTTGGAGAGGGGCTTCTGCGATATGTTCCTGCATGGATGCACAAAGACAAATTTCTTTCTTTATTTAAGAACAGAATTTCCTTTGGTAATTGCTTAAATGTCTGTTTATTTATCTGTATTCATCATTAGTAGATGATTAATTGTTGTTATTATGTAACTCCTGTTGCTCTAAAGATTAAATAGAAATCTCAAATAGGAAGTTATAACTCTAATCGACCAAAGTCAATGCGATTGAAATGCTATTTAAATGTTCGTAGCTTATTTAAGCAATTCCTAAAGGTTCTGTAAATATATAGTAGTCATTTGAAAAGAGAATTCCACCTTTGGTGGAGATGATTCTGGCCAGTAGTTCAGTCAAGCTGCTCCGGGGTTCTTCATCATCCTCTGCTTTGGACAGCAGGCTGAGTTGTCCACTGGGGGGCACTGCACGGGTGTGGCGTGTGTGTTTCGCTATGGTCTCAAGATCAGACTGACCCACATCCTCTGAGTGTGTGGGGAGAGAAAGGCAACTGCTGGTGGAGAGGGCAGCCAGCAGCACACACACACAGATTCCAGCGTTCATAGCTGAAATACACACAGGCATGTTAGAGCTTTAATATTGCTATATTTTTGAGCTTTTGCAAAATGCACCTTGATGCATAAAAAGGCTTCTGAACTGATTTTAAATCAAACATAGAAATTTCAAAATACTAAAAAGATCCTTCATTAAATTGAATAAAAAACACTACTAAAACATCTAAAACATAATCTTGCATTTACATATTCACATCTTGTATTATTAATTATTATACATATAATATTTTTAATTTAAAAAAAGTAAATGTTAACGTAAATGTTTAAGAAAGAGGACTGAGATTTTGCTGCCTTCATTCCTGACATGTGAATATGTTTGAATTAAACACCAGATATGCAAACGAACTGGGCTGCAATGTGTAATTTCAACTATTTCAATTTCCCTTTTGCCAAATTTGATTTCTAGGTCTCTCTTTCAAACGGCATTTTTTAAATTTTTTTTGGCAGAGATGTAAAAAATTTCATAACCCTAAATAACTTGGATTCAAGCCAAGAAGCAATAGAAACTGAAAATTGATTTAGTCAAAATTTGTCGAAACTGCATCGCTAGCGCATATCATTTACTCACTTCACATCTTCTTTGTTGTATTTAAAATATATATTAAAAAACATAATCTAAACCATAGGACATATTGCATGCTACACCATGTACAATATTGCACAATATTTTACACAACTGAAAAAAACAAAAACAAAAAAAAACAGTGATTTTACACAGAAGCATGCAACGCTGTAAGCACGTAAAACTCAAATACACAAATAAAAGAAAAATTGAGATCATACCTTCAGGTGGAACTCAGGCAGAGAGGAGGAGAGAGATGGAGAACACACGCTGACTGCAGAACAAGTGTGTGTCTGAAACTTCGCTGTACTGTGCAAGAGAGGCCCTTAAATAGCGCTCTGAGTGGGCTGGCTCTGTTTGACCCACGTAGTGACAGGCGCAATTCCACTGTCTGTGTGTATGAATGAGGTTGTGTACTTGCGCAAGCTTGACGCAGAAGCGAGAGCAGCAGGGCATTCTCACAGGATACAGATTGTGACATTGTCACTCAAGGGGAGCGAGGAATCTCCAGAGGTCAGACCATCTTAATTACAATTATGCACAAACCTCCACAACTGAGTGTCCTCCCCCCTACCAGTAAGAGTCTCTCTTTGGCCATGGACCACAGGATGCACATTTTGATGTTATGGATGCTGATGTCTTTAATGTGCACTGCACAGTTTGACACTCTGTATCAGTGGTTCTATTTTCATTTTTTTTTTTTCAGCACCCAGATTTTACGAAAGTCGTACAATCCACGACCCACAAAAACCATGCAAAGTAAAAATAATAACGATAATAATAAAACATTACAAATGATAGCAATAACATTCATATAGATTAATAGATCTTAATTAATAAATCATTTGATATTGTTTTGATATATAGTTTAATATATTCAAGTACATTTGAAGTCACAAAAGATTTTATATAATCATCCCTTATAATTATAATTATATAATTCTTCTTCTACTACTATATCTTTCTCCACGAAATTATGTATTTTAAGTGAACCATGCGTTTGTCTACAATAGCAGTGTAATACTTTGTTTATGCAAAGAATAAGCCCTTTTTAAACCAAGTTAACTTAATGACTAACTTAATGATATACTACAATAACTACAGTATCTCTCTCTACGTAGAAAAGTTTCAAACGTTGCACCAGGAGAAAGAGTATAATGCATGTGCAAAGATGCAGACACCTTTATTGTGTATATATCCCTATTGCTCTGTTTCCTCAAAATATAAGAGTTGGGGTTTAAAGTAAGTCTTCCAAATATGTATAATAAAGTTTTATTGAAATATCCTTGCGAAAATTGCATCATTTTATTTTAATAGCGCTATCAGCAGGACAGAATGGACAGATTATTAATACTGTAATAAAATAATAGAGAGATTCTTTAAATGCTTTTCTTTTGAGATTTTGTTTATTTAATGCTGTCTGTGGGTCTGTCAAAATTACGCAGTGCTTATTTTTCCACTCCCAATTTCCTTTATGGAAGATAAAGATATCCTCAGACATTCTGCTCAACCTTTTTGCGATTGCTGAGAAAGAATGTTGTAAAAGTTTGTAGCTAAATTAGCAAATTTTTGCATAGTTTTCATTTTTGAGTGAAATTAAACAACTCTTTACATAACATTGCAGTGAAGTTTCAAGAGTGCATAAGTAAAAAAAAAGAGATACTTGCAACTGATGCAAGTGCTTTCTTGTTGCTATACTACATCTGCAGTATATGTAAGATCCTAGCAGAATAGAAAGTGAACATAACAATAAAGAGAATAAGGAGAAAGAGAAAGCACTCAGCTGGGACCAAGATGGATAAATTTGTCCGACCCTGTCGATCCTTTGCTCATTGAATTCTGAACACCCACTAAACACCCCGCTATGAGAAAATAACTCACAATTCTATAAGACTTTAGGCAACCACTCAGTCTGTCTTTAAGAGTATACTGAATCCATCATCAGGATGCAAGTAAATGCAGTGCCTATAGCCCAGCTCACACATTTGGCCTCAAGCATATATCTCCCTTAAGCTTAGGATTTACCTTTGCCTGACAAACGTTTCACATCACTTTCAACTGGTTGACCAATAAAAAAGAAGAAACTGACTTAGCTATTCCAATTCCAGATACGAGGTAAACACATGGAGTTCCGAATGAAACAACGATTACTGGAACACATTTTACAATAAAATATCATTTTAGTCTTTCTACTTCACCATTTCACATTTAAAGGGTTACTCTATCCCAAAATTAAAATTAATCACTTGTGGCTGCTCCATTACTGCGTAGGGTAAAGTATGAAAGACATTGTCAAAATAGTCCATCCGCCATCAGTGTTTCAATCTGAATGGAGGAAAGGATGCACTATTTCTACTCAAATCAAAGCAGAAATAAACATGTATGTGTCGTGGCTGACACAAAACTCACTCAGTTTGCATCCAGCGGATATACTCTCCAAAAAGATGCCACAGTGATGCAGAGGAGACGAATTGATTAATAAAGTTATTTTGGTTTTATTTGTGTACATGAAGCATTCTTCATAAAAAGCTTCATAAAGTTCAGATTGAAACAGATGGAGAATTCTGATGATCAGGGTTTGAAATTAACACCTTCCAACCCACCAAATGCGGATAATCAGCTGTGGCGGGTAATGCCGTCAAATCACTAGTCAATCCGGTGGGTTGCTTTTTGTAAATTATTGCGTTCCAGGCAACTCTCTTCTGACTGCCGTTATCAGTCTCTGTCTAGTTTTTCTCTTTTATTGGAAGTAATAAAAAAAAATATTGTAGAGATTTTCTTTTGCTATTTGAGCAAATAGGAATACAAAAAATATATTTGTGGTACAACTATGATGACTTCCGGTGGGGAGTATCCCAGAAACATGAAAAAGGCCCATGGCAGACACTAAGGATGCGGTGTTTATGCAAGTGGTTCACTAAAATAAAAGGTATAACTTCTCTTGCCTTACAGTGTGTGATGTTTTTCTTCACTGTTTCCCTCAAATAAGCAAGAAAATCACCTTTGGCGATATAAATGATGAGTATAAGCCCTGTATGGTTCGCCACGCTGATTTGTTCACGTCTACCACTCAGGCAGTTTGGCGTGACTTTCCTGGAACACTACAACGTGGTGAGTTGTGGTTTTAAAGTCGTGACTTACGGGCTCAAAACGCAGTAGTGAGCATAGTTACTTATGTGATATTTATATTATACAACAGTTCAATAAAAAATAGGTTTATATCAAGAGACTTATGATTTTGTCACAACTTCACGTTCACCTGTTCCTGGATCAGCACCCTCAGAAGACACTCAAACACCTGCAACCAGATCACAATCACTTGATTACTGACACCTGCCCGCCATCATGCCATGCTCCACAAAAGATCGCTCAGCCAAGCTTGGCTGAGCTTGAGGTTTACAAGCACATACCTACCTGAACCTGCTCACTTACCTGCTTGATCGCTCCTCTGTATCCCAATTGGAAGGACTGTGGCTGAAAGGAACTGTTGAGAGATTATTTAAAGACCGAGTATACTAACCTTCTACTTACCAACCTGATTACTTACCTGAATCCACGCTTATGGAATCCTCTGCCTCACTGCTCTTATTCTGTGAACTGAATTACCTGAAATACTACCAGCAGAGTATCTGATTTATGTTCCAAGACTTTTATATGATGCACGTCACGTTATATTACCTGCTGAAGCTGAATTTCTGTTTGAGCACAAATAAACTCACCTGTGAACGTGAATCTCTCTTGTCTGTCTTATCTGAGCGCAACACATTTATGGTTTACTGGCTTTTCTTGCTTTATTTGGCCAACAAAAATCCTTCCAAAAAGCCACAGCACATTTTTGCATCTCTGAGGAACATGACGGTGTTTCGTACCTGAACGAATGAACTGCCACCTACTGGCGGTTTTAATTTTACATTTAAAGCATTTTTTCATTTTAAATAATTTAAAATATCAGTATTCAACATGTTTAAAATATCATAAAATGGTTTATTTCTGTTTTATTTCTGTATTTATTTATTTATTTCACGAGTTCCTAGACCTAGTGATTTGAACCCTCATGAGGGTGGAGCTTGGCGTCCGGCTTGGACCCTGCGTGCCCCCCGTGAAGGAAGGCGTGAGATAGGAGGAGAGAAAAAGTAACCCTTTATTTCAATGTGCCTTTACTTTGACCCTTTACTTGGTGTTTCTTTGTAATTATTCATAAAATTGACTGAATTTAATCAAACTTTTCAAAATCCTGTACTATTTAAGTGTCTGAACAGACTTAATGAATTAATTTATTATTACTATTTATTTATTTTTAAATCATAAGTGTGTGGACTTCCTGCTATAATAAAAAATCTAATGAACTCTCAACCTCCATAAATTGGACAATACTATACTATCCCAAATAAATTAAAAGCGATCAGTTTCAAACCAAATTAATAAAAAAAGGGACCAAATTCTGGTTACTTTGCAAGTGTGAGTTTTGTTTTGAGTATTTAAATATATAAGCTTTTCATTTTATTGGAAATAAAGACCCTGTTTCTATAATAGTTTAAATAAAACATTATATAACCAAGAAACTATTGTCACCGAATGATGGAGGTAATTGTGACTCATAAATGGAAAGGATGATACATTTCAAGTCTCGATGAGGCTTTGTGTCTCATTTTAAAGTGTGTGTTTTCATTGTGGGTTTGTCTTTTTCTGGAGTTTCGCACACTTGACCACCTACTCCTCAAAATGATGTGTGTATAAACATCCACTTGTGTTTGAGAGTCTAGACTCAACAATGCAAATGATTTGTAATAAACAGTTATAATGGTTTTCTCTTGAGGGATTATTAGAACAGTTTGGAACATTATAATAAAGACATCACACTGGGTGAAAGGTTATTCTCTTCGGATTTAGGGGTGAAATCAAAGTCGATTTTCAATGTGGATTTTTGTTCTGATACCAAGGAAACTGGAATACTAAAATATATCTTTCAATTCTCTGTGAGAGGGTCACAGACAGATGGTTGGTATGTTTTATATCCTCCAGGTGGGAACAGAATGAATATTCTGATCCAATAATGTGCACACTGAAGCCATCTTCGGCAAAGAACAACCATTCTGCATCCCAGATGTCTGACAAACTGTGACGAACCTCATAACAACTTCCAGCATTCACAGTTAATGTTTCAGTTTATGACTAGGGATGATGAAGAAAAATGATGGAGAAGAACTGATTTAAATCATTAATGGACCTCTAAACCTCTCAGGACTTTACTTTCAAAACTTGTACACATAGATTTTGGGAAGGAATAGACTACTAGAATGCCTTCTGTACAGTGTGGATTAAAGACTATCTGGATCTGTCCATCTATGGCATTCCAAAAATAATTAAATTGCAAATTTAGAACTGGCATATGCATAAACCATTATGTGTAGTTATGATCATCTCCATAACCTGACACCAAATGCACAGGGTAATTAAGGGTATTTGTATTTTCTATTATTATTATACATATATCACATTATTATTACATGTATATTACACTATGTTAATGTAACTATGTTCTCATTGTCTATTGCAGTCTCAAGTCTATTGCATCATCTCCCATCTATGGGATTCCTAAAATGATTACTAGTCAGTTTAGATTGCAAGTTTAGAACTTACACAAACATAGACCATTATGTGTAGTTAGGATCATATCCATAACCTGACACCAAATGCACAAGATGACTGACCTTATAGTTAGGATAGTTATGGGTTATTATTATCCATAGGCTATATTATACTGTTATTAAACCTGTATTAAGCTATGTTGATGTAACCAGGTTCTACATCCTTAACCTCTAGATACTAAATTAGAAAATTAGCTACGTAACACTTTAGAATAGAGAACATTTATTTACTAACTACCTTTCTCTCAATTAATTCCTAAGTTGCTGTTTAGTTAGTAAAGTAGTTTAGGTATTGGGTAAGGTTATGTAGAATAAGGTCATGAAGAATAATGCATTATTATGTGCTTAATTACTACTAATAAATGGCCAGTATTCTAGTAATATGCATGTTAATAGACAACTGGTTAAGAATCCATAAAATAAAGTGCCATACCTAATATTATATACACTAAACTACTTTATACACATAGTGCTAATGAGATATTGTCTTTCTGATT
Source organism: Enteromius fasciolatus (assembly GCA_032361145.1). Lineage (NCBI taxonomy): Eukaryota > Metazoa > Chordata > Actinopteri > Cypriniformes > Cyprinidae > Enteromius > Enteromius fasciolatus. The sequence continues at coordinate 4,411,452 of JAUMHR010000070.1, forward strand.
TCTTGGGTTAACCTGGTCAAAGCTGCATGCCCCTAAAGCATCTCCTCTTAGCATCTCAACAGAACAACAACTGCATAATGAATAGCAATGAGCTTCAGTCCTACAGAGCAACCAGCACTCCAAAATAATCTCCACAAAAACAGGGCTACACGATTCATTAAATAATCCAACGGCAGAGTCCATCATTTGGAGTGGATACGAGGGCGCTGGCGAATGAGTGGGGCAATTACTTTTGAGTGTGTGAGTCAGAGAAACAGCAGCCTCATTGTCACAACCTGCCCTCTTTCCAGAGGAGTACCTCAGAGGCCTCTTGGTTGATGTCAAAAGGCAAAGTCTAAGGTCTGTCCGGAAGAATACATCTTCGTAGCTTTAGAAAGACACTAGAAGAGGGCAGTTCTAATAATGATAGTGAGGATGTGACTGATTAATGAACCGTACAAACTAGAATACCAGCTGATTGTTATAATCAGCCAGAACGCTGAAACAGGACCAAAAATGTAATTCTAAGAAGATTAGAAATGTGTTTGTGTTTCAGAAAACAGCTGATTGATTTTAAATACAGTAAATCTGGTAGCACTTTAGTTTGGAGACCAGTTCTCAGTATCAACAACTTGCTTGTTAGCATGCATATATAAAAATAACAATGTATAACAATAAATATATCTAATTGTTAAAAAAGCACTGCATAAAATATTAATTCTTTGAAGGAAATTTTGTGGCATTTAATCTTAAAAATGAATTAAATTTAATTTAAAAGAATCATGAAAAACATGCTTTGTGACTTAAAAGACAAATAAAAGTGTTGATATTATTTTTCACTTGATGAAATGCATTTGGTGTTCATCTTTCAGTGTAAGTTAAATAAAAGTACATCTTTGGTCATCAAATACTGCATTCTGTGTCATACAATTAATTCCCTACACAAAATCAGTATGGTTACACTCGGTGCCTTGCATATTAGCTCATATACTGACTGTCACAAGGCAATCCTCTGTGGCTCTGTCTGACCGTCATCAGCGGGAACTTTCCCCAGAATATTAATGTTCCTACCAGAACCGTATTTGACCCATGCACCTCGGGGATTTCCGCCCCAGGTGTAGCGCATTATTTCCCATTTATAAGAGTGAGAAAGGATTCAGTTTGTCGCCTCGGTAGTAACTCTGAGCGTTTTCTCTTGTGGATTTACGAACTGGTTTGTGTATTACCTGGACTGACTCTCTACCATTGATACTTGCCTGATACCCCGACCATTGCCTGGATTTACCGATTACGATACCAGCTTGATTCCCCTCTTGATTGCCTCCTCCAACACGCCATCATGACCAGCCATGCAGCCAGAGTGTCACTTCAGGAGAAAATACGATGGAGCACCCGGGAAGTGTAAGGTTTTTTTGCTGCAATGCTCTATTTACATCAACCAACAGCCTAATAACTACTAATGATGATAGCAAAGTGTCGTTAGTGTGTTCACTCCTTACAGGAAGAGCGCTGGAATGGGCCACTCTGGGAGGGTCAGCAAATGGCTTTTCCCAGCTACCAGGCATTTCTTCTGCAGGGAAAAGTTACCTCTATAACTGAGGATCTGGAACTTCTCATCGGCCAACTGCATTCTGAATCCATTCGTCTATTCACCATCCAATCCCCTGAACACCCCATCATCCTTGGACTCCCTTGGCTCAAACCTCAGGACCCTACCATTTCCTGGACGGAACAACAGATCACTCGGTGGTCAGCTCATTGCCACAATCGTCTTCCACCTCAATACCAGGATCTCAAAGAAGCCTTCAGCAAAGAGAAAGCCACTCGATTACCTCCACACAGAGCTACAGACTGTTCCACCAAACTTTTCCCTGGAACCACGCCACCCAAAGGTCGGGTCTTTTCACTCTCTCAACCTGAAACAGAGAGCATGAGGGCATACATCGAAGAGGAACTAGCAAAAGGCTTTATTTGTCCTTCTGCATCACCAGCCTCTGCAGGGTTCTTCTTTGTAAAAAAGAAAGATGGCGAACTTCGTCCTTGCATTGATAACCGTGGCCTCAACGAGGCTACCCCTTTCCACTGGTACCTTCTGCATTGGAACAACTTCGTCTGTCTTCCATGAGTGGAGCTTGATTGAGCTTAATTAACAACCACCGGGCACTATGAATATCTGGTGATGCCGTTTGGGTTATCAAATAGCCCCTTCATCTTTCAGGCATTGGTCAACGACATCTTTTGAGAGCAACTCTAAACGTATCTTGTGGATTTATGGACTGATTTGTGTATTACCTGGACTGCCTCTGTACCATTGATTCTTGCCTGATACTTCGACTATTGCCTGGATTTACCAATTACGATACCTGCTTGATTCCCCAACCTTCAGCCTGTTTTGTGGTACTGTTTTTGCTCTGCCTTTCTTGTCCCTGTTCACTGTGTTTTGACTCTGCCTGCCTGACTTCGATTGCTTCTACGAGACTGATTCAGTAACACAAACAACCATTAGGCACATTACAACACATGAATAGAATATAATTACTGTGAATAAAATGCATTACTGTTGTGGCATCTGTAATGTTTCTGGGAATTGAAAACAAGGAGTCTAACAATGTTAAGCAAATGAAGACAGCAGAAGCTGTAGAAGCCACAGGAAGCAGATTTGCAGCGATTGTCAGAGCAGAGATGATGCTAATATTGCAGAAACACTGAATTGATCTCATTGTGAAAGCACTGAGTCTTATTGCAACCCCTTAAACTTGTCTCCATGATATGCTTGTGAAAAATATATCACCTACAGACTGTTCTTTATGAATCCAGGTTTACAACCCACATTTTTGTTGTTGTTTTTTTAAATAAAATGAATTTTTTAATCACATGAGCCCATATTTTATTAAAAACAGAGCATAGATAATATAACATGTCTAAAATAATAAATTGTATAATTTTATGAAAAAAAATAAGCTAATTTCAAATTTGATGCCTGCTACATGTCTTAAAATAGTTGGGACGGGGACATGTATACCATGATTTAGCAACTCCTCTACTTTTCAAAACAGTTTGGTCAAATCTTGCCTGATATAGGTTTCCAACTGCCAAAGATTTTGTGGTTTATTTTCCATTTCAAGTTCACGCTTACTTATGATGACAATTTAGGCGTATTTGGCATTAAAAGGGGTACCTTGAGGTTCAAACAGCGATGCAAAAGGGTCTTCACCGAGCATCAAAATGTGACAAGTTGGAGTGTGAGAATGTGTTGTAAAATCAATCAGTTTGACAATATGATCAATATGACCACACAATCACTGAGATTCATGTGTTGATAAATGATTTGAGAGAGTAAAGGCTTTCATTTGTCCTGCCTTGTGTTACACATAGCCCTTTTTCTTCATTAGCATTCATACTGTGGAATGAAAAAAGATTTCTAATCCACATTAAACAGAACCTAAAGGCAAATTCCAACGTTTTCTGACATTTTGCCCTATGTATAATCCTATTCTCTGTGGGTGACTAAGACATCTATCTTACAATCTCTTCCCCTATCTTTCTGTTCAACATTTGTTCTCCTTTTGTCTTTCTTTTCATCAGATCCGAATTGGAACACAAGCTTTTGGCCATCTATACAGTATGTTGTTGTTGTTTTTAAGAAATGATACCCCTTCCATTTTCTACCCGGTCTCATGGCATACACGAACCTGGGCATACTGTTTAGCAAGACACAAAATATGTACCAATAAGTGCATCAGTGCAGTTTCCAGAAAGAATGATAGATAGATAGATAGATAGATAGATAGATAGATAGATAGATAGATAGATAGATAGATAGATAGATAGATAGATTCTGAGTAGTTAGATTTAACACTTTTTCACATAATGTACAACAGAGTTATTGTTTTTCGGAGCAGCGGCAAAAGCCTGTGAAAGACAAACTGAAAGCAGCTGAAGAATTAAAGTCTAAAGGAAAGAATAAAAGGTGAAATATCCCAGGTGCGGCTGAGGCCAGAGATAGGGACAACTCTCTGCTTTTTGGATATATGACTTCTAATTTTCATTACATGAAACATTTGTAAACTCGTTGGATTTCCCATAAGCAATCCAATGGCAGAATTGTAATCCAAATTTATTACTTTTGCAGGAAATTATACATTTTGCTTCTTTTGGCTTGGGGCTCTAATATTTGTGGTACTATAACCCTATTCTCAGCTACAATAAATGAGTTCTAGCTGAGTGTTTCTGAACAGTTTTTCATGGCGGAAGGGATACAATTTAGCAGGCTATACTGACCACAATTCACACAGTAACACCTTCTCAGACTCAACTGAGTAGCTCCAGGGCACTTTCTCCCTCCTTGTACTCTCTGCAACAAAGAACAAAAAAGACGCATTAAACTGTACCATTTGCTATTAGTGCAACCAGTTTCAAAAATATGTATCTAGCAGACACAATCCACAAAATGGGAGCTGATTAATATTGATTGCTAACTAAGAGAAGAAACAAAACTTTATTGCACTGAAACGATAATCGATTGCCTTTCACATTCATGTTTGTTCGTTCAACATGTAATTTTCCACCTGAACAGTTCTGAAGTTCTCTTTTAAATGCCCAATGGCTGGTCTCACAGTTATCGGAAAAACAACGTACCTACTTTCCAGGTGGCACAGTAAGATCAATTGTCTGGATCAACACATTTAACAGCCTTTTGCACATTTCCTTTTCTAGATACAAGTTTAATGGTGTACAAGAGACAAGAAGCAATACTGTAGTAAAAGCTGGAATGGCATGTACATGTGCCTTACAAATTTGTGATAAACTAAGTCCAAGTTGTTTGATAATCATTTTATCTTATAAAGTTACTGTAGTGATATTACAGATGACCAAATTAGAACCTAAAGCCAGTTTAAGTTTTTATAAGTAAGTGTTTATCTTTTTTTCCCTGAACCCACAGAGGTCACTCACCTTGTTTGCACAATGTTGCCAGCATTTGTAGCTTTGCTATAAAGACATGTTGAGTGGCTTATTCATTTTAGTGAGTCATGGCTATTGTGACTAGCACCCATATTGACTTTTGTCCTTTTATTCTCACTGCAAAGGCAAAGTCAATTCAATTACGCAATACATAATGCACATTATGCTCTTTCCAGACAAACCGCTCTCACAACGGAGGCAAGACCTCTGTGTTATTGAGTGCTCAGTATTTCACTGTTTGGTTTTCTGCTGCTTTGCATTTAACCTCAGAGTTTCCAGAGTGAAAGAAGTAGATGAAAGATGAAAAAAACATTGTGAGGTCTAATGAAGAACAAAGAGCTCATCAGTTGCTCATGTGTATAGATTGCTCCCCTGGAGTCTTGAAAGTAGGTGCCACACACTGAGTCAGGCTATGGAGTGATGGAGTGACTCCAGTGACAAATGCTAAAGTGTCCAAAGGAAAGGACAGAAAGATGGGAGTGTGAGACAACCACCCACACTCACGAGCGGAGGATCGGCAGGAGAAGCAGAGGTTTGATAGATTTCCGTAATGTCACTTTAATTGTCCTCAAAACTAGTAGTGAGGTAACTTTTAAAGCAAGATAAAAATTAATATGTCAAAAATAGATGCAATTAATAAAGAATAAATACAACTACTGCAGAATCTTTTTTGTTGTTGTTTTTTAACTTCCTGAGGCTGCTTATGTTTCCCCAACTTAATGTGGCTACGATTATATGAACACAACATTATTTAAAGCCAGACACTACAGGCAAAAAAATTTTTTTCATTGTCACAACTCAATGTTGATATTTTAAGTTACTTGTTTCCCTAACATTTAGACTTAGAAAGAAAACATTTCAAATTTAAAAATGCAATATGTAAGGAATAATTGACGACGGGCCGTTGAATTATTAGAAAAGTAATGCACACCCGAGGTGGTGATGCGGTCACGACGCGAAGCGGAGTGGCCGTTACACCTCGGGTGTGCATTATTTTT
>JAUMHR010000070.1:4426813-4445421 GCA_032361145.1 Enteromius fasciolatus
TAAAACACTGAAAGTTCGCTGGGCACTGAAGTGCCATCCCCTGAACTGGGCTGGCACTTCCAGCTGACTGTGACAATTACAAATTTTGACTTGATATTAAATAAATAAAATACAAGTGCCAATGAATTCATTATAGCTTTCACTTTACTTATTGAACAGAAATGTAGCAGCATTATATCAAGCTAATTAAAGCAGTCTGACTAGCTGTCCACAAGAAGAGAGAGGTGTATTTCATGCTTTGATGAATTAATAGAGAAGCTCTTAGTTCTAGGAGCAAATTCTGTAAGGCTTTTAATGAACATCATTAAAGAGTTTTAAAGTTATAAAAATAATAATAAATAGAAAACATTATTTTATACCATTTTTTATCATTATTCCAAGTTTGCTTTTATTTCTGCATAATGTGTAATACAGTATATAATGTATATATTATGTGCAGTAGTGCAGTATTATGTGCCGTCATGCGCCATGGAGAACTGCACTCTGACCTCATTTTTTTTCCTCAACACACTTGACCTCTGCTATTTCATCAATCCAATTTAACAAGCTGCTTTTTCTAAAAATCAAGAATTTGCTGGTTAACCACTGGTGAAGGCAGGACCATAAACAGCAAATCTGCTTGCTTTGAAATAGTCATTGATTATTTAAGTATTTTAAACAACCAGCATTAGTATTTAATATCATCTCTTTGAGTCATTTTGTATCTTGGCTCTCATGGCTTCATGGCTTATGGTTAGCCAAAAAAATCATTTTTTAATGAGGCTTATTTAATATAAGGAGCACAAAAAGATATATGGACTTACTTTACTGGGTGTGATGGAAGCTATATATAGAATTTGGTTTATTTGTCTATATTTTTCAATATTTAACTGTATTTATGTCTAGAAATGTATTATGTATTTAATTCAAAAGCTCCCACACATCAACAAACACACACACACACACACACTCACAAACAAGCAAATAAACTCTCTGGAAGAATGTCCACATGCATTTTCTTTGCCCACTAAAATTAATAACTGCTTATGAAAATGTGAGCTGAGCACAACAAATCAGATGAAGTGAATTGTGCTGTTTTTATCCACTTTTTCGCAGCTCATAGTGTCAATATATTTCCTGAGAATGTCTACAATTTTGACTTCTGCAGCTCAAGCCAAAGGCTTTACAATGGATCTGCCCAGTTTATTTTCCAAATTTGCTTGATAGGGCTGAGGTCTGGGCTTTGAAGGGGCCATTTTCAGTGTTCCAGAAGATTCCTTCTGTTTTATGGATATTGTAATGGCCAGTTCAACAAAACAACTGAATCCTCTTAAATATGCCAAGTGTTTCAATAAGTGTTACAATAATTATATATATTGTGTATACCCACACATGCACTAATACACTCTTTGCTTAGTTATATAATAAAAATAATCTAATAATACAAAAAAGTATAATAATACAAAAACAATTATTACCACCTCTAACAACTAGTTCTGCATAGTTGAGATGTCATGACAATAGCATAAGCTTTTGTAACATACTCTCAAATCACTTTTGAGATACAGTAGCTACATTTTAACTAGAAGAAATTGCTCATAGATTAAGAGACAAAAGTGTGCTTCTCTGTAATTGTTTGCTTGTTTTAAAGATTGCTTGCAAAAAGCAATAACATCTTTACCCCAGACAAATAGGGCTAATTAACAAATATCTAAACATAATTGTCTTTCATGTCTGTGCCATCTAAAACAAGAAAACTTTGATGATTTTAGATAGATAGATAGATGGACGAACAGACAGACAGAAGATTTAGTTTGTATATTCTCTTTTGCAAGTGATTTAAAGATTTCCTGTAAACTTTATTGTTATGCTGCATTATGTAAGATTACCATAAATCTCCGTTGAGTGAGAGCACTTTGTATGCCTTTCCATATCGCATTGAAAGCCATTTTCTGCATTTTTGAATACCATTTACACAGATGCTTACTGTAGTGCTCCTCAAGACATTTGAGTCCTCTGAGGTTGCAAAAAAAGGTTGTCTTTATGTAATCAAACAAAACTTACCAGTTATTCTTTAGACGTTTACTTTTTCGAAACAGAATGCTATACATTAACACATATATTAAGTGTATTCAACTGTTTATTTATTAATCACAGATTTGTTTTAGTTTTTTTCATTTTACCTCATTTACTTTTTTTCACATTTAGTTGTCTTATTTCAAGTAAACTATTAAGAAAAAATGTAATTAACATTTACCATTATAAAGCCTCAGAGTCATAATTGGTTGCATCATATGCTCCTTAAATTTCCTGTTGTTTGCAGGGCATGTCAGGCAGTTCCTCAGAAAGTTAAGATGCGCACTGTTTAGAAAATGAACAGTCATAAGGACATTAGGTCTATTTTCCATCTCGGGCACGTTTTTTTGGTCAGGGGGATTGCATAGAAACAGTTCTAAAAAAACACACCTTATATTGCTGCAACAGAACATGCAAAAAATCTCATCATCATACATTTTTGGTAATTCGGGCCATGATGGTTGAGTAGGATGCAACATAATCTCCTGCCTATTCCAAAATAATTTAATTTCTCTCCTCGAGGGAACAAAAATTCTCATTTTGAGTAGAAAATATTGAATTCTTATTTCACCTATCCCACACTGTAAAGAAAAGCAAATGCTCATGTCAACTGTTGCTTGGCAAAAAAAAATAATAATAATAATTTAATATATATTATTATAAATATTTTGTATTGAATGAAGGATATTAACTCACCATTGTAATTACAATTAACAACATGACCCTTATTAGTAAGGTGGCCAAAATTACATGTAGTTGTGTAATTACATTGTAATTACCTGTTACAGTGTAACAACAATAACTACATGAACAATGCAGCATTTGCATATACACAATTTTTTATTTCCATTGCAAACTGAAGAAATAAAGTGAGTCTGACTCACTTATCTTATTTAAATGCCATCAGTTATTGTCTCAAAAGAAAAGTGTCATAGATGAAGGTCTGTATCAGATTTCATTTGCCTTCAAAATCTTTAAGTGAGACTCATAAATTGATTTCCCTGTTGGATAAGTCTTAATTGACTCTGGACCAAATGAAGCCCCAAAGCTTATTTAAAATTGATGAACAGTCTCAAAGTCTTAAAGCTATTTTGGTTTCTACAAGGTAGGAACTGTTTTAGAGAGAGTGATGAAGGTCTGTTTTAAAGTAATCTCTCTCACACACATACGTACACATCTGCCCGTGGTCGCAAAGAACTATTTTTATAAAGCACTGCTTTAGAGCACTGCTATATCTGATATATGTAGTTTCTGTCATTATATTTTTTGCAGATAATTTATAGGTCCACATTTAGAATAAGAAAAGGAATACGCTCACTCTAGCCTTCGAGGAAGTGCAGAGTAAATGAGCAGAGTGATATAAAGAGGTTTAAATTGTGTTTAATGGCCTCTGAGGACCCACAAAGCTCCAGAGACCTAGAGATGTTGAGAAGCACCAACAAGTCTCACAACCAATCTGGGTGTTTTTTATGTGGTGGCTAATTCGTAGGAATCCATACGACCTCACTCGAATGATTTCATATTTTTTGGCAAACCCCAGTGACAGGTAGGGCAGAGTTAGGTGTAGGCCATTTGAACGAATTAGCAACTTATAAAATATGTAAGAATATGTACAAATTGTTGTGAAATTTGAATGGAAGCACTAAATTTATGTTATACACCAGTTAGAGAAGCCTGTTTAACAGGGCTGTTCATGAAAGTACTTGGCACTTTTGATTAAAAAAAAAAAACTGTACAAAATATGGCCCGAATCTTTTAAAAATCCTCTTTTTTTTTCTTTTACAACAAATGGCTAGTGAAAGCACAGTGCTCATTCAGTATATGCACAGCTAAACAGATGAGTTTTAAGTCTGGATTTATTCTGATCTCTACTGGAAGTTGGTTCCAGTCGTGGGTGGCATAATAGCTAAAAGCGGACTCTCCTTGTTTTGCGTGAACCCTTGGTATTTCTAACTTGATTTTAGCATTTTAGGAAGGAGTGGTCAAGTCTTAAACTTATAAAGAATATCTCTTTGGGTTTGAAACTTAGTCTTTGCAGCTTTAGGGTTCTTATCTATGCACTAACAACTTAACACTCCAAAGAGAAAGGAAAACTTATAATAGCATCATACAGTATGATGCCTTTAAATAAAAAAGGGTCAGAACACCAATATGTACCCTATGGAATATATAGAAAGAGTATGTTCATTGCCTGATGCAACATCTTGATCTACCCTGATTATGGGGTAGTTTCGCGAACAGGGTTTAAGACTAGTCCTAGATTAAAATAAATGTTAAGAGCTGTCTAAACTGGAAAAAGCTTGCACTGAGATATCTTAAAATACATTATTGCCATTGTTTGGTCTTGCTCACAAGGTCTAGTCCTGGCTTAATCTAATTCCTATCCGGGAAACCAGCCCAAAATGTCTAAGTATTTCTGCAGCATTGGAAAGAAAAAGTTCTACTTTTGCATTTGCATTTTTTTTTTCATGAATATGTTCTAAAGGGAAGTGTACTGTATATTTGTGTAATTAGGATCAGACATTATACATTATTTATTCCCTGTTCTTAAGAGTGTATACTCTCAGATTCTGTCTGAGAGCTGTTTGTGTGTGCATGTCTATTAATGAGTGTCTGCAAATTAATTTGTGGTCACACTTTAGTTTGGCCACCAATTCTCACTATTAACTAACTATTAGCTATGCCTTTTGCCTCATTAAACTCCTAATTAGAAGCTTATTAATAGTTCGTAAAGTAGTTGTTAAGTTAAGAAATGGGGTTGGATTAAAGGATCTAAAACATGGTCATTTGACTACCTGATCTAATGAACTTCCATAGAAATTGTAGGCCAAATAAAAACAAAAACTTGTGTGGTATATGCAAAAATGGACTTTAGCACCGTTTATGCTACACGGTGGTTAAGATTAGGACTGTGGGTTAGATGCATATCATATGTCAATGCCACAAGTTTTCATTTTTATTTGGCATACTATTTATATGCATGCTCATGAGTCCATATATTAATGTGGTCATGCACTAAAAGGCATTAATATGTGTTTTATAAACAGAAGAAATGCTTGTAATATGCATGTTAATAAGCAATAAGTTAATAAGTGAAAATTGATTTCTAAACTGAAGTGTTACCATTTTAACGTGCATGTTTCTGAAAGCTTAATTAATTTATAAAAAAGGTAGCATTTCATGACCATACAAAGTATAAAAAAATAGAGTGATTTGTTACGTTGATTGGATGCATCTGCCATCTTGGAACGGTCAACATTGACGTCATTCACCATAGTTTAAGGATTTTTCTAATATTCAGTGATAACTGTGGTGAATGACGTCAAGCTGATCAATACAATATGGCGGGCGCCTTACAGCAGCCTATAGAATACGTATATACTTATTTACGAAGCTAATAACTGTGGAAACTCACAGTCACAGTATGTCAAAATTATTATTTTTTTTCTTTAAGTCTAGACAAGCCTGTGCAGGGTGTTTATAACGCAGATTCATTTATTTCTCAGTTATACTATGTTCGATTATAACTGGTATTATTAACAGTTTCTTTGTGCTCCGAAGGAACCCTTTGGAGCTTTATGTAAACACACAGCCATCCTGTACGCAACAATTTATAGTGTAACCACAGTAGCAGATTCACAGGTCCAACTGCAGGGCAGCTAGAAGCTGTTTGTCTCCACACAAACACAAATTTAATGGCACACTTTATCAAAGAGGCCAGCGCTCATATCCTTGCTTTCATCTGTCTCTGAATGCCCTCTGAGCCCAATAAAAGCATCTCCTTCACTCCATAATGACTTCCTACTCCATTGCAAATGACAGTCGCTCAAGCTAATTGTCTACATTGTAAATTACGAGCAGTGAAATGACATCTTACTAGAACGTTCATGGCAAAATGATGGCTAAGTGAGTTCAGAGATGAATCTATCATTGTCTTCAACAAAGAAGAGCTGGTTGCCAGGTAAACTAAACAACAACAAAAAACAAATGAAGAATGGGAGCAGCAGGGTATTATGGGAAATGGAAAGTGCAAACTTTGTGTTGCTTTCAAATGGTTATGAATGGATGAGTGATCAAACATACAGTACACTGAAACAAACTCTTTTCTTATTTACATTGATATGCCATGTTGGCTCGGTCTAAAACTGTGTGTGCAGTTCTTTTAATTTTAACAAATGTCAAAAGAGCTGCAACAGCCAAGTCCCTAGAGTCGTCCTGTCTTTTTTTATCCTCTGGCAAACTTTGGCAGAGATCAATGCAATGTCCGTTTGCAATCAGAGAGGAACTGGTTATTAGACCACCTGAGGCTCTTCCTGTTATGTCACAGTATGAAATGATTTTTTTTAACCACTTAGCAGTAAAGAGTCCCTCAGAGTTCATCTTCCACTGCTGAAAATGTCTCAACATTTTTTTCCTGCCTGGAATGCTCCAATTTCCCCTGTGTCTTGAGAGCGGGATCAGTCATGATTCTTCTTTTCCATTCGTCACTTCTCTCTCTCTGTCCCATCTATATATCAATTAGAGAAGAGGTTTTAGGCTTTCTGGCTAACAGGCTCATTTAGACAAATTCTAGCGATACTGGCAAAGCAGTTTTAAAACATTCCTATGTTTTTAGATACAATGAGATATAGTTGTGCTGAACATACTGCAATAAGAGAGCATCAAGGATCAGCCAACTTTCCAGGTGCATAGAACATGAATGCTTAGAAAGAAGGTTTTTGTGCCATCTAGTGGTTTAAGGCTTCTTCACACCAAGAAAGACCATTGCAGTTTACTCCTAAATCAGTATCTGTTTGAGTATTCTAAGCTCTCTAAGCATTTCATGCCAGTTTTTGTTAAATTTCTACACAAACATATTTCGTTCTGTTTATTGAGGTACTTATTTGGTGAGCACCTGAATCCAATTGTATTTAACGGGACATTTATAAAAAGCACTGCTGTAATCAACACTTTCCTCTTGCAGTGTGACCATGGTGTTGGATGGTAAAAAATGCTAGAAGTCTTTTAAAAGTGTAAAATGTAAAAATAAACAAGTCAAAAACAGTGAAAAGAAAGGTTTTAAATCAAGAAAAAAGGCCTCAATCCTAGTTTTATTGGCACAGGGAATCAGTGAGCATCAAGATGCTTCTATCCTTAATATTTCACTTCTATCCTTATTTTTCCCCCAGTTTCTCCTGTGCCCTGAGAGCAGGATCAGTCATAGTTACTGGGTCTTTGAATAACACAAAATTCACAGGCCATTAATCAAATAAAATAAAGTTTTTCTTTTGAACTTGCCACTCATTCTCTCTAATCTTTATGTTAATTAGAGAGGATTTTTGGATTTCTGGCTAATTTAGAGAAATTATTGCTCAACACCTCTTTTCATTGGACGAGGTGTAAAAAATATTCATGTTTTCATATATTAAGGTCAGGTTGTGTTATAACCATATCATGTAAACATCTGGAAAAGCATATACACACCACTCTCAATTAGCTTTGCAATATATAATAAATATTGTTTTGTGGTAAACAGCATTCTTAAATAAAATGGTGTGGATGTAAAATGTGAAAAAAGTGTTACATAGATAGATAGTATAACATAAAATATCTGGCACATCTCTGTCAAATGATATTTTTATTGTTTGTTAATAAGCTTTTAATATAACTACAAAACGTTTTCATAACCATTCCACTGTCAGTATAATATTAGAGGACCAATAAAACACCACAATAAAAAACACAATAGGCTTTATAAATGTGTCAGGCAGGGTGTATATGTCAAAAACAAATGGGTTTCCTTGTGAACAATCTAAAAATCAAATAAAGAAAGAAGGCAATGAATACTCTTTAGGTCTCCCTCAGGTCCCATCAGATCAAATGAAAGAAGATACAGAGTAGGAAAATTGCATCTGTAATTCAAATAAATAAGTAGATAGTTATTCAAACTGTACGCATTGAGATTTTTTGAATCAACTGAGATTTAACACAACATTGGAGGACATCTTAGAAATGTATTTACCACGACTCAGTAGACTAGTGATTGAGATGCTGGCATTTGAATTAGCTGTTGCAACTTTAGTGGAGTTGACATTAGTTAGATTCACCAGAACAGAGGATCCAAATACACTTTTTGGTTTTCCCAGCAAGGTTCCTAAAGCAAAGTGCAAAATAACAGTCAATTGAATAATAAAATAACTGCGATTGACAATTGAGTGTTCATCCATTTTTTACAATGATTTTGCAAGTTCTCTTACTTAGAAATCATGGAGGGCTCTACAATTTTACAATAGGTGCATTTCCACTGTGAGAGACAGAATCTAAAAAGAAAAATCCAGAAATCAAATTGTATGATTTTTTGGGGCTTTGGGCTGTCGCTGAGCAACACGGAGTTTCAGCTCCCTCCGAAGATATTCAATTGGATTTAGGTCTGGAGACTGGCTAGGCGACTCCAGAAGCTTGATATGCTTCTTACGGATTTTAAAATCAGATTTTAAACCATGATGTCTTAATGTATTACTGATAGTAGCCTTGGAAATGATGCCCCAGCTATCTTCACGGCATTGACGAGCTCCTCCCATGTAGTTCTGGGCTGATTCTTTACCATTCTTAGCATCATTGATACCCCACGAGGAGAGATCTTCCGTGGAGCCCCAGTCCGAGGGACATTGACAGGCATCATTAGCCTCTTCCATTTTCTGACAATTGCTCCAACAGTTGATCTTTTTTCACCAAGCTGCTTGGCAATTGCCCCATAGTCCTTTCCAGCTTTGTGAAGGTCTACAATTTTGTCTCTTGTGTCTTTTGACAGCTCTTTGGTTTTGCCCATGTTGCTACTTAAACTTTGGCTGATTGTGGGGTGCACAGGTGTCTTTATGACAGCTAACCACCTCAAACAGGTGCTACAAATTTAGAATCATGAGCAGAGTATAGCTGGACTATTTAAAAGCTAAATAACAGATATTTGAGGGTCAGAAATCTGGCTGATAAGCAAGTGATCAAATGCTTATTTGACAAATAAATTGTTAAGAAAATCATACAATGTGATTTCCAGATTTTTCTTTTAGATTATATCTCTCACAGTGGAAATGCACCTGTGCTGAAAATTATAGACCCCTCCATGATTTCTAAGTAAGAGAACTTGCAAAATCACAAGGTGATCAAATACTTATTGACCCCTCTGTATATATGTATTTAACAATATAATTTTAAGTGAAAGTAAAAAATGCACAGAGAAATTTTGTTATTATAGATGTGGAGTTTGATGTGACAAATACTGTGCAAAAATATTGCAAAATATTAAATAATTTTACAAATTACTTTTCATATTTATTTTACAAAATCAGTATATAGTAACAATAATTAGACTTGGAAGTACTACATTTGATTGCTTTACTTTTGTCCCTATTTAGAATGATTTTTAATGCCAGACTGTCAATATTTTAGATGTTTCTGCACTAGTTTCGGATATTTTTAAGAACTATATTTCGTTCAGTATCCATTACATGTCTATTAACAACCCTTAAAATGCTGAAAAGTGCTCAAACTCACCATTGGTTGAACCATTCAAAATGTCAAGGAAAACATTCAGCTGGGAGTTAGCAATGTTGCTAATGTTGATCTTTGTGGCACTGACATTGTTTAGGAAGTTGATGGTGTTTGCATTAATGGGAATGCTGAAAACACACTGAATCATGCTTGGTTGTATTAAACCCTGGATATTGCTTACATTGGGCTGGAACAAAAAAGGACAAGGATATTGATCCAAATACATTTCATAATTCCACACTTCCACAAGATCTGCATAGAAGTTCAAAACCAATACATTAACAAAGCAATAAGCCCCAGTGTCAACGGGCGATCCTCTGTGGTGCTGTCCGACCGGCAGCAGCGGGAACCTTGCCCGCAGTACTAGTTTCCACCCGAAGCGCTTTTTCCCGAACACCTGTGGGGATTTCCCACCACAGGTGTTCGCTATTATCTCCACTATAAAAAAGACCCACTGAGTGCAGTTCGTTGCGAGGTTTTGATCGTTTATCGTCAACTCTAAGCGTTTTGGTGGATTATTTCTGGACTGACCTGATACCGATTGGATTGTTTATCTCGACGTTGATTCTTGCCTGTGACCCCGAACATTGCCTGGACCTGGTTATTTGATTCTTGCTTGCTGCCCCGACTCTTGCCTGGACTATTGTTTATCGATTCCTGCCTGATACCCCGACCTCAAGCCTGTTTACGGTACTGTCTTTGGATTGTCTCTGCTGTGTGTGTTTGCCCCTATTGACCTAAGCATGTATGATTATGAGAGTGACATTAAACCATCGCAAGCGGATCTGCCGTCTGTCGAGTCTTTATCACAGAAAACCTCTTCGACCATGCCACTGATGGGTGTGAGCCCAGTGATGAAATCCTCAGCCTCAAGCAGGGGTCCAGTTCCGCTGCAGAATTCACCATCCAGTTCTGGACACTCGCCGCACAGACAGAATGGCCACCAGAGCCTTTGAAAGCACTGTACCACAAAGCCCTCAGCCGTGATCTACAATCTGAACTCGCTTGCCGCGATGAGGGAAGATCGCTAGAGCAGTACATGGTGCTATACAAGTGGAGAACCTGATCTGTTCTCGACGTTTGATTTCATGTGGACCACGGGTCGCTGTCGCAGCCTTAGACAGTTGGCCACTGGGGACCGGCAAAGTCTCCTGCACCACCCAGGATCTATCGGTCCCATGCACTCAGAAAACATCAGGCTGCTTTCCATCTTCTCTCCAGACCATGCCATCATCCTTGGCCTACCCTGGCTGCAGCTCCATAACCCTGACATCTCCTGGTCCAATCATCAAATCCTACGCTGGTCTACACGCTGACATTCTCACTGCATGAAACCCATCCAGGCACCCACATCACCTCTCAGCTCAACTGAACCCAACTCCGAGGACTTCAGTGCACTTCCGGTCGAATACCATGACCTCAAGGAGGCCTTTAGCAAGAAGAAAGCAACCACCCTACCTCCTCATTGGTCAACGGATTGCGCTGTGGAGCTTTTACCTGGAGTCGTTCCACATTGTTACTCCCATTTTCACAACCAGAGACTGAAAGCATGCAAACCTATATACAGGAGGAACTTGCTAAAGGCTTCATCCACCCATCCATGTCACCTGCATCAGCTGGATTCTTCTTCGTGAAGAAAAAGGATGGAACTCTTCGACCTTGCATCGATTATCGAGGTCTCAACGAAGTGACTATTAAACATCGATATCCACTGCCTCTGGTTCCAGCTGCCCTTGAACAACGCCGCAGGACCCGTTACTTCACCAAGCTTGACCTAAGGAGTGCCTACAATCTCATTCGGATCCACAAGGGAGACGAGTGGAAGACAGCCTTCAAAACCACCTCGGGGCATTACGAATATTTAGTAATGCCGTTCGGTCTGTCCAACAGTCCCTCAGTGTTTCAAGCTCTCATAAACGACGTGTTCTGGGAGGAACTGAACCGAACAGTCATAGTCTATATTGATGATATTTTCATCTACTCCGAAACTCTGTCTGAACATATTCTCCATGTCCACAATGTCCTGCAGCGATTAATCCACCACCAGCTCTATGCAAAACTGACTAAGTGCGAATTTCATCAGTCTAAAATTACCTTCCTGGGCTATGTCATCCGTCATGAGGGTGTGACAATGGACGAGAACAAGGTAAAGTCTGTGCTTGAGTGGCCACGTCCCAAGATCATCAAGGACCTGCAACGTTTTCTGGTGTTCGCCAGTTTCTACCACCAATTCTTTCGGAACTTCAGTAAAGTTGCTGCTCCCCTCACTGCTCTAACGAAGAAAGGGTCCACGTTGCTCCGCTGGAACTCACTCTGCGAGGAGGCCTTCAAAGAACTAAAGGCCTGCTTCACCACTGCACCCATTCTGCGCCACCTGACCCAGACAAGGAGTTCATAGTGGAGATCGACGCATTTAGCACGGGTATAGGGGCCATTCTCTCCCAGCGCCATGGCACTCTAGGCAATTTTTTTCCGTGCGCCTTCTACTCCCGAAAGCTCACGTCTGCAGAAATGAACTATGATGTGGGAGATTGTGAGTTACTAGCTATGAAAGCTGCTCTTGAAGAATGGCGCCACTGGCTAGAGGGTTCAACCTTACCTCTCCTGGTACTCACAGATCACCGAAACCTCTAATATATATTTAAGGGGCCAAGAGACTGAACTCAAGACTAGCGAGGTGGACACTTTTCTTCACACGTTTTAACTTCACCATCTCTTACCGACCCGTCACCAAGAACAGGAAGGCCGATGCACTCTCTCGTCAATTTGACGCCAACAATAACTCAGCTCCGCCCCGAAAACATTATCCCTTTCACCCTCATTGTGGATCCCATAAGATGGGACATCATGGCCGAGATCAGCAAAGCCCAAGCTCAGGACCTGACTCCCCCAGAATGCCCTCCGGATCGTACCTATGTGCCAGAACCCCTACGCCAAAGACTCCTCCATCAAGTGCACGACTCACCCAGTGCAGGTCATCCAGGTATCACAGCCCCAATCAAACTTGTCACTAATAGATCCCACTTCATCTGTCAATGTGTGACCTGCATTATCAGTAAAACATCACATCAAAAACCGGCTGGTCTATTGCACCCCCTGCCTATCCCTGAGAGACCATGGTCTCACATAGCCATTTATTTCGTGACAGATCTACCCTCCTCAAATGGTTACACCACCATACTCACCATAGTGCACCAATTCTCCAAGGCCTGCCGGTTTGTGCCACTCCCCAAGCTACCTACGGCCTGGGAAACGGCCAGGGTTGTTAAGTCTTCCGTTTCTACGGGATCCCAGAAGATATCGTTACGGACAGGAGTCCTCAATTCACCTCCCGTTTATGACATGCCTTTTGTGAGCACATGAACATCAATGTCAGCCTGACATCAGGATACTACTCACAATCCAACGGACAAGCTGAACGGCTAAACCAAGAGTTGACCCGGTTTCTTTGATCCTATTCTTGCCCACCAAGCAGACTAGAGCCGATATCTGTTGTGGGCAGAATATGCTCAGAACTCCTTACAGAAACCATCTACTGGAATGACTCCTTCTAAATGTATCCTGGGCTTCCAACCCCCCATGATTCACTGGACAGGCGAACCCTACCCTCACTGCTACCTTCCACCAAGAACACCCTGAAAAACTGCACCGCGACCCCACGGTCGACCCCGACCTCGCTTCAGGAGCCGCTCGCAGGGGGGGAGCTCTGTCAACGGGCAGTCCTCTGTGGCGCTGTCCGACTGGTAGCAGCGGGAACCTTCCCTGGAGTACTAGTTTCCACCCGGACCACTCTTTCCCGAACACCTATGGGGATTTTCCACCACAGGTTTTCGCTATTATCTCCACTATAAAAAGGACCCACGGAGTGCAGTTCGTTGCGAGGTTTTGATCGTTTATCGTCAATTCTCAATTTCTGGACTGACCTGATACCGATTGTATTGTTTATCTCGACGTTGATTCTTGCCTGTGACCCTAAACCTTGCCTGGACCTGGTTTTTTGATTCTTGCTTGCTGCCCCGACTCTTGCCTGAACTATTGTTTATTGATTCCTGCCTGATACCTCGACCTCACGCCTGTTTACGGTACTGTCTTTGGATTGTCTCTGCTGTGTGTGTTTGCCCCTATTGACCTAAGCATGTATGATTATGAGAGTGACATTTAACCGTCGCAAGTGGATCGGCCGTCAGCCGAGTCTTTATCACACCCAGGAAGCCGTGGTTTACAGTAAATTTATAACAGCTAACAGGGTTGTAGGCACTCTGCTTCGCACCTTGCCTAACAACGCCCCTTAGCTGTTATAAATTCACTGTAAACCACAGTTTCATGGGGCTTATTGCTTTTATAAAATGGTTATTAAAACACAGCAAATAAAGTCTAATAAAATTGATAAAAGCATTATACTTTCTCCCAACAATGTTGTTCCTCAGAAACTGTTGGGGTTTCAACAAAATAGTTGCCGAGCAACACACTAAAAAAAGTTTGTAGAGTCATTTAAAACTGCTAACTGGAATTATCCTTTTTTATATAAAAAAAAAAACATTATCCTTACTGTTTGCGTTTTCACCAGTGTATTATTTGAGAATGTTTCAGTCAAGAAGAAGAACTTGCCATTATTATTGCCACAGACAAAGATGAGGCTCTGTAAAAAAAAAGGGGGGATTTTATTATAAGAAGGAACAAAATAACCCTTGTAATCTGTACATGGCACTAAGCAGACTGCCTTAAGCTGGTTGGACACCAGGCGAAAAGCGCAGCATCATATCTTTACGTTGTTTTGTATCGTTGCTAGGAGCCACACAGACTCTTGTTTTGTGTGCTTTATTATAATAAACAAGGAAAGCTTTGACTGGGCATCTCCTGGGTTCTTCTTAATTTTATGAACGTGTTGTACTTCAAGGCATAAGCATTTCTGAGAGACGTGGCACCCTGTGAGCACTGTCTACGAGAAACGATAAATTAGATCCTTCCTCAGAGGAGTCCACGAGAAATTAAGCAAAGGAGCATTGGCTGTCACAGTGAGAATCAGTTCAGGGAACCAGGTCTGCTTATGCCAATAGGGTGCAACGAGCAAGACCTGCTCCTCATTCTCCCTGACTTTGCACATTATCTGTGCTAGAATGCTCACTGGAGGTAACGCATATTTTTCTAGGCCCTAGCTGTGTGCCAGTGTGTCTCCAAATCTGCTGGACCATCTGGGCACTTGCCTTGTAAGCTTGTCTCAAGACAAGAAGCCTGGCTAACAACTCCAGGTAACTGATATGTCACTGCAGTTGGGGGCCCGTCCACATCCTTGATATGGTGTGGTGTGACTACCACTGCAGGTGCCATTTGCTCCAGGAACCTCTGAAATTGTTTCAGTGGGACCGCCAATTTTTTTAAATTGTCCCGAAGACCCAACTCGCTAAAGTGCCTGAGCACAACTGAGCCAGAGACTGTTCTAGTCTGAGATATTCATTGAGACTGATATGAACACCTTTCTTTCTTAGGGAAACAAGAGCACCTGCCACAATTTTCATGAAGACACAAGGAGACAGGGAGCGCTGAAGCGCAGGACCTTCTTTTGATGTGCTCAATCTTTGAATGCAAACCGCAGAAATGGTCTGTGATGTGGAAGAATCGAGACATGAAAGTATGCATCCTTCAGGTTGCTCTCAAGGACAGATGATGCATTTCTGCATCAACATCTTGAATGGTAGCCTGTGAAGGGCCTGGTTCAGGATACACAGGTCCTTCTTTGGTAAAATGAAATAGGGGATGTAAACCCATAACTTCACACTGGCTGGATGGACTGACTCTATATTGCATCCTTCACCAGCAGGACTATACAATATAAATGAACCAAGATTTTCTGTTGAAATTTATGAATTACTTGGTTTATTTAAAATTGCAATGTATATACTATATATGCACACACACCAGAAAAATCATACAAATCATAATTTTTGATTATTCCACTAACAACGTTATTGCAATTATTAATTACTCTAAATGATGATTATACTGTTGCTTGAAGTAACTGCATGCAATATTTTGCTGTTCTTTGCAGCTTTTTATTCATAAAGGAATCCTGAACAAAATGTCACATGTTCCAAAAAAATATTAGGCAGCAAAACTGTTTCCAACACTGCAATAAATAATAATATTAGAATGATTTCTAAAGGATCATATGACTGAAAACTGGAGTAACAGCTGATTAAAATTCTGATTTGCATCACTGAATTAAATTATATTTTAAAGCATTTATTACATTATAGGCTATATATAGGCCTCTATAACCTCTGACATGGAGAAGAGTGAAATCTTGTATGACAGTGAAATCTGTAAGACAGTTCTTTCAAAAACACTTCCACAAAAAATAAATTGTGCTTCCTCTGAAAGCTTTCTCGTTCTTAGTTCCTCATGTCTTCACAGCTCAGTGGCACAATTTATAATGTCCTTAAAGACAATAGTACTACAAAAAAACACTGGAAACTTGTTCAGATGCTAAGTCAAAATCAGATTTTTTTTTCAGCCTATCTGGCGCAACTACAGACAGGCAGTGCAGCTGCACTAGGGCCTGTGCTGCTTGCTCAAGCGGGCACATGCTGACAAATGCGGTTGCCGAGAGAGGTTCTGAGTTTGTTTGAGAGAGATGCACAAAGATAATGGTTCAATTTAATATAAGAAAATGATAAGAGACTGGTTTTTATTTGGTCGAAATTAAGTAGTATATAGACACAAATTTGCTTAAATGGGCTCTCTTTCTAGACACGAGGTCTGTGTGTTTGTATGTTTTTCATGGTGCAGCAGCCCAGGGGGGCCGTCACTGCCTGCACTTTGGTCCCATCATGACTAAGTTACGCCACTGCTGATTAGAATCGGATTATATGTAGCTAGTGTGTAAACTGCAAAAAAATATTACCAGAAAATGGTGGTGAATTTGAATTTGTAAATTTTAAATGATATAATTTTAATAGGATCTATGCAATTTATTTATTTGTTTTAAAAACCTGTACATTTCATTGTGATATAAATCAAATTGAATGTAAAATTTTGGTTTTCAATTTTATAAGCTTTAGTAAAAACAAGTTATCTGCTTTGCTTTATGAAGTATATGGTCCACACAGATGATGTAAAATGTGCTTTGTATACCTGAGACAAATTAGATGTCCCTCCAGCTGCTAAAGCAATGTAACCGATGGAGTTGCCACTGAGCTCAACCGTCAGATTGAAGGTAGACCTACTTGAGAACATCTGTACTGAAGTGAAGAAACACTGAGAGCTGCCTGAAGGATCACATCCTTTAGGGTTGTCCAAACACAGTTTGGTTCTTCCACACTCACTGCGAGTTATTTCGGACTATCAGTGGAAAAAATAAGAAATATCAGATATCCATTTGTCATCATCTACACCCTCTGTTTTAAAAACAATAGCATATCAACGGTATAATAGCATATCAAACTTAGCTCCTAGAGGGCCACAGAGCTGCAGAACTTCGCAACAGCCCTAATTAAACACACCTGACCCTGCTACATGTAACCAAGAAGTGCTAAAAAACATTCTAGCAGGTGTGTTGGAGCTAAAACCAGTGGCTTGCCAGGAGCTGAATTTGACGTGGATTGTGAACAAATGACCCTTTTGTACAATGTTGTTTGAAAGGGAAATTGTGGTTCTTTGAACCAAATAATGGTGGAAGGCATAATTTATATTCTTACAGTCAAATTTGTTGGTGTTGATAGGTACCCATCAGCCTTAATGCACGGCAATGCATATCCAGTCACACAAACCACCAAAAGCATCATCTTGCTCTTCATGTCTGAAGGAAAGACTATTTATGCATTCAATTTTAATAATCTGAATAAGGGTGAAAAATATGATATAATACACATTTACTTTAAATTAATAATAATAATAATTTAAAAACATACAATAAAATGGGTTACATTTGATTTTTTTCAGGGTTTTTTTAAATTATTTATTTAAACCTAAGAAAAAGTAAAAATAACAAAATAAATACACATTAAATATTACTATAATTTATTAACTTAAATAATTGGATTCAATTCATTGAATTACAACAAAATACAGATAAAAATAAATCACATTAATTTCAAACTGTACACTGAAACGAAAATGTATGGTTAACATGAAGACATGTCTGTTTTTAATTACCTGTAGATGTGTCTTTAACAGTAGATTAATTCACCTTCACACTCTTGCAAATTTTGTGAAAACTTCCTCCCTGCGCATCTTTTAAACCCAAGAAGAACCAGACTGACAATGATCACACCCTATTCCATGAGGAAATACAGAATTTAGTAATAAATATGTCCTCAATTTGGCACCATCTACAGAAACCTATCTGAAACAATGTTGTCCATTTCTTTCAGACACAATGTAACTTTCTGATTCTATCCTTTAATAAATAAGGGGTTCAAATAAAATGTATTTGTACATTGTATCTAATTTTGTAACTAGTGCATGAAGTAAAATCAGTTCCTTGTTGAACTAGACTTGTTCTAATAAAGTCTTTCCAGTGAAACGCAGGGAAGCAAAACCTGTGGCACAGGGAAGTATGTAATTTCAGCAGCAGCATTTGTCGCATAGCTCACAAGTCACAGGTTTGTCTGTTAATTTTTGTTGTGTTTTACTTATCTTTGAAGCATCCTAGGTGTATGTGACTTTCTTCTTTCAGACTAACCCAATCTGACTTATATTAAAAAGCTGTCCAGACCCCTCCAAGCCTTTTCATGGGACTAAGCAAGAGTTTGCTGTGTACACTTCAGAAGACGTTAAATAGTTAAAAAATACACACATTCTTAATTATTTTGGGCTTTGTTTAATGAGAGGCATTCATGTTAACACAAGGGAGGATCATCTGCCCAGGCAGGACCTTTTGCTAACCTCCTAGGGCCTGGTGGCCACATACGTGTACATTTTAGCACTTATGTCCACAATTGTATTCACTGATGAACTGGTGGTGTTATGGACACCTATGGGGGTACTTACACTGTCATCTGGTGGTGTCAGAAGTTTGTAACACACTA
>JAUMHR010000070.1:4477355-4492801 GCA_032361145.1 Enteromius fasciolatus
CACACACACACACACATATCATATATATATATATATAAAATGTATGTGTGTGTGTGTTTATACTAATACACACACACACACACACACACACACCAGTATTAGTATAAATGCATTTCATGATAAAGAATAAAATTACCACTTTTTTTACATGATTGATACTTTGCACTATTAAGGTTTTACCACTGTTATATTGACAAATGTCCTCCAACTAAAATGTCTCCATTCTGAGATTGAGATGTCAATCACAAAAGCTCAAACCTATCAAGAGTCAAGCACAGGAATGGGGTGATATGGAATAAACAGCTGCTAAATGACAAGCTAAAATCCAGCAAATGAGATTATGCAGCGCTAAGAAAGACTAAGCTGTCAGGGGCTGGTTATGGAGCAAGCCCTCCATGGGCAGCGTGCTTCCAGAATAGAGATTACGGCCCCAGGCCGAAGCCATTGTTAAAGCCCTGCATGCGCATTCAAACCTATAAACCATTAGAGGCTTCCCATTTACACCATCCAGTAACAGGATTAGAGACACACTACAACAAGCAGCCAATCAAGCGCATGGAAACGCAGGTCAGGCTCTTTTAGATGATGCTGTACAGCAGATGAAGCTTTAGGACTGAACAGGTTTAGATAATTGCAGTGTAAACGCATGGAATGATATAATATTGCAATATTCAAAATGCATACTGCAACAGAATGCAAAATTGATGAATGAGATTAATAAAAATGAAAACTACTTATGATGAAAATTGTCATTTTATTAATTAGATATTATCAAAAGGACATGGGGAATGTTTTTAGACTGCCCATTTATACATTAAAGGACATAAGTGTGGCAAGACAGTTGGGGGCTTATTTAAAGGTATCCAGCACATCTGAAATACTGAAGGGTTTAAACTGCCGTTCGAATTCTTTTAATTGAGTCCCGTTTCATCTGCCTTTCACTTTCAAATTCACTTTTGGGTTTCCTTGTCAACCGACTCCATGTCACTGGAGAAGGATGGATTTGAACAGCCTTAATGGGTGCCGTTCTATCCCCCACACCTCACCCGTAGTGCCTCTTTGAAGAGCGACAGAGAAATAGAAACATTTCCTCTGTGTGCGACTAATGATCCGCCCCGCTAGGGCCATCATGACACTGAATGGAGGCAGTAACCGAACACTGGGCCAGTGCTCCTCCCTCCCTTCTTTTCTCTTCATTCAGGCTGAGTGGGGGTGGCACGCACAGTGATGCTAATGGAAAGGCAGCTTGATTCTACAGCCGCTTTTTAAAAACCCCTTTACTTCCACAAAGCAAAGGGAAGGACCCTCATTCATATATTTGCAATTGTTTGAAAATCGCAGTTTGACAAAATATTGACCACTGTCATTGGAATTAAATGCAGAAGTAATATTTGCGACTAACAACTTACAGAATAGGAATGAAGTTCCACTAGAAATCTGTCGAGCAGTTGTTTAATCAGGTAATGCAATCTAATTGTTATTGTTTAAAGCAAAAATAATAACTGGTTTTACTATTAATGCACTTCATTTATATATATATATATATATATATATAAAAATAAAATTAATCACTCAAATTTACTCTTTTAAACTAACTTTTAAATGTGGAACCACCTTTCCAGATGCATCACTTACTAAAATGTAATTAGTGTTTATTTTTAACATTTATTGTGTTTACTATAAGTGCACAGCTGTATAGAAAAAGATTAAATCAAACAGATGAGTCAAAAAGGTTTTTAGTAATCACAGCATGCCACAAATTCTGTCATAAGAGCTTAGGTTGTATTGATCTGAAATTTTATGACTGTGACTGTGACTGTGTTGTAATTTTTTTCATTAGAACATAACAGCAGCATACAACAGTAAATGTAAAACGACAAACCTCTTGCATACAAAAAAACCCCAAAAAGGAATACGGTTTAATAGTTATACATTCAAAATAACTTTTTATTTTAATATTCTAAAACAATTTATTTCTGAGATGGTGGAAAGAGGTTGAATCCCGGCTAGAGGAGGTTTCCCGATTTTCTCCGATTACATTGATTAAAGGGATAGTTCACCTAAAAATGAAAATGTCAATTACTCACCCACATATCATTTCTAAATCTGTAAGACAGTTCATCTTCAAAATAAAAGGTTTTGAAGATGTTAAAATGTGTTTCATCTTCAAAAATTAGGAAATTTTTGATGAATTCAGAGCTCTCTGACCCTCCCATTGACAGCAAGGATCTTTACATGATCAAGGTTCAGAGTCAAGTATTTGATCACCTTGTAATTTTGCAAGTTCTCTTACTTAGAAATCATGGAGGGGTGCATTTCCAGCATAGGTGCATTTCCACTTTGAGAGACAGAATCTAAAAAGAAACGTGGAAATCATACTGCATGTTTTTTAGCAATTTATTTGTCAAATAAGTATTTGATCACTTGCTTATCAGCCAGATTTCTGACCCTCAAAGACCTGTTATTTAGCTTTTAAATAGTCCACCTACACTCTGCTCATGATTCTAAATTTGTAGCACCTGTTTGAGGTGGTTAGCTGTCCAAGACACCTGTGCACCCCACAATCAGCCAAAGTCTAAGTAGCTATCAAAAGACACAAGAGACAAAATTGTAGACCTTTACAAAGCTGGAAAGGACTACGGGGCAATTGCCAAGCAGCTTGGTGAAAAAAGAACAACTGTTGGAGCAATTGTCAGAAATTGGAAGAGGCTAATGATGACTGTCAATGGGTCCATCATTTCCAAGGCTACTATCAGTAATGCACTAAGACGTCATGGTTTAAAACCTTGCATCGCACGGAAGGTTCTCCTGCTTAAGTCAGTCCATGTCCAGGCCTAAAGGCATATCAAGGTTCTGGAGTGGCCTAGCCAATTGAAAAATCTATGGAGGGAGCTGAAACTCTGCGCTGCTCAGCGACAGCCCTGAAACGAGAAGATTTGTATGGAGGAGTGGGCCACAATCCCTCCTGCAGTGTCTGCAAACTTGGTGAAGAACTACAGGAACCCTTTGACCTCTGTAATTGTTAACAAAGGCTGCTTTGACTCAAATAATCAAATACTTATTTGTCACAGTAATTCCCAAATAAATTGTTAAAAAAATTTTTGATTCTATCTCTCACAGTAGAAATGCACCTATGCTTAAAATTGTAGACCCCTCCATGATTTCTAAGTTAGAGAACTTGCAAAATCACAGGGTGATCAAATACTTGTTGACCTCACTGTAGCAAGGAGATTGTTAAAGTAATCCATGTGACGTCAGTGCTTCAACCGTAATCTCATATGTAAACAACGTATGGATGCATTGTTTACATTCCGATCAAAGAATAAACATTGATCTACATACAAACATTGTTTGCATCTAGGATGCTATCCAAAATAGCACCATAGGGTGACACAGAGGAGATGACCTTGAATAAAGTCATTATTTTTGTTTTCTTTGTGCACAAATATTTTCGTAGCTTCGTAAAATTATGGTTGTATCATTTACGTCACATGGATTATTTTAACAATCTCCTTGCTACATTTCTGAGCCTCGTGTGAGAATCCTTTCTGTCTATGGAAGGGACATAGAGCTCTCAGAATCCATCAAAACATTTTGGAACATAATTAATGACAGAATTACATTTTTTGGGTAAACTATCCCTTTAATTATTGTATATGTGACCTTGCTCAACTTAAGTAAAAAAAAAAAAAAGACCCTACATTTATGAGTATATTGAACCAAAGACAACAGCTCAACATGACACTGAAGCATTGACAGTGACAGGGGACTGTAAAGTCACCACAGTAAACCAACCAATAAATTCTATTTTTTTATCCATTTATTGCCCGTGTTTATTACTTTTAGTATTCAGAATAAGAGAAATAAAGTAAATGGAAGTCTTGTTGCTCCTGGTAAAACACACTGAGGTCCAAGTAACCCAGCAGGAAGGATAAATAAAGAAATATCTGTTAAAACACCCAGCAGGTGTTTGTGCTGTTGTCTGTTTACGAGGGATTGCAGTTGTTCACTAACCTGTACAGCCTGTCTGCCCTGCTGAGCGTCTGCGAGCAGCTGGATGGTCAGCGCTCTGGAGTCCTGCAGTGCTTCCTGCAGGTAGGTGAAACTGTGACCTGCATGTCTGCCCAAGCTGCACTCTCTACAAATCGGCACGGCACAGCTGTCACAGAAAAAACGCAGCACCTGTGAATGAAATCAAGAGAAATTGTGTGAAATTAGTTGTAGTCCAATTTGTTAAGTTATCGAGTGCGAAGTACATTGTATGTGAATCTTTCCAATCCTCAAGAGACCTAACAAATGACAATCATGATCGGTGATGATAATCTTTTTAATGATGATATTCATCTTTAAAAATGTCTTTAGGAAGACTATAAACATTAAGATGTTTGGGCATCATAATAAATGAGTCGGAAACAGAAAAACATGTTTGTTTGTGTCTGTCTGTGTATATACTGACATGCAGTTTGATACAAATTGTAAATGTGTTCCTTTAAATAAAATAAAACGCGGCAGTTAATTAAACAAATGTGAAAAGGAAGCAGTGAGATTTAATCAGTGTATGTAAAAGGAAAAGGGCACGCTTACACTAAAACCACTCCATAATATAGAGCTCATAAACAGTTACATTGGTCAACTGCCAAGGCCATAAATGTTTACAGTATCATGTATCGGAGTTGTGTTTATCACATATAAGCCTACATTATATAACCACACTCCAACCCAGAATATATAACTCTGGCAAGAGACCAAAAAAAAAACCTTAAGTCATTTTATTGCATAGTTTTTAAGGACCACACATGCTGTTGCTACTAGGAATAGATTACAAATATCCAAAATGTAACTAAAATTCAACAAAAGGATAGATATAGAAGCCACTGAACACAAAAAATTTAAAAGGTCAATGCAAATTTGTCTCACAATTCTGACTTGTTTAATTTCTTAATAAACTCGCAATTTTGACTTTTCACAGAATAGCAACATATAAACTTTCAATAGTGAAAATAATGCACGTTTGTATCACAAGTTTGCTCTGCCAATAAAACTTGCACTTGGGAGTTTACATCATGCAGTTATGAGGAGTCTCATAGGAAACCTTGACAAATACACCCTCACAATTTTCACCCTCGCCCTCTCACAATTTTGAGAGAATTCAGAATTGTGAGATATAAACTTTTTGAGGGCGAGGGTAAAAATTGTGAGGGTGTATTTGTCAAAAAAAACCCTCCAATTCTGAGCAGGAAAAGACTATGTTTTCAGAACTGTGAGTTAATTCAGAGAGACAAACTCGCAATTTTTTTTCCGTGTCTTTTATTTATTGGCAGAAACAGGCTTTCATCGATCTATCTATCGGTAGGCAGAACCTTGACAACACCTCCTCACTATTTCGAGTTTTTTAATGAAATTCGAATTGCGTGTTGTAAAGTCCAATTCTGTTTGGGGGGGCTGGGGGTTGATTATGTTCTCAGCATTTCAAGTTCACATCTCTCAACTCTGACTTTACTACCGGAAACTGCAAGTTTAAGTAAAAGACCCGATTCCCAAAATTAGAATTCAGTTCCGTTTCCTGCTTCCTCTATTCTGACAGCCTGCTGATGTAATGCCTAAAGTCTATTGTTGTATCACTCATCAGACCCATTTAAAAGCCACATCATATATATTCTAGAGTCACGTTACACACACACACACACATATGTATATATAACATAACTATTTGGACTAAGTGTAAATAGCGACAGAGGCTGTTTAAAGTGTAAATAGCAATTAGATGCCATCTACACTAAGTGAAAATAGAATATTTTCTTAGCGATAGATGCTATTTACACTAAGAGAAAATAGCTATAGGTTCTATTTACACTACATTAAAATAGCAGGACACGTGTTGCAAATAGTTGCAATTATCTGCACTTTAGTATTGCAGTACATTATAAAACAGTGTACAATAATAACAATCAGTGTAAATTATCATTTTAATTCAAATTCTTAATAGGACATCACCTTAGTGGTACAATAAAAGCCTTTTCAACTTTGATTACTTATTTTTATTGAAAATAAATGTCTTTACAACGTGATATTTAAAAAGAGAGAAAAAAAAAATGTAAATGTCGATGTTGGCGTTGGTGGGCGGAGTTAGTGAAAACCTCAACTGCCAACAAGTCGGGCTATTTGCACTTTGTGTAGACACACTGATTATAAAAGTACACAGCCTAAACAGTACTTTCAAAAAGGACAAGCCTTCTTATTAACATTTCAAAATTAAGAAAAATTAACATTAAAAAAAAATGAACAAAGTTCTTTAAGATGCATTACTTGCCGATTTAAAGGAACACTTTCCTGAGAATAAGAACCAAAAGAAATGAATGAAACCATGTAATTGGCCTGAACTCCATATCACCCAAGCAAATTTTCCGCCTTCCTCCGCGTGAAGCTCAATGTCAGGTACAGTATTTCTTTTCAAACCCTGCTAGACCGCCTTGCTGCAACCTAATGACTTTAGCAAAGTCCAGATCAAACGCTAATTATATCTCACTCGGCTATACGGTGGCAGCAGCTGTGTGTAAATCTAGAGTCGTGATTCCACTCGAGTTACCTGCTCGTAAAAGCGGGTCCCCTCTCTGTGGACCAGATGCTACAACTGCACTAGTGTGTACAGAGGTCACATGGAAGCGCTTTTTGGGAAGTAGCTTTTCGGAGTGACAGGAAGCAACAGATAGGTGGTGGGAGGAAATTTTCCTGCAATGTCCCTGTTCAATTACTTCAAATTTTTACAGGCACAATGTCAACTCTATTTGCAAGGGCTGATGAACCCAGGAACTATGTAGATATTGTTAGCAGATTTGATCTTTTCCTGGTAAAACTCATAAACATCATTTTTAACATGAACGCTTGGTGTACGATTATCTTTTTTTACATACAATGTGACTTTTAAAGCTTATTTTGGGTCATTCTGCATTATTTAGAGAAGCAGATCAGTGTAAGAATGTCAAATGTGTCTATTCAGAAATTATGAATGAGTTATGTCATTACAGTTTTCTGTTGTTTCTCCTCCATATCCATATGTTTTTGGACTGTGAAACATTGTGCATGCCAATTGTTAAGAGTCCAACGAATTAAACAAATATACTGAATATTTAGGGGAAACTGTACTGCACACAATTTTCCTATAATAATCTGCTTCATTTTCATTTGTGTATTTGTCTGATAGGTAGTTGTTGGCCCCAGTGATGTGGAAAACAGCATGATGGAATGGGATTTTCTTTGGCTGATGCATTTTTCCTCTAGTGTGCTATACATGTACAGGATAACTTGACTTTCCTGTTGGCCTCTATGCCTGTACGCTAAAGCCATCACTGTAACGACCGACTGGTATATAAATCTTTGACAAAGTACACATACTTCTTTTCCTGCATTTGCATTGGCGTCCATTATCTTGCACAACATCTTCTACACTGGACTCAACTTTCTTTTACTCTTCCCCACCCCCCCGCCACCTTCTCTCTCTGGGATGAGGGCCTCTTGTTGTGCCTGTGGCATCCACCAGTTTTTCCTTTAAAACAGGTGTGTGAAGAAAAACTTCTCCTAATACAAGGTAAAGATGAGCTAGTTAATTTTTCAGAATCAATTAGAAGTGTCCTGCTGATTGAAGCTTCAGCTTTGCCTCCATGATGCTAAAGCAGTGGTTTCTCAACCCAGGTGGATTTTAAGTGGAAAGTTAGTTAAATAAAATGTAAACACATGTAATTACACTAGGGCAATTAACAAGAAAATATAAAATTGTGGTAAACATTACATTTAAATTAATGGATTTTAAAAAAAAAACAAAAAAAAAAAAAACACCCAGCCCTAAATAGCCCAATATATGACCATTAAATCTCCAATTACAGCATTCCAATCTTAAGATATGGTATATTTTTCTCCTGATTTATTAAAATCATTGTTATTAAAAAAATCACATGAAAAAAAGTCAAAACGACTCCCGCTGCTTTGTTAACTGGCAAAAAAAAAAAAAACATGGATATTTCAGGCAGCAGATTCAGTGATGAAGAAACCAACGAGAACAGCAGCCAAAGAGTATAGAAGTCCAAGAGGTGAAACTCTGTAGTAGTAAGGACAACAGTCTATAGATGGAAAACTGAAAACTGCTAAAGGTCGCCATAAGATGCAGATGTGCTGTAATAAACTTGATGGACGTTGTCACTCGTGTACTTGAAGAATTCATCATATATTGCGCACCCAAAATCGAAGCATCTCTCTGCCCAATCAAAAACATTATGGGAATGATAATCACTACATTCCTGACACTTCAATTCTACTCTACTCATGTCTTACAATTTCTTTTAGTTGTTTTTTTTTTTTTTTTTTTACTTTCTCACGATCTTTCACTACCACTTCATTACTTATTACCATTAACGGTTTTGTTAAATGATTTATTATCCGTTATAATCTTTCCTCTAACACAATTGCTGCTGATGGTTTTGATTTATTATTTGATTTTGATCTACTACTATTTTCAGTTAAAAGTGTGCACTTGAACAGATATTACAGCAACCTTACAGATAGTTACTGGAGTTTTTTTTTTATAAATGTGTACCATTTATTTTCATGTTTTTTATTTAAAAATCAACATTGTGAATAAATATATATATGGCTGTGTCTGCCTCTATTAAATCACTACTAAAAATTACATCTGGTAATTTCATGACCTTAAGTTTTTAGTTTAATAAGGAAAATGTATGATAATGTACAAACCTTTTTCTCTGATAAATCGTGATAAATGATCTCATGCTAAATCCATCTTTTTAGGCAAGTAAGTAAATCATTTAATTTATAAAGTTACTTTATAGTTCATTTCGCAAATCATTTTATTATTAAAAAACAGGTTCTATTTTATCGTCGCGTCATACCACTCGTGTCCCTTGTAGACATGGTGTAACACTTATGATTAAGGGTTTTTCAAATCTCTTACCACATGTATAAGCACTAGAAATTGTGATGTACACCTTACATTAGAAAGTACAAAAGCAATAAATATTAGAATCCCAATGGTGGAACTAAAAGGATAAAGAGATTCCTGTTTTGACCACATTCGGGCGAGCATCTGTGTTCACTTTATGGCATTGCAGAGATGTTTTATCTAAAACATGTTTTTTTAAGTGATTCCACATTAATGTAGTATAATAAAAGACTTATTTATTGCAGTATTTATATCAGTACTTAAAGTATCACAAAGGCCCAAGTATCACGATAATGCAGTGAGAATGATTTACGCCATATTGACTTGGCTGCAAACATGTTTGAAAAGAAATTACATCCATCTTTGCTTAGTTCTTCACTAATATAAAGTCAGGCTAAAGTAGAATAATGTTTACCCATGCTGGGCCCGTTTAAGCCAACAGCCAATATCACGCTAAATGCTGTACATTAAAAAACATCATGGTGCTAAATCAAACATTTTATAATACTGCATTTATAATCACAGTACCTGCTGATTCGTATAACAGAAATTTGGTTATTAAAACCACCTTATGGGCATACACTGCTAAATGTAGTTGTATTAGGGGTTTGCAAGAAATTGTGTTTGTATGTGAGAAAAATTAAGAGTAGAGACGAATATCTTATAATGCTCGATTTTAAAATTAGTATTATTATAACGTATATAATTTACATAATTTATATATAAATAAATGTGTACAGTATATAGTTTAGCTCCTATTCAGAAATCACACAGACTACTCGATATTAAGCTTGTAAAACGCACAAACTCTAGTGTTGCGTCCGAAATCGCAGTAGGTACTACATTTAGAATTGAACATACTACCCAACCATTAAAAAACACGCTCTAAATAGTATGAATGTGGGTAGTATGAATGGAATTCGGACGTACTACATCCGCCATATTGATGTTGTCATGTGTCATGCGTCTTGTAAATGTAAACTTTCAATAAGTCATCCGTTTATTTTGGATGCGTTTCGAATATTTCCTCTCCCAGAGACTTATGGGATAGGAAAGTGTCCATGGTGTGCCAACTATAGAATTCGGGCGGAAGCAGCAGGTCATCCGGGTACTTCTCGCCTACTGAATTTCGAATGCTATGAATTTGGACATACTACTCGCCTCGCATACGGTTTTTCGCATACTATATAGTAGGGAAGTATGCGATTTGGGACGCAGCATAGCTGTTTTGAGAACAGCGTGCTATTCTCTGTTATTTAGCGACTCATTTACACACCAATCTTTGTTTTTTAAAATAACATTGAAAGATTCAATCTCTGTTTAGTTAGCCATGTCTTTTTTTTTTTTTTTAAAGGTAGGTACAATTATTTACATTAACACACAATAACAATTCTAAACTTGTCCACTGCCCAAAATATAAATGTGCCCTTTTCAACATAAAAGTTTCTATCCGAATTATGTTCAGAAGCACTAAATCTTGAACGACAGGCGTCGGCGGGTTTAAAGTCAAGGGTAAAGGGCAAAACTTTGTTTGAAGACCACAGAGGACCATGCTAATTTAAGCACTGTGAAGTAACCGTCAGGCAAACTTAAACTGCCCTAATCTTTTTTTCTGTGAAGTCACACATCCCCTTTGAGGTTTTTGCTCTTCCCAAAACACACATGGACAAAATTTGCTCTCTCTCTACACACAGAACCACATGGCCCTCCACCCTCCCACCCGCTGTGGGAGGTGTATGCCCATTTAAATGTCCTTATTGGCTGCTCGCGAGGGGCAAAAACAAAATCAGCTGGGCCCCTGGCACATTGGATTCCGGAGTGCACACGTGTGTATGTGTGAGTCTTTTAGTGAAGCGTGAATGAGTTTGTACAGACTTGCCGTGCAGGTGGCTGAGGTTTGGTCTGGTTTCATTGAATTTAAGAGTAAAAGGGTCTAGTACAAAACTATATGACATTAGCATTGACTGGGTCAACAGTCAGGCTCAGCTAACACATAACCTCACATATGAACTACATAAAAAAAAAGGAAGCATCGGATCAGTTTTTTTTGTTATGGCATTAAATCTGGATTACAATTTTAAATGTTGTCAATGCTTTGTTGCCTTTCCACTTGTTTAGGTTTTAAAAGTGGATCTAAACAATGGATGTCCATCACTAATTGTGCCTGAAATCTGCATACAATTGCCATCACAAACAAATAGCGACACGCCAATAACTTTCGCACTGAAATTTATGAATATGTAAATGTGGGCTTTCTTTGAAATACACTTTCAGGTAAACATCCTCAGATGGACCAGGTTTAAGCTGCTAAACATCTGAAATCCGGATGTTTGCGCCTTTGATCTGAATAAATAAAAAACTATTAAAACACCACAAAACAGTTCAAGTGCAATCAGATACTGTAAACTAACTTCTCATCTTATGATCAGCATACTGCCACAGGGAGAACAAAAAACAGTCTCTAGACTCATCTCAAAACATGGTCTGCAAAGTGCATACCACAACGGCTTCTTTGATAAGCTGCCAGAGGTTTTTTTACATAAAATTATGAAAGCACTTCCATGTGGCATTGCTGTATGTATATATAGAGAAGAGAAGAAACTCCATCTGGATTGCCGCAAAGAAACCCCTCAATGAAACCTACACAAATCTAGGCAGATCTATGCTACACGTACATATGTGAATAAAATGTCAGAGATGAAGTTGAACTGTTCTAATAAAGAAGTTAGAAATGCTTGCATTAGAAGAACTACCGTCTAAAAAGCCACATGCTACTGTATTACAGGATGGCATTTAAAGCATCTCCATGAATGAAGCAGTAAATTCAGCGAGCTCACAAGCAGGTTAACATCAGCTCAAGCTCCACGGAAGGACCGGCCATGACACCAAAAGGTCTGTTTGTTGCCTCCATTTGTGACAAATGGCGTCCTGCATAACTCTTACTAAAACCTTACCATTTGAGCCTTGAAATAAAGCAAGTCTAGACGGAGACGTGGGATGTCTGGTAAATTTGTGCTGTGGAGTGTTTTGACTGGTGGAATTACTAAAAGTTTCCACTGTGAGTCCTACTGAGTGCACTCCCTTTCTCCATCCTGACTGGCTACATCTGTCTTTCTTCCTCTAACAGCATTAAATGTTCAGACATATGTTGCGCTTTCACTGCATCCTGCTTTAAAGCTCCGGGCAGAGCCTCTGGCCAGACACACTTTTAAAACGCTTTCAAAGAGAGCTTGGGGGAGGATGGAACATAGCAGGCCATGTTAAAATCATATTTAAAGCTATTCCCTACTCTAAGATGCTCTTCATGAAACTCTATAGACTAGAAATGTGAAATGTCCGTTTTCTGACCACATATGGGGAAATGTTTAGAGGGAGTCTTAAAGGTGGCTAGACATCGTATCAACGAGGAAATCTGCCGCATAATATGCTGACATGCTCACATTCCTCTCGGACGTCGCCTCAATCTGAGGAAAACGCTATCGGCAAACTCCTCTTAAACTCTGAAAGACTCTTTCCTCCATATGGCTTGCGTCTTGGTTCTTGAGAGCTCAGTTTGTTTTAAGTGTGCACCACCAGATTCCATATCAAAGCACTGAGATGAGCGCACGTGAAAATGGTTAAAAACAAAGAGTCACCGCGTAAAGGAGTTCCTGAGACAGGGCTGTAAAACGCATGCTGAACAGCTCTTCTGGCCTGCGTTAATAAAGCCCCCCCCTCCTCTGCTAAATCCAGATACAAGCCATGAAAAGTTTTCAAGACGCCAAGACAACTGTCAGTAATAAAAGTGCTGAGTTAGATCAATAAAACATTGATGTTTTACTTGGGCCTTTCTGAAAATCCTTGTTTTTTTTTGGGGGGGGGGGTTATTTTGGGATATATATTTTTATATTTTCAACCATGGGAGTCATAATTGGAGTAAAAAAACTGACATTTTGATCTGTTTCCCATATTTCTTGTCATAAAGTGTAATCTTTTTTTTTATTTTTTTTATAAGGAACACGCATACATGCCCCTTTTTTCTCTGCATTTAAAGAATCTGAAATGTGACAAAAATCATGTCAAAAAGGCATACATGCCATAAACCTACTCCTCAAAATGTGGAAAAATTATTTTTTCCAAAAAATCCTTATGAACAAAAATACTGTAAAATAATAATGAAATATTGTTTTTTTTAACAAAATTGTTTTATAATAATTTGTATTAACAGTTGTGCTGCAACTGATGTTAAGGATTCTTTGATTAATTAAAAAAAGAAACTATTTACAATAACTGAATGCATTTCTGGAAAAAATAAATAACTATCTGCAGGTGTTTGAATGAAAGTGTATATCAAAAGAAAAGGCGGTTGAAACCTTGTCCCTAATAAAACATGTCCCTTGATTAACCCATAATTAAAAAATATATATATATTAATAATTAATTTATCCAGCATTAAAACGACTTTCTGGGCATTAGCAAATACGGATTTACAATTACTGAATATAATTTTGTTTGCATGAGGTGTGTATTGCTCAGCACAAGAGACTTTAGATTTTACACAAAAGTCTGACTGTGATTTTAATATTCTGATCATGGATCAGCTCTAAGCATGGGTCAAAAGAAAGTACGATCACATATGTAACCATGGATGAAGTCCAACGAATCCCTCCATCCTTGGCTCCAGAAACTCAGTGTTGGGAAATAAAAAAACAAGAGAATGGAATTTGCATTTGTGTCACAAAAATGATGGATAGTTCACAAGAGAGAGCGGGTAGGGGTTGGTCTCTATGGTACTTCATTGACCCAACTAATCCCTCATAGAATCCATTCTGACAGTTTGGGATGACCCCCAACCCACTGCCTTAAGCAAAAGAAGACAACAAGCTTTTAGATAATATGCTTTCCCATGATTCACTACTACCAAAGAGCAGGCAGTAAACATATGGAACAAACTAGTGCTGGGTGATATGCGGTATATTCAAATCGCATCTCGTCAGTAAAGCCGTTTTTTTGATTAGCGGTAAATCAGCTGTTTTCAAAAAAAGCGTCAGTTAAAGCCATAGATCACTGACAAGCTATGCAATATTCCATTCAAGTATCGCAGGCGATTCATTTGCGATACTGAACGGAATATTGGGTAGCTTGTCAAGGATCTACGGCTGTGTGCATTAACTGCCGCTTCTTTTGAAAACAGTTGATGGAGATTTTCCGGCCTTACTGATGAGATGCGCATGAATATACCGCGGAATATATCCCACAGCCCTACAAACTACTATTCTGAATATCCAGTGACTTTGAGTTATAAGCCATACCATGGCACCACAAAATGTGAAAGTAGGAAGTCAAAACAATAATCTGCATCAATCACCCAAGTATGATTTACAAAGTCTTTTTTTTTGCCAATGACAAAGTATTACATAAATTTAACATTAACAATTATTCTGTTTTTAAGATGGCCATTTTGAACGAGAACTGCAAATAAAAAAAATGGCATATGCAATATGCAACTACAGCAATCTGTATGTCTATAATATTTATTGTTTTTATCATTTAACACTTAGTTTGGATTGAGATATGCTTGGATATTACAGAATTAGGTTTAATTATAACCATATATTTAACCCTAAGCAGCAATTTTGATCGTCTGAGCCATGTTTGATATTTGCCTAGCCTGGCTTCCGCAACTATTAAGCTCATAGGAGCTTAGTCTGGCCAAGCTACCTTACTACCCGCCTTCTGAGAGGCGGGCTTAACCTGTGTCCATCAGATGCCTTTGTATACTACTGGATGAATCTACAACCAATCAGACCACTCATTCCGATGACGTATGCGAAGCCACCGTAACCAATTGTAGCTAGCTCCATTAAAGCAGTAGGAAAACGTCGGCAAGCAATTTCTGACGGTTTTGCCACAATAATATTGTAGCCGCCGGTATTTATAGTCATTCAGTCATTATTTTCGAAGAGTTTAGAAAACAATACAGAACTACTTAGTCTTCGCGTTATGCATATGGGTGGAGGGTGGGGTGTTACCCACTTTTTTGGGAACATCCACATGCCGAGAATGAACAACACCATTCCGTCGATATGCTCCATTGTTGTGTGTTTGTTTGCGCAACTATAACGACACGTGAATAATCCCGCCCACTCTAAAGCGGTACTAAACTGCAGTGGAAGCGCAAACCGACACACACACAGTGGAAAAGAACCATTAGTAGCCAAATTTGGTGGCAAAAAAAAAGTAGAAAAAATAAAGAAATTAAATGCAAATTCAAAACGCACACTTACAACCTAAGGCTGGGCGATATATGGGCGATTCTTAGACTACGGGCACTTTCATGTCCTTTGATCATGTTTTGCAAAAAAAAAAAACAAAAAGGGAAATTTCACACTTTCATAGTTATCTTTACAATAAAAGTGCTCTAAAAAATGTTTTACCGGTATTCTACGATGACTTGTTCACCTTTTTCAACCTTGTTATATACGCAAATACTGCTTTTTTGTTGCTGTCCCACACC
>JAUMHR010000070.1:4506286-4516758 GCA_032361145.1 Enteromius fasciolatus
ATGTTCAGTGCTTTGCTACAATCTGTATTGTTAAAAGCGCTATATAAATAAAAGTGACTTGACTTGACTTGACTAGTAGAGAAAAATCAGTCTATACTAAATATTAATTATATTGCAACTATGATCAATAAATATTAACTATATTGCAAAAAAAACAAAAACACAGTTTAAGTCACATTCTATAGAAGAGACACTTTCTTTTACAGTTCTGCTTATTAGGCCCAAAAATTGTTAGATACATATAATAAAATCTTTTTTAACTGTGGGGGAAAAAAACCTGTTAGGAATATGAAACACATGGCTGAGATTGTACTCGTTGTTATGGATGAAGATTAACCAAGGCTGCATTTACTTGACCAAAAACTTGATACAGTAAAAAGTATTAATGTGAAACAGTATTTTTTTTTTAGTTTTGAAATCATTCTAATATGCTGACTTAGCGCTCAAGAAACATTATTATTAATATCAATGTTATACTGCTTAATATATGATTAACAGAAAGTTCAAAAGAACAGCATTTTTTGAAAATCGTTTCGAAGAACAGTAGTGTTAACTCTCAAAAAACTAAATTTTAGTGGCAAAAAATAACCGTTGTACTAACTTTTTAAAAAAAATATTAAAAAAAAATCTGTTGCAACTAGTTTCAAATGATTAATCCAAAATAAAACTTTTTGTTACATAATAAATGAGTGTGTTCTGTGTATATTTCTTATGTACATACAAACACAATACACAATACAAACAATGCATAATTAAGAATGTTTATTATTACTATTATATAATAAATATATTTATATATAATAAATTATGTATTGTGTATAAATGAATATATTTATATTACTATATTTTACAAGATATATACTGTATGTGTGTGTATTTATACATACTAAATATATATACACAGC
The DNA here is from genome assembly GCA_032361145.1 of Enteromius fasciolatus. Classification (NCBI taxonomy): domain Eukaryota; kingdom Metazoa; phylum Chordata; class Actinopteri; order Cypriniformes; family Cyprinidae; genus Enteromius; species Enteromius fasciolatus. Next base: position 4,507,192 of record JAUMHR010000070.1, read on the forward strand.
ACACACAAATATATGTAAACAAAAACTTATTTTGGAGAATTGTTTGACAGCACTAATTGATAACACTTTTCATTTTTATATTGTGATTTTTCTTTATTGTAAAGTGTAACAGAATCTAAAAAAAATTAACATAACAGTCTTTTTAATAATATACCGATGAGTCATGCACAATAAGATCATAAAAATTTCTGATGTCATGTTAATGTGCAATAAATGATAGGTCAAGCACTCACTTGTCTCTGCGTTGCATGTGTCTCCAGGCCTCCTGGGCCTGGCCCTGGAGGAAGTTCTGCAGCTGGACGGTGTCACACATAGTGGGGATGATGAAGTGGCCCATCTCATGCAGGCAGGGGGTGGAGCGGTCACTATGGCAACAGAACAGAACAGAAGAACAATGATTGACGGGACATTAAGCAGCACAAAGACTTCTAAGTGAACAGTGAGGATATATCAGTCAGAAATACGTCAGAAATGAATAAAACACAGGGAACCACAGGAATAACACTGTGCCATTCACATACAATCTGTTATTAACAGACCAGTATGGTCTCTCTTCATTTTCATGTTTATCTTGTCTTTTTAGTGGAATACCATTTAATGCAAATCTCAAATAGATACAGCGAAATACACTGAGCATAAAATACTCAAAAAGTTTAAGGTTTTAAACTGTAGGGAATTTTATAAAAGCATCACATTTTTTTAATTATAAGAAAAGTTGGAAAAAAAAAAACCACTTCAAACTATATAATATAATTTTGTGACTTGATTTCATGGTAACTTTAAATCTGCCCATAAGTAAGCTTGCCTTAGGTACTAGTAAATCGGTTTGCTGTTGAGACTAAGTTTCAGAGGGCCTTGCCTCACATAGTTGAAGGTCGTAAACACAAAATACACATAAAATGGCTGGAATTGAAGCATATGAGTATTTACTTTTCCAAGGTCATTTTGAGGCCTTGCATGCTGCGGGGGTGCAGAGAGAGGCGCTGAGGCAACAGTCTCTTGTGGAAAGTGTTGAGGGTGCTGTAGTGTTCTTCGAGAGGCAGAACTAGACCCATCCGCTCGATGTGGATCACCTGGATCCCTCCCAACATGTGACTGATGCGCTCTTTCAGCCAGTCTGACTGCTGGAACATGCTTCGGTAACTATGCAATCTTTCAAAGAGCTGAGCATACAAACACAATACACGCATCAATAGTCAGCAGTCAGCTTTTTTTAAGTTAAGAATACCATAAGACTGATTTAATAGATGAGCTGTACCTTTGTCCATTGATGGTGGACATCCATTGTTCCTAACATAACATGCCCTGAGGCATTCATCCCTGACTGGTCGGTAAAAACTATTGTGTGTCCTAGGTTTTGGAAAAGACTCAAAATTAAGCAAATATTTGTGCGAATGAAACACTTGGGCCATCTAATTCCATCTCCTGAATCTCATTTCCATGGTTACCTCTCAGGATGTGCAGAGCCTCTGGGTTTTGCGTGTAGAGACGACCCAGACTCTGCAGCTGACTGCATTTGTGGGCAAAACCCCATTTGCGCTGCCACCTACAGGACAGAGAACCACTTGATCAAAGTCAACTTTCTGGCAACAGGATGTAAAAACTCAATCTACCCAAAGTTTTTCACATTCAGACCTAAATTCTAGTTACACACATTACACGCTCTTCTGATAATCCACTTTAGACTTTCTGCTAACTATAAGTAATTTTGTAAGTACAGGTCAACCACATGTCAACTAATTCTTATTAATTCGCAAATACATGTCTGCTAACTCAGAGTAGACTGTTAGGGGTAGGTTAAGGGTTAGAAGAATAAGTTGACATATACTTGCAAAGTTTCTGATAGTATGTAGTATGTTGAGGACCCATCAAAATAAAGTGTTAGAAGATATTAAGCATACAGTCTACTAATTCTCTAATGACTGCTAGTTGACAACGATTCAAAGTTACTTACTGTTAGTAAAATGTCTAAAGCGGACTATCAAAATAAAGTGTTACCAAAACATCAAAATTCAGTAAAATGCCATAATGATTTTAATATGTTATTTCAACCTTTATTTCAACATAATCTGTACTTCAATTTGCACTAATCATTTGTATTTGCAGTTGGGAGAATCCTACGTGGGGATAAATGAGTAGAATTTATATACCATTTGTCCCCAGTATTGTGTATATATACTTCGTATATTTTTATTTATATAGTCATATTCTATTCTACTCCTATTCTCTTTTTATTCTTTTTTAATTGTTTTATTTTATTGTTAGTTTTTATATATATATATATGTATATATATATATAATTATATTTATCTACTGTACTTATTTTTATATTCTACTTCTATTTTGCCATTTTACTTAAATTGTTTTACTTAATTGTTTTTTTTAATGTGTCAATTTGTTGGGGCAGTCGTGCAATACATTTCACCATGTCGTACCGTGTATGTATGTGAATGTGACAAATAAAATTAGAATTTGAAGTAAAAGCTAGATTTTCAGCATCATTAGTATAGTCTTCATTGTCACATGATTTAGAAATCATTCTAACATCCCGATATGGTGCTCAAATCAGATCTTTTATTATATTTCATGTTAAAAGCAGTACTGCTTAATACTTTTGTCTTTTTTTTTTTCAAGATTCTCTACTGAAAAGAATTTTCTGTAGCATCTCAATTTTAATTTGGTCCTCAGCACAGACTTTTAAATAATATTATTAATAATATTGTATTAATAATAATAATGTGTTAAATAGTCAAGTCACTTTTATTTATATAGCGCTTTTAACAATACAGATTGTAGCAATACATTGTATAATACATTTAAACTGATATAAAATCTATTAATAAATCTTTAAAAAGACGTTAAAAAATCCAATTATCAACCCATTCGGTAACTGTGTGTACCATTTGTAATACAAGCCGTTTCACTCATTTGATCAATTTCCCTTCATATAGTAAGAGCATATAGTTTGAGTCAGAGCTGACCTGATATCCAGCAAACCAAGTTTCTGAATCAGCTCTCTTTTCAGTCTTTTCAGCTCCTCGCGGCGTGGAACACTGGCGTTCTGTTTCTTTGTGGCTTCTGGCTCATTGTTTCTCAGCCATAAACTGAATATAAAGACAAACAAAACAAGCAAAAGAATGTTTAAGATCTGACAATAAGTTAAATGAAGCATTATATAACCTAGATTTGTGAAAGAATAGTCCCAATTAATTACGCCTAATATAACACACCTTTGTTCATATATTATACATATTAGTGTCTTTCACGTGTATTCTCCATTAGGTCTCCAAAACCCTTTCTAAAAATGATACAAAGCACAAAGTCCTTCCTCTCTAATGGGTCGGGTTAAGGTTTATATCAACACGCCACACAAAACTACAGCAAAACAATAATCAAGCTCAAGTTTAACCCTGTAAAGCTCAGCATGTGAAATAATCAAGCAAATCACTTTTTTTATCTTTTATGTAACAGTTTATTTATCCTTTCTTAAATCCGAATATTTATTCAAATTTTGTAACTCCAGTTAGCGTTTTTCAATAACGTTTTTAGAATTACACTAATATTATAATTTTATTTGTTAAAAACTATCAATCAAATGATGTCACGTAATAGGTTTTTTTTGTAGCAAATGTTTGACCATGTTGTTAATAATCAAACAAGATGCAGTAAGTTTTAAAGGGGCTGAATGTGTGCACCAAGGTTTTCATTGAATTTCCACCTCTTCAGTATTTCCAAAGCTAGTCTACTGAAGGGTTTCCGCTGAGCCTGGGCTCATGTGTGGTTCAATGTACACATTACTCCTTGTACTAAATGGCTTGAGAACATTGCACTCTGCGGAGAAGGACGAGGCTAAATCCAGAAACACAAACAAGGTACTGTATCTGGTGTGACACTAAAAGTGCCAGCTGGGCTCTTTCTGGTCGCTGTGATTCACCCAACGGTGTCTCTCAACACTTCTACATATTAGAAGTTGAATATTAACCAGACTTTTGCACAGAGACCTCGCCTCGCCTATGTACTCTAACAATAAGCTATGGTCTTCATATGGGTTACACGAGTTTGATTCATTATATTAAATTAAATGGTGACCAAAAAAAGTCTCTCTCAATACCTGAGTGTGGGCTCCACTCTCCTGGCTTGTTCTAACTCCTGCTCAGGGTCCCTGTATCCTGTGAAACTGTAATAAGTCTTGTCCCATTTAATGGGCCGATAGAAAGCCGTTTCAGGCTGTTGTGTTGAGCTCTTCTTAGTCTCAGCCTTGAGCACATCTTGCATATGTTCAACCGAGAGACTACAAGACCTCAGAACATCCAACACTGTGCTCAGAACATCCTTAGACTGCAGGGTGAAAGTCACTGAGCGGAATCCTGGGAGATGTAAGATTATGCAATTAATAACATGCATTGAAAAAACAGATCAATTACTGTTTAAAAGTAAAAAAAATAAAAATATTACAAGAGTAAAGACAATAATTTTGACAAATATTGTTTCAAAATTTACATTTTTCATGTATTCCTTTGAGTGACAATAAAACCCAACATATTTTACTGCAACTAGTTATAATTATGATTGTTTAAAAATGTAATTTGGAAAATAAAAAAAAAAAAACTCGTACTGATCCCAAACTTTTGAAAATAACTATGCATAATACCGTCAAAAAAAAATAAAAAAAGATTTTTGTTCAGTAAAAAAATTATTATTTATTACTATTATTATTATTATGTTAAAAAGTGTGTGAATGAAAGGTGAACTGGTCTTACCCGAGGCTAGTAGACTTTCACTGGAGTCGGCCCCTTTTTTTGCGTCCCTGACATAAAACGTGAGGTTTGCAGGTTTGGGATACCTCGCCCCAGGCTTTTGAAGATTTTCCAGATAACCATTTAGCCTTTTGAGGGAGTTTTCATTCACTTCCTACAACAGAGAAAAGAAAAACAAACAATATGAGACACTCACAGCTGTTCTGCAGAGGTCTGTGCAAAACATAATATAGTAAAATATATAAATATATAACAGCTGTAGAATATATTATCATATATTAAATATTATTATCATACACTTCCATTATAAAGCTAACGGATATAATAAAAATTCCATTTAAGGAGCCCATTTAAAAATTCTAAATGCTATAATTAATTAACTAATTATTTTTACTCTCTCTCTTGGATGCTGGCCAAAGAAATCAGGGTGTACTGCAAAATAAAATGGCCGCAGGGCATTAATGGCATCCGCTCCTGAGAGATTCCTCCTCTGAACGATACGAGCAGAAACACATCTACCACCAAGCCTGTAAAAATGAGGATGATACTGGTAAAGATGCTCAACATTATACAACAAACTGTCTTTTAATACTAAAATATAATAGTATTTCCATTTTTGGGGGGCAAAGCTTACCTAACATAACGCAGGAAGGTGGTCACATACATCACGTTAGTTCCTTCTGGCAAGAAAAAAAAAATAAAAAATCAAGGAATAATTACAGACTAGATCATTGTCTTTCTTAATGTTTCTTTAAATTCTTAAATAAAGATTTTGATGTAAAATAAATGTTTTTGATTTAGGTGTATTTTAAGAAGCAAGTTTTCCTGTGATTGAACAGTAGCTGTTATTCCAGTTTTCATTTTCACATGCATTAAGCCTTAAGAAATTATTCCAATATGCAGTTTAGGTGTTCAAAACATATTTCTTATTATAAACTGAATGTAGTTTTGGGGTGTAATATTATTGTGGTCCTTAATCATTGTTTTTTTCTTTTAAAGATTCTTTCATTAATAGAACATTTAAAATAATTGATTTGGAAAGTACAATAAATTAGTGGTAACAATGTAAAAAGTCTTTGTCACTTTTGATATACTTTAAAAAAAAATCTTTCTGATCTCGATCTTGTTTCACTAATATATTAGTGATATATAAACTATAGAATTATGGTAAGTACACAACACAAAATATTCTAAACAAATATAAGTGGTTATATTTAAAAATCTTACAAGTAGTACACCTGTTGCTGTTTCATAGATAATAGCTTTGCTTTAGTGTAAACGACATTGCTGAAGTTCACAAAAAAAGTTGTGAAGAATACACAAATGCAAGTTATTTTATTAATAAATACCCCAAAAATCAACATCATCAACTGTGGCATCAATTACACCTTATTCACCTTTATTTTATTTTAACTAGCCTTACTTTTTATTCTTAATGGCCTGGTAATCTCATTAAACATAACCAGCAATGTTTGTGTGCAAAACACAAATAAATAAATAATAACAATAATAATACAAATTCGTGCATCCATAACATCAGATAATATGGTTGAAGAAGAATAAAATCTTGACTGGACTTGAGCGGAGTTAACTCAGGTCAGGTGTTCTTGACCTACATAAGTTAATGTAGAGAGTGTAATCACAGTCATCTAATTTTGACACAAATTGAGCGAGATAAACAAACACGACGAGAAACATTTACACCAAAACAAAATACTATTTATTAAATTTTAGAGCCGTTAGATTTAATCAGCATTCAATACACTCAACACACAAACACTGATCAACAATGTAACGTAAACAAGCACAAACACAAACTAAAGCACGCTCTTAAAATAAAAACAACAGTTCCAGGCAAAACAAACAGACACATAATTTATGTCAGCATAAGATACCACTGTCCAAAACGCTAAACTTGTTTACCTGCGATTCTGCAATCTTACATGTTCGCTGTGGTTAAAGTCAACCTGAACTCATGTTCTCCATTCAGGCCTAATCCTCCAGGCAGAAGTAATCAACTGCCTATCTCTTGAAACTCGGCACTCGAATCAGGCAAAACTAATTATCTGCCCATCTATCTGTGCTCTGTTTGTACCTCACAAGAGCGCGAGCTGCTAGCACTGGCGCCATCTATAGGTTATTTTTGAGATTATCATTACAGTTTATTTCAGCTGTTTTCACGTTTTCAAAACGTCGCCTCTTTTTTTCTCTCAAAACTTTACACACAAATGCAAGAACTGCACACACAAAATGCTAAATGCCCACATCTCTCGCAAAATGAAGCACTGCATTCAAAATATCACAAACTTATCAATAATTTGCAAACACTTTTGCCATAATATTAATTCCTGTTTGTGTGTGTGTTACAAAGATAATTGTGTGTTGTGTTTTATAAAATTGAAAACTTAGTTTTAGTCAAAGGCTGAGAATTAGTGGGGTTTTGTAGATTCGTTGTGTGTTTCTGGTGTATAAAAATACAAGCCTAGTGGATTTTTATTTATTTGTTTATTTATTAGCCTATTCATTTTTCTTTTGATGTGCCACTGATTTCATATTTGAAGGTGAAACGTATGTGTAGTTAAGAAGATCTTAATACTGCAACAATATGCATAAAAATGACTTTTTTGTTATGTTTCATATACTATACATTGATGTGCCTGTTTAGTCCTTCTTACCTCTGCATAATACATATATAGCCTACATATAGGCTACTTTTGTGTAGACTACACTTGCGTGTGTTTTTAAAATACATGTGTGTTATATTTTTTATCTGATTTATGATTTGTATAATTTATTATTTCCATTGTAGCTTGATTTGTGTACCACCTTCTGCACATTTGTATGTGTGCTGTTTTATATTCTATATATGATCTATGCATTTACATTGCAATATTGCTTGACTGTTTTGATAAAGACTTTTGGTTGATGGTGCTACCCCATGCCATTTAAGTAATCAATATATATATATATATATGTGTGTGTGTGAGAAGGCAAATCTCCATTTTCAGCATTCATTACTAGTCTTCAGTGTTACAAGCTCCTTTAGAAATCATTATAATATGCTGAATTGGTGCTGAAGAAACCTTTCTTATTATTATGACAACTGAAAATGGTTGTGCTGCTTAATGTAGTGTGAAAACCACAATAAAGTGTCTTTTCTAAGTTTCAAAGAGAAAGTTTGAAGAATGACATTCATTTGAAATAGACATCTGTGATATTATAAATGTCTTATTGTCATTAACCTTTTATTTTTTTTAAAAGAAAAGAGTGATGCAAACTCATGAATGTAACTGTATTGTCAATTTTTATTGCTGCTTTAAATTGTATCGTTATACTAAAAACATAACGTTAAACTTTTAATGTTATACATCAAAAAATGCATTTTTTTTTATTGCTACAGCAAAGAGACTAAATCCTCTTCTTTCTACTTTTCGCCTTTATTTTGTCTTTGCTTCTCTTAAACGTTCACAAAAGGAGTCCCAAATTGTGTTAAGTCATCTTAAGCGCATTTTCTGCCAGAAACTTTCTGTTGTAACACATTGCAACGTGCCAATGACAGGAATACTACGGGAACACTAACCTGTGAGATGAAAGTGAAGTAACGCTGATGCATTCACTGTAAGAGTGAGGTAACACTTAAGGTTTCTGTACATTCTGTAATAGTGTGACTGTGAGTAGCTAAAGGCCATAGCCAGTGGCGTGCTGCAGGCAGACATGTCATGCACATCTTGACAGCTATTCTCAGCAGGGTCAGAGCACATCTGGTCACTCTCCAATGACCAGAGCGGGACTCACAAATCAGATTGTAGAAATCTTTGATATGGCACCGGTACAGCTGCCGAAACACTGGCAGAGACAGTGGCAGGACCCCGAGAGACACGTGCTGCTGTCCTTTGAGGAAGTGCTGTGCTGGAGCTGTCAGCTGTGGCATCAGCAGGTTATTTTATGCGTGTTTCATGTATGTGGGGAGTCTGCTGCTGCTTGAAAAGAGCAGAGAGAGTGTTGTTGTCTGTGTGCAGTGAAAGTGAAACCACAGTGACACACTGTTATTCAGACTAGATCGATAGGACCAGACATTGTATTGTGTTTTGTGATTACTGAAGGACTGCAGTAGGTGTTTTCAAGTCAATGTGAATGTGCATTAATTTTTCTCACTGTCAAAAAACAGATTTAGTATTCACCAAAATGAATTAAAATACAAGAAAAAATGACTGTGCTTCATTGTTTTATTTTTATTGCTGAAAAGTATTGAACTTTCTTCTGTATTCTATTTTACAGATGTACTTTTTCTTCAGTCTGAGGTTTATTCGTGACACTTTTTTTAGGGAGCAATGCAATATGGTAATGCAAAGTAAAGTAAAGTAACTTTCCCCAACACTGTTTTTTTGGGGAGGTTAGAATGGCCTGTATCCACTAGATGGAGCAATACTGACACTTAGATCTACTTATGATATGATATTTGTGACCATGGACCACAAAACCATAAGTAGCAAGAGTATTATTGTCACAATAGCCAACAATAGGCAAAAAACTATTAGAATATTAAGTAATATCACGTTCCATGAAGATGTTTTGTGAATTTCCTACCATAAATAAATGAAAACTTAATTTTTGATAAGTAATGAGCATTGCTAAGGACTTAGTTTGATCAACTTTAAAGGTGATTATTTATTAGTTTATTAATTATTATTATTATTATTATTTCGGATACTATCAAACCATACATCAATGAAAACTTATTTATTCAGCTTTCAGATTATGTAAAAAAACTCAATTTCCAAAAAATTGACCCTTATGACAAGTTTTTAAT
>JAUMHR010000070.1:4516858-4532325 GCA_032361145.1 Enteromius fasciolatus
AACTTATTTATTCAGCTTTCAGATTATGTAAAAAAACTCAATTTCCAAAAAATTGACCCTTATGACAAGTTTTTAATTTATGGCTATGATGATCTTATAAATGTTAGACAAAATTATATAAATAAAATAAAATAAAATTATGATTTATTAAAATGATGGTAACACTTAGTTAACGTATTAACTAACATGAACAAACAATGAACAACGCATTAATTAAGCTATTTATTAATCTTTGTTAATGTTAATGAATGAAAACGCAGTTGTTCATTGTTCATTCATGTTAGCTCACAGTGCATTGACTAAGTGCAGTAGTAAATGCTTAATTAACAATAACTAAGATTAATAAATGCTGTAGAAGTATTGTTTAACGAGTTTTATTTTATCTATTGATATCATTACTAATAAAAATGGTTTTATTTTAGTAACCAATTCTCATTATTAGCCTAACTAGTTGCTTATTAGTATGCTTATTATTAACATATTGACTTTTTATTAGTACTTATGCATACACTTAATAACTACGACTAACTATTAATAAGAAAATTGCTAGTTTCTTGAGGCAAATATAGTTAGTTCATGTAGTAAGAATTAGTCCCCAGTCCCTAAAGTGTGATAAAAAATAAACAAAATATTAAAAACCCATTTTCAATAAAGAATATAAAAAAATCACATTCAATTTATTAACTTTTATTATTATTTTTAGCTGATTATACAGTTTTCAATTTGACTTTATTATTATACACATTAAGTTCCAATAGACTTCTGCTGCATAAAAAAGATCTTTTAAAAATCACATGACAAGACCTTGGCTGCTAAACAAATATTTAAGTGCAGTTCTAATCTCTCGATAATATTACATTTATGTTATTAATATTAACAGTCACTGTAATTTAATTCAATGAACTACTATGAAACACACAGCCACAATAATACACCAAAACCTCAGAGCAGAAAATATACAGCATCTCTTCTCCATACGTCTTCATCTGTCATCAGCAGACACAGGTTCATTTTTATGACATATGGTGGGAAAGCTGTATCCTCTCGCTGGTTCAACTGACAGGTTCACATGCGAGTGTGTGAATGGTGTCGTTGTGTGTGATGAGGTGAGACCCTGGTGTTGTGAAGAAGCCGTACCCTTTCACCACGGCGGCCTGATTCACAACACCAGCTGCCCTGCCCCATCATCATCATTCATCAAACTCTTCCTCTGTGCGGATCCACCTGTCAATCAAAAAAACAAAGAAACATCACATATGCACCCTGGACTGATATAGCCAATTGTACTGCATCATAAAACTATTCAGCATAACCGACCCAGTCACCTTTGGCTTTTTGATTTTATTTTTCTTTTGTATTACTCTTTACATATAAACATTAAATAAACTGAACATAATAATATATTTTTAGATTTAAAAACAAAAAATCAATAAAAATAGGGTATTGCCTGAATTTTGAATTGTGCACTGAACTGCATTATGTTTTAGAGTTGAAAGAAATGTTTGTGAAATGAATGAATCGTGTGTGTGTGTGTGTGTGTGTGTGTTTACACTATAGGATGTGCATTAAGAAATACACTTATACATTTAGATGATCGAAATGAATTAGCAAAAGCAGCGTTTTCAGTTTTCTTACATGTTTTATATTTTATTTGATATCTTCTTGAGACTTCTTGCAGTATACATAAAACTCATTTAAAAATTATGTAAATGAACAAAAAATGACTCAATATAAGTTTTGCATTCAATTAGAAATTAATATTTTACAATAAATATTGCTAAAAGAATAGCAGTTAAAAAACTCCATTACTTTAAATAAAACATTTTATATTTAAAAATATATTATGCACCATTTCCTACTGGAACATGGCTGATAAGTGCATATTTAAGTATTCAATAATTCATAAATTCATTAATCTACACTTTTGTGGTGAATATCTAATGTTTAGTTTTAGCTAAAGGTTTTTGTAAAATAAATTAACAGACACATAAAATTTGCTTTTCATGTTTCAGTATACATCCTTCTATCCATCCATCCTTTTTTTTTCTTTAGTCTGTGTTTAATATTTAATTTGAACTAAAGGTTTTCCTGTAAAAATAATTACTAAAAATAATCTGTGTTTCAGGTTTCAGCATGGTTTTGTAAGTATTTATCCATCCATCCATCCATCTTTTTTTTTTTTTTTTGTCTGTGTCTAAAATTTTGTTTGAACTAAAGCTTTTGCTGTAAAATTAATTATGTAAAATAATCTGCGTTTCAGGTTTCAGCATGGTTTTATAAGTTGAAGAAGCTGTTAATATATAACATCACATGCATCATAAAAAAAATGACCTCATATTACAAAGCACTCTGCGTGACCCGCAGAACAAAAGGCGCAATCACTGCGTTCACCACACTGGGGAATGTTGACTTCCCGATAATTCCTTCCCGGTTACAGGAGAGCCTCCAGGGTAGAAGTCTTATGAGTGTGCTGCTTATGTTTCTGATCTCGGTTCAAAGACTTAAATGAGTTGAACTAATGCAGTGGAGTTTTTTTTCACAGGAAAATGACTATTTCCTGTGACTCTATTATTTGCCTATTCTACTATCCCATCTCTATCCAGCGCAGGTTAATCCATGTTAATTCCTGCACAGATGAATATGTCACAGCACATATAATATCCAGGCAATACGTTCCCCTTTTAATCCTGTTTCATCAGCTCGTGTGCCCTTTATGGTCAATCTAATTGCGACAAAGCCCACATAAGGGCTTTTGAGCCAAGAACTTCTTTAAGGTTTCAATTAAAGGCCGTGAGAGCCAGGAGATTTTTGGATGTCTGCCAGTGTCCTTCAAACACAGACTGTCACATCGCACGGCCCAAGCAATATAAAGAGTAAAACAAGGCACGTGTGTAAGGAAAATACATGAAAACGTTCAAAGCATGAGTGTGTGTGCGTTAAAAAGAGACGTGTGATCCGTCTTTGAGACATGCATAAATAATCATGCCCTCTTTCTACTCGCTGCCAGCAGTCTTTGAGGAGTTTAATACCCTTATTGAAGTGCACTGAGTTTAATTTAAATTGACCTGAATGATTTGTATGCATTTAATATTAAGTCCTCTGATATCTCCAGCTGTTTAACTCTCACCTTAATGGTGTCTCGGTGCTAGTAACAGATTTCGATCTTTTGAAAACTCAATGTGAAGCTTTGGTTACTTGGTTTGTTTAAAACTGCTACTATATACATATATAACAGTATAATGATTAATAATACTTTTTTTGTAAGGTTTATGTTAACAGTGGTGGTCAACGCGTTGACTGAATTGACATAATACATTTGGCAATAAATTTGTTATAGTGTTTCAAATTTTAGTCCCACATTATATTAGGTGACCTTAACTACTATGTACTTACATTTAAATTAATCATTGGCTACAATTAACTTTTTGTGTACAAGCATGTTTTTATATTGGACTTATATTTAAAAAATACCAGCATTAAATTACATCTGTAATTAACTTAACTATAATTTATAATTTATATTTAAAACGACACTGTTGATCCATCCTTGTTAAAAATACAACTGTTCATTGTTGTATTAGCTTAGGATAAATAAATACAATACACAGATACGACTTTTAATTATAATCATTTGTTACAAGTATTTTTATTTGTAGTTATTGTTAATAACTAATTTATTAGTTGAAATAGTTTAATAGTTTAAATAACTTAATTGTTTTATAATCATTTTTTATCTTTCAAGTTTAAAACATTTTAACAATGTTTGTTGCATTTTTTTATTTTTAATGTGGCAAGTTTTATTGTTCATTTTATTTTATTTAAAATACATTTAAATTCTATTTTAGTTACATAAATGAGAATAATAATTGACCCCGTTTTTGCAGGGATGTTTGTGCAGCAGTGTTCTTGGCGGGCTGAGCTCTGGCCATTTCCTGCTGAAGCACCAGCTGTTCCTCTGAGAGTCTGTCTGCTACATCAGAACCAGCTCATTTATCTCACACATCCCATATACGGTCGCCGACAAAACCAAAGTCAATGTCTCATCATTATCTTTTTGTCTGAAGTTTACAGTTATGTGTACTGTAGATATACCATATGTGGTAACACTATATTTTACGGTTACACCTATTAGTTGCTTATTAGCATGCATATTACTAAAATGTTTAATTACTAATTAAGCACATATTAATGCCTTACATGACCTTATTCTGCATCACTAATACTACCCAATACCTAAACTTAACAACTACCGCACTAACTATTAATAAGCAGCAAATTAGGAAGTAATTGTGGGGAAAAGTTGTAGTTAACAAGAGTTATCTATTCTAAAGTGTTTCACTGTATGTTACTGTATCCTCAGCTTACATGTAAAATGTCATGTTATAACGAATGCATGAAATTAATTTTGAATTGTGCACTGAATAAAGACAGAATTTTAACTTTTAATTTTAATTTTGACTAAAGAATACATAAATATTATTATTATTATTATTTACAGTGCAGTAGCAAATAAATATATTTGCAGTCATTATTTGTTTAATTTACATAATTTGTTTCACATGCAGTGTGTCATTCTATTATAATACATTTACTACAAAAGTAAATATAAAAGAATATACAAAAGAATCTGCACATTTAAAAAAAATATATATACATACTTAGAGGCTTGTTAAAAAAAATCCAGTAGCAAAAAAAGTTTCCAAGTTTTGTGATTGTGAATTGAAAGCGTGCATACTTGTTATGGTAAAAATCTGTGGTTGTTAATGTTACGTTCTTACTCTGTACGGTAAAAAACTGTAATAGATCTAATCATGAAATCATAGACATTTCATGTATGTTTACAGAAAATACTATTTAAATGCACAGCTTTTGTAAAAAGTTAAAAATAACAAATGATCATTCAAATTAAATACTCAAATTATAATTTACACTGAAAATTGTAAATAGATTTTCCCAGAATTGCATAGATTTTTTCTCCCAATAGTTACATATATTAGGATTTTATATTATGTCTTTGTTGATATTGTTAAGTGTTGTTTATTGCATTATTTTAGGGTTACCATAATAGTGTTTTGTTTTTTAATATATATCACGATATATACACCATCTAGTATTTTTTGGAGCTCCTTAAGAGACATGGTGGAGGCAAAAATTTGAGGTGGGTAAAAAAAAATTCAGGGTGGAAAGAATTGGGGTTTTTTTTCAAATCTTTTGCGTTATCTTGCAAAACTTAGCAATCTCTTGCAAAATTATTTGCGTTCTCTCGCAAAGATATTAGCGTTCTCTCGCATTTGTCTTAGCTTGAGGAAAATCTGAACTTTGATTAATCGTTAAAAAGATGTTATAATGTGATATAAATTTCCACTTCTCATTTATATTCGGTCCAGTATCAGGCTCCTTAGACAGGAAACACGGACAGTTTGTCGCACTTGTTCTGCTTGCTAAACGCTGGCCCAAACATTAATGGCTCCTGGCCGTAATTAAAGCTCTTAAGGAAATTACCCTGAGCTGAGTTCTGTGGAGGCTGCTGCGGGGGAGGATTCCATGGCACGATCCCAGCCAGTCTTACCTCCTCAAACACGGCCGAGTTTGCATCAAAGTTCTGATAGACCGACCAATTCCTTCTGAGCTCTCCTGACAACTGAGCTTAGTCAGCAGAGCGCTGGCCCACCCAGCTCACATTCTGGGACTTCACTTAGCAGTTTCAACATATCTCAATGTCCCAGCAGAAAACAGAAGGATCAATCAAACAATCAGAGCAACACAGAATCAGACACAGACTGGACGTGTCTGGCTCGCACCGGTTAGCTAATGCTCTGCCAAAATACAACTGTGATGAAAATGCGATATTGGAATGCTGATACTGTATAAATAATTAAAGCAGACTTACATTTTGCGTGTATGGATGCTTGTGTTAACTTTGGGTTTTTACTTTAAAAATTGTCCCCAGAAGAGAGCTGAGAAAACCATGCTTTCAGGGACATCTGGAAACAGCATCAACTTGGAAATATTATGCATACATGAATTGTCGCTTGTTTAGTTGGGGGCACCTAATTTCTAGTGATTATCGTCATTTTGATTACAGAGACTGTCTTTGCATTTAATAAATAAATAGTTTCATCTCGTCATTATACATTACCATCACTCTGTTCTCCTACTTGATAATGTTCAGTGCTTTGCTACAATCTGTATAGTTAAAAGCGCTAAAAGTGATTGATTGATTGATTGATTGATTGAATCAAGACATTAAAATATGCAGGTTTATAATCTTTGTTAGGGACAGTCTAGTAATTTTATGAATATAATATAATATAATATAAAAACTTATGGTATGCAGATTTAGATTACTAAGTAGATGTGTGTGTGTGTATGAATTTGATGGTCATTTTAAAGGCGCCAGACAAAACGGCAATGCGGTTTATACTCTTATCACACTCACTGCAGCTGCCAACGGCAAACTGCGTGGAAAAGCGAATTGGAAAAAGATCAGTTCATCTCCCCTATACACTCTTTGGGGTAAAAAAAAAATTATAGACATTTTAGGAGCCCAAGGATGCCATTTTGCAAAACCTGATGTGATTCATAATCTTAATGTAATTTACTGCAGTTTATTGTTAATTGCTGAGCTTCAAATCTTTTATATGACCTGGAAACTGGTTAAGGTAGTCTGGTGAGAGTAAAATTGCCTGTAACATATAGTAATACTATTCACGGAGCATTTCGGATTCTCACATCTGAGTGCAAATCAAACTGTCTGTGACTATCAGTCCTATCGAGCAAAGGGAAATACATGTTAATGTCAATGATTAGAAAGAAAATAACTGTGAAAATAATCTAATACCTACAGTCAGCAGATCTGTTTCTTGAATCTGTTAAAGCCAGAAGGCAGTTTTCTCATTACTAGTGAAGTCTTGTGACGAGCTACTGGTCTGAATCTTGCTGCATACATTAAACAGCTCTAAACCACAAACACACACACACACACACAAACTGCCGTGTCTCACAAGCCCTCGTGATCTCCAGGCTGTCAGTAAACGCATGACATGCAGTGATAGTCCCTCAGAATGTGTGCTGCATTACACAATGCTGCCTCTAAAAGAGACAAATCTCCTGTTTTACTTCTATAAAAATGTTTCCCATTATTTGGAATAGAATCAGTTTCTAAATATTCGAATATAGATTCTAAATATAATAGCTACAACAGTTAAGAAACAGAATTTAAGCCGATCTGATTCCACGCTGCACGACTGTTTCTCCATTTCTGTGTTCCCTGCTGTAGTCAGGCATATATATAAGGGACAGCCTCTAGACACAAAATGGCCGTCTTTACCACCCATTATTCGCTGTTGTTCAGCGTAAAGTGGTTAGCAATGTTACGTTTGCTTGGTGTTTTGTCTAATTTCGCTATTGGAAATACTAGTCTAGACTCATTGCAATTCCCAACCTATTATGTGAATTTAAATTCTCTTCAACGCATGCTGAAATGACTGAAGATGAATTCTTGAATAGATGCCTAACTGTAGGCTTATCTGGACCTGTCTGTATCCAGACAGGTCTGAGAGCCTGAGAGTATTTGTGTGCTGGGCAGGCGTGGCACTGCAGTCAGAAAGAGAAAGAGAAAAGAGAGAGAGAGAGAGCAAGAGAGAGATGTTTGTTTGTGTGTGTGTGTGTGTGTAAGAGAGCAAGATAAAAACAAAATGAGAGAGTTTCCCTTTACATTGGACCTCTCAGCAACACAGCAAAGTCATAGAAGAAATATAACAATGTTGCAGCATTCATAAATGCTTCTTTTTTTACTTGGAGTTTATTGTATTTAATATGGGTGAAGAGAGGAGAGGAGAGAAAAGGAAAGGAAAGGAAAGGAAAGGAAAGGAATTGTCAGAAAAAACAAAGTACAAAAGAGTACAAAATAAAAGCAAAAAATAAGAGAGAGAGAGGGGTGGGGGGGATAAAAGGAATAGTACAAAACAATACAAAACTAAATGCAAAACAAGAAAAAAAATAAGAAAAAGAGAGAGAATAAAAGGAATATAAGGAAGTTAAAACTGAACAAAACTCAAAATTTTATTAAACAAAAGAAAATGAAACAACACAAAATAAAACAAAGCAAAAAAACTGAAAAATCCCTTAAAGAAACAAAAACAAACAAAAAACAAAGCATAAAAGCAAAATCTAAAAAGAAAAAAAATTAATTTGCATTGCAAGCAAAAAATAAGAGAGAGAGAATAAAATGAATAAAAGACAGATAAAATTAAACAAAACTCAAAACTCAAAAAAACAAAACAAAAAAAAAAACAGATAGCAAAAACCAAACAACAAAACATAAAAGCTAAATCTAAAAAAGTAAAGACAAGGTACGCGTGCTGCTGTTTAACAAACACATTTTGTTTGATGACATGTCTAAAACGAGAGAATAACTTTTCACTTCTAGCACACAGAAATTCTGTGCTAACCCAGCAGAGCCGACCAGTTCACAAAAGCTCATGAAAAATCATAACTTCAGACAAGCAGACCACAGCTGTTATCCTTTAAAGACCACTGGTTACATTTCACAAGTGTGATCACATTACATTTATTTGAATTACATTTCAAATCTGAAGCGGCAATGAGAATGTTTTTTTAAATGCTGGGACTCCCTGAAATAAAAATATACTGCGTAATATAATTTACTCTCAGCATTAAAAATATATTAGGTAGATATAGTGTGATTTTAATGTTCTACCTTATGTCCTGTTAAATTGAGCAGACGGACGGTGAGGACATTCACTAGAAATGCTTGAGAAAGTCCATTAAAGTCGTCTTCTGCTAATTAGTCCCACTATGATTATAGGCCTCCCTGTAGAATCCACAAAATGCAAGTCATTCTGCAGCCATTCCCGTCCCCTCCTCCCCCCATCACGATCCTGCCTAATCATCACCGCTATTAAAAAAATCCATAACGACAAGAATCTGTTGAGCTGCATGGTACGTGATAAAATCAGTCATCTTGTGGAAGTAGATTTTGATTGACAGCAGACTGCAGACCCATTACAGTGGGCGGGTCAGAAGCAGATGAGAAAAGCTGCTCTGACACCATGTGCAAGGCACACAACATTAACTGCGTTATGTAACGATTAGCAGTTATGCCTAATGATGGCCAATAGGTTGCCAAATGATTCAAAAATAATGTTTCAATTTAGTGCCATTAAATATTTGATCCAACAAACCATTTGTTCACAGCTCTTCAGCCGTTTGGTGGTTGTAAATATGTACACTCGATGAATGTGCTTTTTGTCATTTTTGAAAATAAAGTGCTTCGAATTGGAATAATGCAAGAGTGAAAAACAGAATTAACAACATGCAATATACTAAAAAATTACATTTGTTATACAAATACATAAACGATATGCAAATTGCTTTGAAATTATAGTTCAAATAGTTAAAACATTAGAGTTATTATAGTATGATAATATATTTCTGAACAAGTTTTGCTATCTAAATAATTTGTATTTAAATTGTTAAGTACTACATGTTATTACTATCCTTGTTATAGTGTAATTACAGTGTAATTATACATTTAAGTACTTATTCAAATTAATTAAGTAGGCCTACATACTTATAATATATAGTTAGGTTTAGGATTAGGTCTTGGTTTAGGGTGACTTGCAAACAATTGTGCATCATTTGTTATTGTTATTATAATAGTATGTACATGTAAAGTGTAACAAGGACACCTTAAAATAAAGTGTTATTCCCTCTTTTTTTCTATTATTTAGAATTAACTTGCTTCTTTATAAAATGCAGTTATACATTTTAAAGGTCTAACAATATAAAATCAGAATTTGTTCTGGACATAAATGTGTTAAACAATTTGATCAACATGGGATTTGATTTATTAATTTATTTTAGCCATTAATCTGTAATGCACCAAACTAAAGAGCATATAAATTAACTAAATTTCATATTTTATATTGACATATTATATTTATATATACAACATACAACAGATGACTTGGATCAATTTGCAGAAAGACAGATGTGTAAAAAACCTTTCAGTCAGTCACAGGAAGCAAGAAGATTTAGCCGAAGTCTAAAAAGGCTGTGAATTTATTTGATTGATAATCTGATTACTGGTGAACACAGCACAAGTAGAGAGAGAACGAGGAAATAAAAGAAATGAAAGGAAGCCTGCATGCTGTCGGGGTTATATTTGCTGAAAAGATCTATTGGCATGCCAGCCTGGTGCTTTCACACCACTCAAAGACACACACTCGCTCTCTCTCACACGCACACACACTGACACAATGGGCACGCGGCTACTCTTCTACCTGTCAGTCGAAACAAAGAGAGGAGAGGAAATACAACTGTGCTACACAACACTGCAAAGCTGAGGCTACCCAAAGCATGACAGAGCAAAAACAGGATCATTTATTCACAAGGAGTATTAACATAGACCATTTTTCATCTGCTGTTTTATAAACAGATCAATAAATAAAAAGATTTATAATTAATGCTTACTTTAATTTATTATATAGTATAAATTAGTTTTGACTAAAACACTTCAAAAAAAAAAAATTAAATAATATTTAAAATGATATTATGTAAACATTATATAAATACAAATGTATAAAATACATTAATATATATATATATATAAATATGAGAACTTAAATCCCTATAAAACTTTGAAAATATGAATGTTTTATTTTTTTTATGTTTCATCATTGATCTTATGAAATTGCAGCAAATTCACACACACACACACACACACACACACACACACAAATAATATATATACAGGTCATCACATTTGTAAAATAAAAAGATATTAGTATATAAAGTTATTTTTTAATACTGGTTTAGCAAAAAAATTGTAGTGTCATTTAAGTTTTAGTGTCATTTAATATTTCCAGCTGAAAAAAGCATGAAAAAACAAGAAGACAATTTGTAATTTACATCTCTTATTTATGAGATTTTCATTGATGCAGATGGATTGATATAATGCAAGAAGAGCATCAAAATATGAGTAAAATAAGATATGATTATTATGATATACTTACCCTTTAGAGAGTCCACCCGGTGTTGGGTAACATCATTCAGGAAGCGCCATTCTGACTGCTGCAAGAAAACACAGGGCACATTATTATTTAAAAATGATTGTGGTTTTGGAGACTAAAATATCAAACGGGCACTGAGAAGTTACATAATTATACTGAATTAGTAAATATTAAAACAAATCATGGAAATCAGGAAAGGATTTGTTTGAAAGTGATGAAAAAATGTCAATCTCAGTTATTAAAGGGAGATTCAGTTGACTGATTCCAAATAGAAGGTTAAATTTGCATGAAATGACTGCAGGACATTACAGAAATCTGTGAGACGGCATTTCTAATCTAACACACACTTACTGTATGAATACACACTTACACACGCACCCAAAAGCTCAGCATGTTATAGTGACAGTTAATTCAGGACTTCAATGGGGAACAAAATATATTTTAAACATTTTGCTTGGTCAGCCCGTTTGCAGCACTTTTTTCATGGAGTGAGAGTGACAGAGAAGAGAAAAATACAACAGACAGAGAGAGCGAGAAAGGTGGAGTAGGAGAACATCAGCACAGTAGAAGAAGACCACTCTGTACTTCTGGCTTCGTCCATGAGGGGGAGGGTCAACCGCAGCCAGACTCGTTTTTCAAAGTTAACAGTGTCATTAATCACCTGGCTCACACTCGGGCTCGATATCAGATTTAAGCCATATGATTACACTCATTGATTGAGCGGAGGTTTTCTCCAGCTGCCTGCTCGCTGCTGTTCCGGCCCGATTGTTTATTAATTGACTAAACCATTCAAGGACAAAAGCTGACAAACTGGACCATGAGTAATTCTCCCTTTGCTTGCACTGCTGGGATCACATGAATGAACTAGTCGGGCGATAATGATCATGAAGACAAGAATCACTCTCACCGACTTATGATTTGTGATCGTGTGACATTGGATGCAGCAATGAATCATCTTATCTCGACTGAATAGGATATATTGTTTTGCGTTTCCAGAGAAATACGCTAAAATGTCCCTTTAACAAGAGCATCACTTCTGTTTCTTCGTAACAAGTGAAATATTTTAAAAATATTTATTTATTCTTGATTCTGTTAAATGAATAAATGGATGAACGAATGAATTAATCTGTTAACATTTTATTTTAGGGTCTCTTAACTAGTTGCTTATTAGCATCCATATTACTGGAATATTGGGCATTAATTAGGCAATCAATCAATCGATCGCTTTTATTTATATTGTTAACAATACAGATTGTAGCAAAGCACTGAACATTATCAAATAGGAGAACAGAGAGATGGTAATGTATAATGGCGAGAAGTAGTAGTAATTAATCCCTTATTAATGGCTTATTATACATCCCCAATCCTACCCAATACCTAAACTTAACAACTACCTTATTAACTAATAATAAGCAGCAAATTAGTCATTTATTGAGGAAAAAATTGTAGTTAGTGAATAAAGCTGAATATTTGCAAATAGCTTTTTTATTGTTACCATAATTATAATTATAATACCATAATTAGTATTGTATATTTGAGTTATAGTTATATTTCATAACAAAATACATAGTTATATTATCTAACTTCTAAACTTTTAATTTTTAAATATATCATTATAACAAATTATGTAATAATTATTTAGCCTATTATTTTCAGCTGTTTATGTTTTTAGTGTTTATTAAAAATCTAAAGACAAAAGACATATGGCTTATACATGTTAAAAGTCAAACATTTATTTATTTTTTTATATTTATGATTGATTTGTCAACTAACTAACCAACTAACAATTAAACTAAATAAATAAATGCATTTTTATACATTTTAAATGTCTGTATATTTCATGTTTTTTGTTGTTTTTTTCCGTAAAGATGGCATAATCTGTAGCTGGTGTAAATTACTAAATTACTAAATTATATTTATTTTTACATTTTGTAAAAATGATTGATTGTTTGATTGATTTTTAAAAGCAGCTATTTTTTGTCTATATGTCTACATCTGATGTAAAAAAAAAGTGCAATGCATATTCATCCTAATTGTATTTTGTATTAGTTACTTTTGTTACTGAGATTATAAGTAACAATATACAAATAAAAGATGTAAATAAATAAATAAACATTTTGTTGATAATCTACTGCTTTTAATCTAACTAAGCATTTTCTGATCTGAGTATGTTAGGGCTACTATTTCTGGACTGCCACTGAATCAGGTGATGGCTGTAGGCACACACACACACACACACACACACACATTAGAGCTCAGCACAGCCAAACCGAGCTCACTGTCTAGCACAGCTGCTTTTTCAGCACAGCTATGAGCTACACGCATGTTGATTATTTCACAGAAGGCCATTAGTGACTTTAAAAGATCATTTGTGGTGTGGGCTACAGGCTGATAGATGGTTAAGTGTACAGTACATTAACCTTCTCTCTTTCAGATAATTGCTGGCTTCCTGCATGCTGATTCAATCTGCGAGGCCTTGGTTCTCACACTACAGGAAATAGTATTCCTTGAGCAGATATTGTTTTATAGAGTATTATGATTTATTCAAGAGTATAATTGTGTTGATTATAAAAATGACTATGTTAACATAATTATTTTAAGAGGATACTGATGAATCGTTTTTTATAGAAACTAAAATGAATGCGATTTAGTCATTTACAGCGAAAAGCAAAATGAAAGAGCATTTTCAATTTATTCCATTACACTGATGATTTTAATTGAGATCTTTCTCGAACTGAGATGAGAAACGCTTACAGCTCCTTCTAAGCTGATAAAAGAATATCTGTCCACAACCTTTTAAAATTAGGATGGGAAATTGGAGCAGGGAAAAAAAAGGACTTTAATTTTACAGAATTATTGTGACGCCCAGGGGCATGGACCAAATGATTGCTGCCTGTTCTAAATTGTGTAAAAATATAGTTTGCTATATGGACTAGGCCGTCACTGCTGCTACTGGGGCAACCTGTATCATTATCTAGATCAACACATCGCTCTACATAACGAGTGACTGAGTGTAATAGTGTTTAGAGGATAATCATTCTTGTGCTCAGTTCAGTGAGGTGTGATGAATATAACCAAAGAAAGAGCCGAGGAGACAAACGCCGAAGACACGCATGACAAGAGTGTTAAAGACTGCACTGACAAAACGGTTGTGATTACCATTTTAAAAATGCTTTCTCTCCCTCTCTCTCTCTTTCCTCATCTGCCTCCACACCCCAACACTCAAGGGATTATTTTTTATTTTCTATCTGCTAAGTTATATTCCGCACTGGCAGAACTCAAGTGAAGTCTGTCTTTGAAAGAGGGAAAATCTGAATGGATAAATTTTGAGTACATGTGTGTGTGTGTCACTTTACTAAAGCTGGTGTTCATATGCAATATATAATATTGTGACAAATTTTACTTTTGTTACTTAACAGTCCCTTTGTGTCCTTGAAATTGTGTCAATGTCATTTTACATGTATTTTTGCCAGTTTTGCTTCAAAATTAAAGCATGATAAAAGATTGCTTTATTAATAAGATCTGATTATCGAGAAGGTGATTATCATAATCAAACTAAATATTCATAGTACAAAAATGAATATCAAAATAATATCATCATTATACCCCCTTAACTAACAATTTTATCCAGTAATACAATAATTTCTTTGGCCCCACATTTAAAGTAATATTTTGATACAATACATATGTTATATGTAGTTACATCTGTTATTAATTTCTGTACTTACATGTAAATTACACTGTTGACCCATCCATTAAACCTCAACCCACCCTTTAAACCTACCCATACCACCAAATCTGACCCTAACCTTACCCGTATCCCACCTCAATAGCAGCAAAGTGTTTTATAATACAATACGAATGCAATAAGTTTGTTGCACATATTATTTGATGCAAGTACATAGCAATTGAGCCCACCTAATATGAAGTCTGATGTTTATATATTTATATATATATATATGTGTGTGTGTGTGTGTGTGTTTGTTAAGAAAACAATGACAGTGAAGAGAACATTTGAGATTAAATGTAAATGTAATAATCTTTAAAATTAGACAAATTTAAGTGTGATTATGTTATTTAATATTATAATGTGATTTAATGTTGTGTTTTTAGGATATCTATGAAAATAACTTTAGCAAGATAAAGGAATCTGTTATCAAACTGAAAATATAATTTGAGATGGGATAAAAAATGCTGATGACAAAATGACAGAAGTCTGTGATGCATATAAGGTCACTGCTGGACATTGGTAGTGGACAAACTAATCCTGACAGTGTGAAAAGTCTGTATCTAAATGTCCACTGGGCCAAAAGTGTTCATATCTGGAAAATAAATTAAGCTTGATTGATTGATTGATTGATAGATAGATAGATAGATAGATAGATAGATAGATAGATAGATAGATAGATAGATAGATAGATAGATAGATAG
>JAUMHR010000070.1:4548464-4560310 GCA_032361145.1 Enteromius fasciolatus
TTCTCGCCTACTGAATTTCGAATGCTATGAATTCGGACATACTACTCGCCTCGCATGCTGTTTTTCGCCTACTATATGGTAGGGTAGTAGGCGATTTCGGACGCAGCGTCAGAGAAACCAAAGCTAAAGTGAGGGCAGGTGTAAAACGACAGGTGACACAATCAAACTGATGAGGGAAAAACCAAAATCACAAAGACAGGAGGGGAGACACGACAAGACAAGAACATGATGTCACATTGAGCATTCAAATATTTTTCTTCAGTATCTGTAATCTGTATAGTTTACCTTTTGTTAGTATAAATACTTGTGTTCATTTTTATATCACTTTATGAATGGATAGACACATATATACATACAAATACATATATGTTAATCATGTAATTATGCTAGAATAAATTACCTGAAATGCATATTATTAATGTTAAATTATTAATGTAATTAATTTAACAAGTTAACATGGTGTGAAAAAATAACATGTTTAATATTGAATCAGATTATTTCTTTATCTATAAATCTTTTCTCTTCTAACACAACAACTTGATATTAAATATGATTTGCTTAATTAGATGTAATGCTGACAGCTGTAGTTGTACTATTTTTGCTGTATTTTTGCAATGCTGTAGTGTTGCTTGTTTTGTTACTGAATTAACTTTGACATCTAGAACACTGCTGGCACAAGCAAGTTTGTCACGTGGTACATTTCTGGACCAATCACAGTTGTTTGTGCTTACAGAATAGGACATTTTATTTAAATCTTGCTCCTGGAGGGCCCCTGTCCTGAGTTTAGCTCCATCCCTAATTTAAATTACATAGAAATTACATATTATGGAATATTATGATATTTAGTATGAAATTCGGGAGCTTGTTACAGTCCCATTGACATCTAAACAATGTCAAGCTGAAGAAAAGTATCTGCCATCAGTGGTTCAACCGTGATATTATGAAGCTACGAGAACACTTTTTGTATTTGAGACCACCATATCGTCATTTTGTAGATCATCCAGTGGACGCTATTCACCTACACAGTTCTGCGTTAGACGCAATGGAAATATACATCTTGTACATGTATTGGACACCTCTGAAGTAAGAGTCGGCAGGGGTGGATATCCAAGATAATGGTTAAACGGTTAATCATGACTACTTTTTTCAAAAAAATAAAATATATGTATTTTTATATACAGTACATTTATATCTTATTACATCTGTAAAACACAATCTTTACAGCTTTTGGAGGCTTGTTACCAATGTAGGGTAGCAAAAATGGCACATTAAATATTTTAAGGATCAATAAACCAGTGATAGTGCTTGATAATTTGACACCGAAATGATGATCACAATTAAAATGTGATTTATCATGCAGTCCTATAATATTAGGCACCAATTGTTGGTATGAATATATTTAAGTATACTTTTCCATGTACAAAAACGTCATACATTATATTAACATAATAAGATATGAATGTCGCTCAAAAGATGTTTCAGCTTATTAGGAAGAGCCCTTTGTCTGTCATATACAGTTATCAGCTAACACGTGGTTAGGTAAAATTCGTAATCCACAGTAAAGGTATTTTTAAAAGCATATAAAACCTGTAAAAATGTATCATGTATACTACACCCACCATGACAACCAGATGTACTTACATAAAACATGAATTCAGTGCCCTTGGGGTTGTTTCTTTTGTCTGTGATTTTCTTAACAGACTCCATTTTGCCTCCAGGACAGTGGTTTCATTGAAATTACATAACAGACAGCATCCATTAGCATTTGCTTTGGATCTTCTGAGTCATAATAGAGATCTGGGCTAGCTTTCACGTTTACACAGGCTATTACCGAGTGGCATGTCCATAGGGCATGTAAATTTGCTGTTGAGTTTATTTCACGCCTCCATTCTGTTTGCATTAAGTAGAAAGAAAACTGGAAGTTTGTAAAGGACCGTGGATCGCAAGCAAATGGTTCGAGGCACTTACGGCAAGAGATGGGTTTGGTAAATGTCTAAATGTCCAGACTGGACTTGCCTGGAAGTGCAATCTCCATACTAGCCTTCCTATTGACCCCTGCTGAACCAATGAGTGTTTCTGTGAGCCGTGGAGGAAATTGCATTCACTCATGTCTCCAGTCTTGCAGCTCCCCCTTATCAGCTCTAAAAATGAGTCAGCACTTCTGTTCAGACTTTTCCCCCTTTCCCCAGCCTCCACCACCTTCCCAGAATCCTGCGCAGACTCTCAGACTGATCCAAGCCAAGTGCTCCCAAAGGACTGGTTGGAAAGCAATGACCAACAGCAGCCATTATCCTGCTAGACATGAGTCAACTACAGATCACCTCATGTTACTTCAGCCCGTTGTGTCATTGATTTGCAGTGGTGAACAAATTTAGGAATTTTATGTACTTCTTCCCACAATAGGGAAGATTAGTCAAGTCACACAATATTAAAAAGTCAGTTTACTAAAATATTAATTTAAGATCATTCAAACCATGTAAAAAGAACAAAATATACAGTACCAAAGAAAAAGTGTATAAATGTTTGGCGACATAGACATGCAATATGTGAACATAAAATGCTATTTTATGACCAATTTGTATGTATTTTACCAGGTGGCTAATTTGTACAAACTCATACGACCTCATTTGTACAATTTTGTACAATTTGTCTAGACTTCAGTGACAGGTAGGTTTAGAGACGGGGTTAGGTGTAGGTGTAGGAATTGTGGAACTCGTAAAACATGTACAATTTAGGACTGAGTTCGTACCAATTTATAAGAATTAGCCACCTAATAAAATATATACGAATTGCCATGAAATCAGGTTGGAACAGACATTACAAGAGCAAAATATGTTTACAATTTTACAAACAATGCTATGCTAACATTTAATTTAATTTCATCTGCACCAGAAAATGCATGAAAAAGGAAATTATGCTTTGGAATGCAGTGTACAAGAATAAAATCTATTAAATAATGCATAAAAAATGAATAATAAAAACGACAGATACTCTGTCACTGTTCGTCGTGGTTACTTTGTAATGAATATGTGTGTGTGTGTGTGTGTGTGTGTTCTCAATTTCTGCTCCTTCAATTTCATGATTAACACATTATGTTACATATTCAGTGTGCACCTTGCAAATTCAATATTTTACTAGGCTGCTAAAGTTAATCTTATTTTGTAAATATCATTTATTCTCACAGCACTTAAGTCTGGCAAATAACTGAGAGCACTTAGAGTCTGACTAAATTAATATTTGCTCAGTATTTTGTAGCGTCCCCAAATGTTGATATAGCTAATTTATCTATGAAATCTATCAAAAGACACATGCTCATTTCAAGTATTAAATATTGTTGGCAAGAGTGTCTTTATTAGGACATGATAATTCATGAGCTGATAATTCATAGATGTCTCATTATCTCTCTATTAAAAAGATCAATATGAATTTCAGAATTATAGCAGGCTGCTCTACCCCTGAGCAGTGGCTGCTTTATTTTTAGCTCTACAGTATTTGTATCATTTTATATAGCTATAATTGAGTAAGATTTGGACCAACATTGTCTTAAATGTGTTTAGGTATTGTGGAATAATATAAGAGTTTTAATTAATCGTATTAATGTAATTACAGAGTAATTAGAAAGTAATAGCAATGTAATAACACAATAATGTTGTTTTTTTATAGTTACACTAATCTGGAGCAGATCAGAGTTAATTTGCTGGTTGTGAAGATGTGCTATTTTGAATAACAGGCCACTATGCACATAAATTACACATATTGATGGAGTTAACAGAGCAAAACCGTGCTTCATCAAAAATAAGTGACAGACCTTTAAGAATTCTTTGGATTTCATTTATTGATGTAGAAATGCCTGGCTTTTTTCAAGATAACATTAATTCCATAACTTCACCATTTGAAGGAAACATCATTTGATCTGAAATGTTTTATTTCCTGACAGTTGTGATCGCATCAGTGAGCAGTTTACAGCTAAATCCTAAATATGACAAACAGAGTATTATGTAGTGTTATGATTTTGCTAAATAAAGCATGAAAGAGAATAGAACCGTCCTGAATTCATTTACTCCATGTGTGTGTGTGTACGTGTGGCTCCCACTGCAGTACTGGGGGTACGGCTCAGAGAAAAGGCTGATTCACTGGCGCTTTCCTCTGTGCCAAGCACATGGCAGCCTGGCAGAGTGACTTGGCATGCTCCACCCTATGCTCACAAGAGAGCAAAGCAATGACAGAGAGTTAGACACACAGAGAGAGAGAGAGTTCAGCAAGTTTATCTATAATAGTTTTTGAGGAACTAGCTACTGTGGTAACAGATCGCCACAGTCAACATGGAAACCACTTTAATTGACTCTGCCAGGATACATCATCCATCACAGAAAACAACAGAAAATACTATGACAGGCTACGCTCATAACATGTGAATCTCTTGTGATGTCCTATCAAAATAGTCTCATACACAATGACCACTAGATGACAAAAGACTGCTGGCAAAGTACGATAAGAGATTTTTGACAAATCCAGACTGCTGCAGCTAGATTTGGTCTAAAAGATTCTGATTCCAGCCAATATTCAAACAGACAAAAAAAAATAATTAAATAAAGACAGACTGCAGTGAAATAAGCTAATTATGTAAAAAGAACCTAATTTCATCACACTCAAACTAAACATAATCTTGGAGTCATTTAAGTTTAAATGCGTATTTGTATTTTTACTTTTGTTCAGGGTACATTTGACAATATTACTTTTTTAGTGGTTTATTAGAGTTATAATGCCATGGGTGTATTATGGTTTTGATTATGCATTATGGAGTTTTTATTATGATTTACAATATAGATGTTTTTGACTTGATATGACATATAGGGCCGGTGTCACAAATGGGGCTTATCTTAAACCAGGACTAGGCATTAGTTAAATTAAGATATTTAAGCAACTTTTACAAAAATGCCTTATAAGAAAATATTACAGGTGTGCATCTTAACACAGAACAATGACACTGACATGTTTTAAAATATGTCAGAGCAAGATGTTTTCATCTGAGACGGCTCAAACATGCAGTTTAGTCTGGGACTAGCTTAAGCCTTGTCTGTGAAACTGGGGGATAAAGTTATCTCTGCTACTCATGGTAAGAAAAAAAATGAATGAAACCAACATGAACTCATTGGCTCTACTGATATGTTTTGTAAAACTCAATTATACATACAGGCTATTACAATTTTCACCTGAAACAAGAAAAACAATGTATATACCTTTAAACTATGATGTCCTAATATTGGCAAAAATAGGCTGTTTTATATTACACAGAATTTTTAAATTGGCATTGAACTGATTATTTGGTGTACAGTATCATCTTGTTTAAATACTTGATTACATGCATTCTACAATTGCCTTCTCCACAATGGACATAAAATCATTGCAATTTTAATAACAAAGCATCTTACAATGGCAGCTTAATTCAGTTACCTTATTTTAAACAATCTTTGTATTAAAAGCCATATGATGCCTTTAAATGCTTGCTAGGTATTGTAACAGAGCTAGTGACAGTTGCAATTGCAAAGGACTATCAATAGCAGAGCTCTTTGTGCACTGCAAAGGCAGGTCTCTCTTCCAGGCTTTGCTTCCTCTTTAGGTTTTATTTCGGGCTATTTTTAGTTGACAGAGAAATGCTATTTTGGGAATAAGGCCCATGTCATTGATTATGTTAAAAGAAAGACGCTTCAGAGATGCAGTATTTACAGTGTACAGTGTATAGGACATGATGACATTGTCACAAAAATAGAAATGGTGAACGATTTATCTCATGAAACCACAGAAGGGAAGCACGTTGTCCAGATTTATATTCTCATAGTGTCTAAAATTCATTCAAAATCTATGACATAGAAAAATAAAAATAAAAAACGGCAACCAACAAATAAGCTTAAACATTCACATGAAATAGCGTTTAGAGAGGAGAGCATGGAAACTGGCTTCATTCACTAGGCTGGATTGATCCGTGTGTTGGTGGCATAAGCACATTGGTTGTGGCGTAAGTACATTGGATGAGGCAAGGAAAGGGAGATAAATGGGGGGATGGAGACAGGAGGGAAAAAAAGAAGGATGGCAAGAGAAGGGAACAGCAGCGTAACATCTAATTGCTATAAAGCAGCCTTAGAGTCTCTTCTCTCCCACATGCACAGCTCATCCCGGCCCGGTTAAACTGGGCTCTGCTCGTTAATATGCTGTTAGGCTGCTGCCTCTGAGAGGACACATTAGCCAGACTCAGACTCAAACACGAACAGACAGAGGGGTTTTACTGGATCCACCACAGGCATAGGGCACATATTTGCATTACAATGGCAATTAAACTGGAAATAAATGGTTTATAGTCAGTCAGTATCAGTATCACGGGTGCTACGTCTATTATAGCAGTTATTTGAGCTCTATCCCATTACTGCTCACTGCTTGTTTAAGCAGGCATTTTCATTTAAATACCTACAGTAATAAATACATACAGTATAAGAACCTACATTACCAGGCAAAAATGTATTTATTTTTCATTTTGATAATAAATAGTTTACACAAAATGAAAATTCTGTTATCATTTATTCACTCACATATTGTTCCAAACCCATAAGACTTGTGTTTATCTTCAGAAACACATTTTTTCTTTTTTCTATCTATGAAGAACAAAATTGTCACATTTCAATGAATTTCAGTTTAATCCAAGTCTTCTAACAGTCATGATCGTTTTATGTGATGAAAAGATTTAATTTTCAGCTCATCAATTAAAACAAAAAGTCTAGGGTGTTCTTATTTATCAGAACAGACAGAATGACAATATTTTAATTTAATTTAAGCATGTTTTTAAAACTGAATGCTTAAATCTTTTCAGCGTACTGAGAGGGAAGTTCTGCTGAGGTACTGTCAAATTTCTAGAGAGCCGCCTGCATAGACAGAGACCGATTTTGTGTATCAATGATAATGTTATGCAGTGACTGTTTAAAGAAGTGAAAGGAGGAGGTGACAAAGACACAATAGAAAGAAAATAACTATTTAGCACAACAACAAAAAAAAAAAACTGAGCCGAAAGCCTTATGGGCAGTGCTCCGACATATTGGTTGGGTGACCAAAGTCCTGAATAGAGGACCTTTGCTGATCTCATTCCCCTTCCCTCACCACTTTGTTTGCTGTCTTCCATACTGTCCTCTCAAAACAAAGGCAGAAAATCTAAAAGAATTACAACTTGTTTACTACAAAGCAAATCTTCAGTGTGTTAATGTTATTACAGAGCCCCAGAGCACATCTACCTATAGTGCCACGGACCAATGGTGTTTTGACATACTGAGGGGCATGTAGTGCATTTCTCAGTTACTAACGTTGTTGAATAATTCAGTATTTCCCAAAACCATTGTTCAAATGAACATTTGCAATCTGGGTCGCAAACTTACGTGGTTGGAACTGCAGCTTTTGACCTGTGGTTAGAAACATAGCTTCTTGTAAGACATATGGGCTTAAATAAATTATGCTCTTAGACACAATGACTAAGCTAATATGCAGAACAATCTATATCTTCCTTTCTATCAAAAAATAAATGCATTTTAATCTATATATTTTTGCACACCCCCATTAAGCTCAAGCCATGTTCTGGAAACAGTCATGACTAGCTTCTGCAACCTCTGGAAATTAGCTTTGCATAAAGTATCTATACTATTTAAATATTCCAAATGAATGTAATGTATACAAGCTTTTTTGGACCCATTACACACATTATGTATTGGCCTGATTTTGTATGAAATGTTCCACGCCAGTTCATTTTGTTGAAGCATGCTAAAGCCTTTTTTTATAATTATATACATATTTCCATTTTCCAAATTGCTTGTCCTACTGTATGTAGAAATACAGGGATGTCAGAATCTATTTTATTGCACTACTGTGTTTATAGGATAAATAATTAGGCATGCTGTGGTGGATAGCACTTTCATGACCCATAAGACAAACGTGATAATATCCAGAGATTGTCATGGCTTTGGCAGATTCTTCCGTTGTCAAGTGAGAACGTTTAAGAGTGGAGTTTAGGTGGCACAGGATAAAAGTCGCTATACAACGACTATAAGACAGCTCTGGATTGGTCATACACTCTGGAATGCAAGACTGACAGGCACCATTGTAATGTGGCTATAATCACATTTAGTCTCATTGCCTCCTATTGACAACAGAGCGGGGACAATTTCTTTGCACAATCGCATTTGCGAAACCCCACTATAAAGCGTCCTCTCTCTGCCAGCAGAAAGCTTGGGGTGCAAAATTTCTGCATCTGGATCCACAGTCCATTTGCAAATTATTGGACCTTAATTAACTCTAAGTGTTCTCCAAAAATGCTTCCAGAACAGGGAGAGACTCCTTGTAAACTTGCCATAAAGAAACCCATTTCATTTCCAAATGTTTCTGCTGACCCAGCAAAGAGCGGCAAGAGAAAAAACGAGGATAGGCAGAAGGAGAGAGATATAGGAGGAGAGAGAGAGACAGAAACCTCTTTCCATGCCTGTGCAGTTTTCCGACTCTTCATCATAATCCAGGATAAATCCTGCTGGTGGTATTGTACTCATCATTCGCTTCTCTCGGCCTCTGCCGCCTGCAACACAACACCCCTCCCCCCCACCTCCACCATCACCCGCACCCACCCACCACGACAAACCTTCAATCAAACTCTCTACTCATCTGCGGCCCCAGAATGCCTCCTTAATGTTGCTATTTCAGAACGAAATCCACCCTTTAGCCTGTCTCTCCCCCCGGGGGGAAGCTCATTGTAAAACAAACCGTCTGTCTGTCACAGACCCTGTGTAGGTGTAAACGCACTCACACTGCCTCGTCTGCATACATGAATATTTAAATACAGAAATTAGCCCGTTACCTTGGAATGCAGAGAGACGTAAAGATCCGATCCTCTTAGAAAAGAGAGATCAAATATGGGTTCTCTCAGAGAGGTTGTGAGATTAAATAGACAAATTTGAAACCTTCGTTGAGGACATTTCCTCATGTTCAGGTAATTGCAGTAAAAGCGACACTGCTGTCATTAGTTTTTAAAAAAATGATTGTTAGTCAGCAATGATTGCTGCGTCCTCAAAAATCTGAAAATAGACATTAGAGGATACTGTAACAGAGAAATCCATTCATGATCCTGACAGATGTGTGCTGTGGAGAAGATTGAGGGGCCAACAGCACACCAAAAAAACACCAAAATATCAGAATTTTCAACCTATAGGCTTAATGGAAGTATGTGCCACTGCCTTCCTTCATTTTGCAAAACTCTGAAAACATACAGTTTCCAGCTGAAATCACCACTAGAGCCAGTAAAACATTCACAAATTCTTTCTTTTTCCACAAAAATTAAGAGTACAGGCATTTACTTAAGCATTATTTTGAAACGGTTCCTTGCCCAATGCTATGTTATGACCTTAAAGAGATTTACAGTAAATAAACAGCTATGTATGGATTTTCTGAAGTAGTAAACAGAGATGCCAAGTCTTGCTTTCTCAAGAAGGTGCGTATACAGTAGATTTGGGCAGTAGCAGGCTTATTTCCAAAACACAGTTGTATTTGGGCTTTTTGGTTGGCACCCATAGGACCCATGGCACCCATTTATCATTATTTAGTGTGTGATGATGTTTCTCTGTCTGTCAATGCAATAGCAATCAATGCTGTTCTTTTATTTTTTTTTATTTTGGAGAGGCAAGTAAGTGCTCTCCCCTTTTCCACTCCAATGCTGCAGCTATTTGTGGCAGAGCTGCATGTTTAAAGACCATGTTACTGAACAGGCTGTAACATATTATAATTATTATTTTAATTTTCACTGAAGCAGACTGATTCATTACAAGCCATTTTTAATGCGACTGTGAAACATTTTGTGAATAATATTATTTACAATGCATGCATTTTATAATAATAGACAATGGGATATTTTGATAGCCAGGGAAAATATTAATTTAGATTTTAATTTAGAAACCAGCTTTGCATTTGTAATTTCTTTGTATTTCTTATGTTAAGGTGTCAAGCACAATAAAATGTAAAATCTTTAAAAACATTAAAACACTTTAAAATATCCTTTGCTTGTTTGCTTTTGTTTGTTTGGTTGGTTGGTTGTACGTAATATTAGTATTTATAGTGAGTTCATTTGTGTGGGAGTTTCATTAGAAATCATTGTGGTAATTAGTGTTCCCTTAATTGAAAACGCGAGCTTTTTCATAGGTAGTGTTACAGGCCACAACTGGTTGCACAGTTCTGTTGGAAAAACAGACTACTAATATGACTGGCAAATATCACTTTAGTCAAATCATAACTTACAACCTAAACAAAGTGAACCACAAATGGAGTCAGTATGTTAAGGTACCATTGGCAAGACAAAGGTTTAATGTGTCTTTCGTGGAGAATGCAATCTCAAAATGCATTTAAATGTTCTTAAATACTATACACTGTGAGTTTTTATGAATGTCGTGTAAGTTTAGCAACATAACGCCTAACTGTCAGGCTCAACATTGAGTCGAAGACAAAACAAGGACATGGAAGTTTATATTACAAGAGCTTTTTTTCCTTTTTCGTAGAGATGTTCACTTATACCCTATAGCCTGTTAAAAAAGGTTGAAAACTAAATGTACTGTAATGTTGTTGTCATATTTTGTTGATTTGAAATGTTACTGAAACCACATTATTTATTCATGCTGCTGTGCACACTTGAAACCTTAGCACCAGGATATTCTGTGAAAATCTTTACAGTAAATATACAGAAGATAACAGTCCATTTGGAAATATACTGTACAGGAGATATTCTACAGCACATTATTGTTGTATTCACAGCTGTTATTGTATTCTACTCCTGTTTAATCTGAAGTGTCATTTAGTTGTGATAAAACATTATAATACAATATAATACATATTCATAGATCTAGTTAAAAAATAATAATATTGTAAAACTATACTGCAACTATACGGCCTAAGAAATAAATTCACTTTAAAACTTCTACTTCCTCCACGTAGAGTTTTGTAATGACATTCTTCATTGTTTTTGAAGCACTTCAAGTTTTCTTCAGTTTTATTCACTGTTAATGTGTCACAGGAAGTCAAGACTATTAGAATATGCTTCTGTGTGACAGTGTGTGTGTGAGAGATCTTTTAATGCGTGTGAAGACGATACTTGTGAGCCGGCTCAATCATAAAGCCATTACCGCAGTCTTATGCTCACTCTCCCTCTCTCTCTCACAGATTTTTCTAGAAATCAGATTTCCTCTGATGTCATTAGCGTGTAATAGACAGTGTGCCTCTTACCCCCAGCGTGCCCTGAAGCATTCTGTAAATGGACATTTTACCACCTCTATAATCTACTGAGGGCTAGAAAATGGGAGAATTGTAAGCCTGGAGCACATGGTGTTCTGGAGGGCATTACTGTACAGCAGGTATTTATCAAGCATTTAAAACGAAAGACAGTAGTGATATAGATAGTAACAGATATAGTTATAAAGAATAGTAGCAAAAGTATCCAGAACAAAAAAGTGACCCTGGACCATAAAACCAATCATAAGTAGCATAGCTATATTCAATAGCCAACAATACAATGGTATGGGTCAAAATGATAGATTTATCTTTTAATGACGAAAATCATTAGGATATTAAGTAAAGTTCATGTTCCATTAATATATTTTGCCAATTTTCCAGCTTAAATATAGCAAAACTTAATTTTTGATAATTAGTATGCATTACTAAGAACTTCATTTGCTCGGCTTTAGGGGTGATTTTCTTAATATTTCAATTTCTCAACCTCAGATTCCATTTTCAAATAGTTGCATCTCGGCCAAATTTTGTCATATCCTAACAAACCGTACATC
>JAUMHR010000070.1:4627682-4641076 GCA_032361145.1 Enteromius fasciolatus
TTGCTGAGTGGCTAGTAAATTTGGAAAACCACTAGCCACAGTGGCTGGTGAGCAAAAAAGTTAATGTCAAGCCCTGGAGACCAGGTTGAATAAATAAATTGGATGGAAATTAATCGGATTGATGGAGTTTGCATGCTTTTAACATAACAAACTATTACTAATATGCTAAAAAGTATCTCATTTGCTACATTATTGTATTATTGTACATTAATTATTTCAAGAACACAATACACATATACAGTAGTCAACATTTAAAGTGGATCAAAAACTGTTATCTTAAAGCATAAAACAAAAATGTCCTTGTCTTAGGGCAACTTGGCCAATTTTTTTTGATCCCCTTCAAATGTTGACTACTGTATACATTAAATATGTAATGTGAATAAAATATAAATAATCGTATAAAAAAAAAAAGATTCCAGAGGAGGCCGCAGTATGAGAACCGTTGCGTAGACCTCTTTAATTATTGAATGAAGTTTTCCTTTCACCACATTTAAAGGTGCCTAGTAATAACCATTGTGCAGTTTTCTCATAGGAGAGCAGAGTTAGCCTCACTGAACTCACTGATACGTACAGAATGACAGAGTCAGCAGCTCTGGCGCTATTGATCTCTCTTTTGGATTGAAAAGTTAATTGCACCTAACACTTTTCACTGAGAATGTAATTTGCTCTGGTTTGCTGCAGGCAGTGAAATTAATTGATTAAATTAAACTCAGCATAGGCCATAGTCAGGAAGTTGTGGATGCTGCAGAGAAAAACATCTGTTATGGGTAGATGGGTTCATTTTGATTGTCTTTTAAAAAGATTTAGTAGCTTTCAATAATGTTCTCTAATTGTTAAAAAGCTTCTTGAAATTTAGCAGCATCCCTGCTCCCCTCCATCTCTAAAACCCAGCGTGACTCATTTGAAACGCAGTCTTGCCTGAGGCTTTAAGTACGCTGAACTAAGATCAGCTTCTGCTTTTGATATGCCAACATGTAAGACTTATTTAGACCAGCAAGAACTGATGCTAAATCAGTCTGAATCAGTTCTCTAACATAATGAAACTTGAAAGAGTATAAATATAAGCCTAGAGTTATTTTGGTACAATCTCCCAAAAGAGATTATATAGATGAAGAGGGAACATACTCCAGATTAGTAAATTATATTTTGAGATAATTTGTGCATATACATCCTAGATATTAATTTCACCCTCTATTCATCTGTTATCAGAGCCATTTTAATGTATTTTCTATTAATTAAAATTTCTATTAATTTTTGACACTATTTTTTTTTTTTTTTTTCAGAAAATATTGGAAGCCAAGGAGACCTGAAATACGTGGAATAAATGACGGGTGATGACGACAACATGAAGTTCTCAAGGTGTACTTGTGTTGTAAACGATCTAGTATTATATTTAATTGACTTTAAATATGCACTCCTTGCCATGTTAACCACAAAATGGCTTATTGATGCTGTACTCTTATGAATATAAGACTTTTACTACAGATTTTCTGACAGTTTTCCTGTTATTGCAGTTGCACGCATTGCTTTATTATGTCTGTGTCAGTAAAATTGTTAGTGGTATCATGAGATAAAAGTGAATCCAATTGATGCATGCATGATGGGGAATAACTTGGTTGTTTTGGTTTTCAAAAAGTTATTTTCATGAAACAAAATATGTTGTACAGACATGATTAGAAGAAATATATATCGGACACTGGGCTTAACAATATACAAGATATGTTTTTGTTTTCTTCTTTTTAAGGAATTGAAATGTTTCTTTTCAATCACTCCGTGTTCTACCAAAGATCGAGCAGTGCCTTTAAACATCACTGTTTTATGTTTAACTGTTATGGCTTTTGTTTACAGATGTCAGGCCACTTCACCCTATACTGTACTTGAATTAAGCATATTCAATATTGTTTGCCTGAAAAATAAACATTTTAATATTCAGATAACATGCTTTTCATTCTTTCCGCATCCTTCAGTGCTTTGTGTGAGATGTTTGTGTTCAAGACTTTTAGATGTTGTCATTTATCAGCCATAAACTCAGAAGCTGCATTCCCAAAAACACAGATATTAGCCTGGGCCCGTCCAGTTATTCTGGCCAAGCTGCTGTTTTAGAGCATTTCGGTTCCCTAAAAAACGGGAACCAGTGAGAAACAAGCTCATGACGTGTACCGAGCTGCAACAATCGTTCGACTCTGCTGTTGCAGCTGTTTTGAGAAATTTTCATGACGGATCTTCTTTGAAAACGGAGCATAAAAGTAAGTGAAGACATTTTCCTACTGCTTTAATGAAGGTTACGGTGGCTTCAGGTTCAGCTGCTATGCATACGTCATCGGAATGAGTGGTCTGATTGGTTGTAGAGTCGTCCAGTAGTATACAGAGACATCTGATGGACGCAGGTTAAGCCCGCCTCCCAGAAGGCGGGTAGTAAGGTAGCTTGGCCAGACTAAGCTCCTATGAGCTTCATAGTCACGGAAGCCAGGCTACCTAGATATAGCAAGGACACCCAAATAAACAGGTACTTTCCTCTTCAGACTTTGGGATATCAGTGATTCGGTAACCATGTTTTCATGCACATCATTTTGTGATTGAGGTCCACATTCTGGTTAAGCAGAAGGCCATTCAGAAAAAAGGTTTATGTTTAACAGCTGTTGTTTGTGTGTACAAGTTTGATATTCAGAATAAATTAAAAGATGCTAGTTTTATTTCCTTGCTTTTCTTCCTTTCATCTTCAAGACAAATTAAGATAAATTGTGCACAAAGCAATTCTTGTATTCTTGTTCTGAAAGTCCTTGCTACGTTTCTGTGCATCGTGGTACTGTTATTACTTTCTATGGAGGGTCAGAGCTCTCAAATTCCATCAAAATATCAACATGAGGGTGATTAATTGTGCAAATTTTAAGTTTAGGGTGAACTATCCCTTTAAATTTCTGATTAAATAGTATTAGACTATTGAATGCATATAAGCAGTCATTTATAATCTTCTCTTGTTGTTTTTAAAAAGACTAAGGTCTTAGGAGCCAAACAAACAACTCCCTGTGTCTTCACACTTGATATTTCCTGAAGCTGAGGACTGAGGGCAGTGTGACTAGCCAGCTTACAACTCATTCTAATTAAGGAACAGCTTGTCACACTTTCTGACAGTGAAGCAGTCTCAGCAGTTTCCACTGGCCAAGCATGACACGGACAATATGCAGAATGTGTCTGCGTGCTCGCAAGGTGCTCTACTGACAACACACACACAGTGCGTTTCAACATTAAGCTGATGCTGGACATGTACTCGGACGAGAAGTGTGCACTTGAGACACCCCTGAAAAGCTCTTGGTTATTGGAGACACCTTGGCAGCAAAAGCGGGCAGTAAATTAAGAGCAAATACCTTTCAGCAGTAGGGGCTTGTGGGCAGCGATACTTTGTCAAGTTTAACTTCTTTCCACATTGTGTCCAGCGAAACTCTGAAGCAAGACCTCTTGTATTGTACAGAAAGCGCACAGGTGAAATACTATCATTTTTACTTCCATAACAAGCTATACGATGAGAAAAAAGTAAGGATCCCACACAAAAAAGGACAAACGAAGTCCAGGTTTAAAGACAACATATTTCACATTTAATTCTGGACATCACCATAGCTACATGTAACTTTTAAAGACAAGTTTCAGCAACAGAACATTTATTCATTTTGCTTTTTCAAAGTTGTTTTTCTCATTTTTTACTTTTTTTTTTTTTTTTTTAACGTCAGTACATGGTTTGGTCCTGTAACATTTTGTGGTGGTTCTTTTCCTCTGAATGAACGTGGATCGATAATGTCAAACGCACAACACATGCACATGTCGTTTAGCTGTTTACATTAGGGTAGGACAAAGTCAGAGACTGACATTATGCATATAGCACTGTTTTCTTTTCAACCTCCCTTGCTCTGTTTTTGACACTCATATCTAATAAGGCTATATTACAGCTATGAACAAGAAGTCCAACACTGCATTTCTAAGTGTAGAGCACCATATTTACACCAATATTTACAGACTTTATTTTTAAAAACAAAAAGACAAAACAAACAGAAATACTTAAGATAATTTGGGTCAAGTGAGCCATTTGAAGGATGTACAGGTCAGAAATATAAAAACAAAACAAAATTATATTTACACATAGCTGCAACTTATAGCTTAGCTTATTGCAAATGCCCTTTAAATCTCGCAACCGATTCTCTTACACTTACAGTCCTGCAGAGCTTTGACTTATTTCTATACCAGTCGATGGTCACCCAACGGCCAACTCTTGAAGCCATATTTCCTGAAAGAGTGGCCATCCACCGAATAGAAGGCATACCATGCATTTATTTATATTATCAAGTGGCCAGGTGACAAAAAAGCCCCATTTTATCCCAACTATAAGCCAGTTAAAGGCTCACATCCAAAGCAGCATTTAAAAACAGCAGTTCTTTCAAAAAAATAAACTTTTTAAAAAATATATGTAGTACATACTTATAAACATCCCCTAAGGCCAGTCGAGTCTGAGACTGGTATATACAGTAACTCAAAGCTGAATGGTACAAGAACAACAGGGTTGAGATAGAGATTATGGGCTGGAATCGAAAATTATTTATTAAGCCAAAGAAGAGTCCTTAATGATTTAAAAAAAATTAAAATAATAATAAATAAACGGTATTCTGTAGTACACAAACTGGATACTCTCGCTGTCTGCTCTGGCAGAAACAGCATTGTAAAGGCTAATTACCCCCATTGCGATTTGTATGGTATTCAGAGTATCCTAATTGTAGTCTTTACTTATCCTGTAGTGCAATTCTAATTTTAAAATTTGATTAAAAACTAGGACGAACACAATAATGTGTGGGTGTATCCACAGTGCTGTCTGGTTAGCAAATTTGGCAAAACATTATTACTTTGTGGGCATGCCACAGATGGAATTATGAAATTTAACAACATGTATGAATTGCACTTAAATCCTGAAATATACCCAAAAAAGGTGATTTGGTGTGATGTGAATCAAGAACATTATTAAATGTGTTTTAATGTTATTCAAATAAAACTTTTTTAAAAATCTGGGTTATCTATAGCCACCTTTTCGAAATTATCCATTAAAAATATCCCTTGTTATTGCAACTGATTGTCATTAACCTCAAAAGTTTATATCTAAACATTTCTAAATGGTGACATTGAAACAGTCAATAGCACTTAAAACAAAAAAAGGTGAAAAAAGTGTGCAAAACTCTTCAGTTTAAGACTCATCAGACAGCACTATGAATTAAAAAAAAGGGTTTGTTCTTAACTTTCACTATTGCTTTTACTGTATTACCATCTCATTACAATCATATCAGGGCTAAAATTTACAAAACCATTTGTGGTTGAGTTTCTTTAAGTGCTTGTTTTATGAATTGCCATGTTCTGTTCTATCATACTGTTGGTCTTAATTTAAATCTCACTTTATTAAAGGTCATTTATTTATACATACAGTTTCCACAACGTTTGACTGATTGGGTGGTGTCTGAACCATGGAATTCATATTAAGAGCGTTTCATTTCAAGGGCTAAAAAAGCAATATGAACTGGACTTGGAAAACAAATATTAAAGTCTAATTGGGCAAAACAAATAGACACAAAAAAGAAAAGGATAGCAGCGTGCACTTCATTAAAAACCAATGGGTCCAACAGAAGAACTTATGTTGTGAGAATGATTAAGACGACATAGAAGGCAGGTTTAAAGGTCCAGTCGGGATCAAGAGAGATCATGTACAGCTACTGGTGGAGAACTCAAGTCATTATATGCTACAAATGTGGCAATAGGAACAATCCACTCTGAGAACCAGCCGTGTGCCGTGCCATCATATGACCTGACAGCAGCTGGCCTGGGCTGAGGCACAGAGTAGCCCATCTCTGGGGCTTCGCTGGATGTTCACGGAGATGGTCTTTTCACACAGAGGTAGCTGGAGAACATTATTTTTTAAGTTCAGGTTGTTCTCCTTGACCAGGCCAAGTTCATTTAACATGACTGCCGTTTGGTCTTGATAATGCTCCATCGCCCCAACACCGCCATTCAAGGCAGGGTTGATCACTTTGTCTAGACTGTTGTTGGAGCCAATGCACATCTTCCAGGAGGACTTCTCCTGGACTTTAACGCTGGACAGGCTCTGAGGATCTAGGATAAACCGTCCACCCCCACCTCCTCCAGAGCTGCGATGCTGAAACTGGGAACTCAAGCATAGACTCATGAGTTTCAGACTCTCTACCAGTTCCCCTGCATTCCG
Source organism: Enteromius fasciolatus (assembly GCA_032361145.1). Classification (NCBI taxonomy): domain Eukaryota; kingdom Metazoa; phylum Chordata; class Actinopteri; order Cypriniformes; family Cyprinidae; genus Enteromius; species Enteromius fasciolatus. The sequence goes on from JAUMHR010000070.1 coordinate 4,633,930, forward strand.
AGCTGCACTACGCGTCGAGCCAGATGAAGCGTTGTTGTTGCTGCTGCGGGAACAGCTGGAAGGGCCTCCCTGTCCTTTTGTACTCCCACCACCTCCACTGCCCCCCCCTGTACTACCGCCATTCCCTCCTCCTGGAGGGCTGCCCTTGTCTGGTCCCGAGTTGCCTTCCCCAGGTGGCTTGCTCTGTCCTCCGCTACTACCACCCCCATTCCCCCCAGAGTTTCCAGGCGGACCCTCACTACTGTCCCTGCGGTTCCAGCTGTAGGTGAACCCTGTGTCTTTGTCTAGTCGTCTGCGATGGCTCTCTGAATCATCATCGCTGGTCTCGGAGCTAGAGCAGCTTGAACCGCGGCCCTGACTTTTGCGTCGGTGGTAACGCTTCTGAGCCGTACCAGGAGATGTCATGTTCATTTTCAACCGGCTGAGCTTGGGCGGAAGACTCTCATCCATGTCAAAGTCATCATCTGATTCACCTTCCTCCTCGAAGATCTGATTGAGCACCGGAGCGCTTTTTCGAGACGTAAGACGGTTGGTGATGGAGAGCGGTTTACGGCGTAGGACCACCTGAGTGGGCAATGGTGAAGGCTCCTGTTCTTCTTCCTCCTCCTCATCTTCTTCCACCCGAAAGAGGCAAGTTCGTTGCTTGGCTGAAGCGGATGCAAGGGGGGCCATGACCCCAGGTTTTAGGGGGTTTGGGGGTAGAGCAGAAGGTGCGGTAGAGCTGCTGGAGGCTTCGCTAATCTCTTCTCTACGGCTCACTTCCAGAAGACCTTTACTGCGGTGACCGTTTAGCAGATTCTCTGTACTGCGAGCAGGAGACTGTGGACCCCCAGCATGAGAGATGGACGAAGAGGCTAAGCTGTCCTCGATGTCCTGATGCATGTCGATTTTGGTTGGCCATGACTGCCTGCAAAAAAAAAAAAAAGGACACAGTCCTCGATATAAATAACCTTGCCTTAAAAAGAGTACAAAACAGCATAAGATTGTAACTTAAGCAGGATGATATTCAGTAAAGGTAGACACTGCCAAAAACAACTTTTAAAGACAGAAGCTCTGGAGATTGCCTTAGGAAAACAGCCCAAATGTTAATGACAGTCCTTGACAAAAGCCAGACTTCCTTCTTGTGCCAAGCACTCAAACAAGGAACATGGTGATTTACAAGATAACTCTGAATTCTTACTGTAACTCGATTTTATTGTCTTTTCTTATGTTTTTATCCTGTTGGAGTATCATTTGCACAGCACACTTTCAGGCAAGTTGCTATGGAGAGATAAACTCTGCTAAGGTTTTTGAAACAAAGTAAATCAGTGAAACATAATTCCAGCAGTGTCTGTCTGGTTGTCATAACCACATAAACACTCTTTAAACAATGCAAACAAATGCAGCAAATGAATTGTAAGGATGAACAAAATCTTAAATCACACTTCTGCTAAGACAGAACTGTGAAAAAAATCTGTTAACAAGGATGCACTTGTGACGACCTTGGTAAAATGTTGCCTACAAAGTCAGTTTTTGCATAGCTTGTTTTGTTGCATTAACTGTTTGTACTGACTAGCAAATCTGACTAGCTGTGTTTGCATGCCTGATGAGAATGGATTGTAAACACTCTCATATCTGTTCATCATTGAAAAACCTAATAAGGTTCTTGCTAATGTTGCTGTCAGTCCACGCATGTGGAAACATCTGCATAATATCAAGAGTCAACCTCATACATCAAAATAACATTCTAGTCAGAATTTATAATCTACTGCTATATTCTGCACTACGATCAGGGATTACAATTCTGAGTACATACAGCATATAAACTCTCTTTCTGTCTATGAAGGGCACACTTATTAACGAAAACACTGCGATCGTGATATGGGTTACCTATAGCCAAGGTCGAATTACATGACTCTGGGAAGAATCTGGGAGGCTCAGTTTGCTTTTCCATTCAGGTTATACATATTGATTCCGCAAAAAAAGAATTTGAAGACTCTTCCCCTCCCAACACCTTCCTCTCCTACTTCTCTTTCCCACCACATCCTCTCATTTCTTCCACTCCCTGCTCCTTTCAAAAAGCATCCGCAGCCTCAATGCTTTTCTAGGTCAGTCCAAACCAATTTCAGCCTCATCTTTTAAACACATTTGTCACCCGGCGCGGTGCTCAGAGGATGTGCTGGCTGTCCACACACAGCATGGAGAACAGACATGGATTCTGACATCCAGCAGAGCTGACCTCTCACAACCTCTTTTAGTGAATCTTGTCCCTTACTGCATGCAGACACCTTCTAAAAGACAACAAACCTGCAGATTTAAAGTGGTTTGTTTTTTAACAATAAGAGTAATGCTATCGAACATACTATGGTAGAAGCCAAGTAAAAACTGGAAAGGAATTTTAATCACTTTCTCTACTTTGGTACCAGTTCAGCTTTGTTACTAGTTGGCACGAATGTAGAAATCTTTAAGTAATTGGGTTTTTAATTCCATTGATGGCACTTGCAGTAAGGAATTCTTAAAATTTCATTAGCATGAAAACCTCAAGGATCCACTGTCTGACCTTTCTAAAAATATAAATCCAAGCAAAAAGAAAAGGGAACTAAAGACATTCCACAGGGTGACCATGGTATTCTACAATAAAGGAAGTTACACTCCTTTCCTCCACCAAACTATTTTATTTCTTGTTCTCTTGTTATTATGTAACATATGACAAAAACCAACTGGTTGTAATTGGGAATGGTACATATCACAAAAATGTTTCAAATATCAAGTTTTCATATTGTAAAAAAACTAAAAGTAGCATTCTCTTGACAAAACCCAAATAAACGACAGTTAAGATACAGCAACTCCCATGAGGTACCTGAAGTGGGCCTTGATGTTGCTGGGGCTAGAAGAACGAGGTTGCACCTCTTTCTCCTGCTTTTCCCTCAGGATCCGTTCAGCCAGCAAGAAGTATGTAGCAGTGATGTGGTTGTACTTGTTTGTCTCCAGGGCTCTGGAGGAAGAGCAAAGAGAATGGACAAGTGAGGAGGAGATACAGATAGTGTTTGAGAGAAAAGCACCAGTTTAGGCAATGCAAGCTGACATGCCAATAACAAGTGAATCTCCAGGGCTCTAACAACTAGATACCCAAGTGCCTTCTACCAGTTCAAAAGGTCTTGTATAGTGTCCCAAATTTTGAACACCTGAGACTAAAATAACTATGAAGAATCCCAGATAACACACTGTCCCAATACAAATGGGACATTCTTCATCCAACTTTTCAAGCAGGTGAGTCTGGGCATGTTAGCAGTGATTGCACTGCTTCTTCGGGGATTGCATATTAACAATTGAACAAATTAGTTCAAATCATGTAGAGACAATCTTTTGGCGAGGCTCAAATCCACTTGATGGCCTGTGTTCATGGCTCAGTTCAGCTCTTATTATTAAAGGCAATGAGGAAATATCCTAAATAGCAACACTTCTGTTGTGATTTTTGGGTTAACTTATATTGTGTGTGTGTGTGTGTGTGTGTGTGAAACAAGAAAATTGTAGAAGAAAAAAAAAATGACTTCTTTAAAATATTTTGAGGGTTCCTTTAAGGCGGATTGACTATAGTTTCTCATAGTGGGTTCCCCAGCTGCTGCGGAGTGGGATCAAAGACAAAGGAAAGACTGATGGGTGCTTTGAACCGTCACCCAGCATGCATCTTTCTACTAGACTGTACAGCGGGAGTCTTCTGCACTGTTCGTTTCATGCTCCACTGACAGTGAGATGAACTTATTTTTTAACACTTTTGAAAAATGGTAACCTACTACTAATAAAACCATTCTGTCTTACAAGAGCCTAGATGGACACAACGGTAAAATAAATGGTGCTTCTCCATGCCACAGAAGAACCTTTTTGTCTAAATGGTTTCATAAAAAAACCTTTAATATCTGAAGAACCTTACGGTTTCACATTATTAACATTATTAACTTTGTGTTGTACAGAACAAACAAACAAAAAATTAAAATGAGCTGAAAACTGAAAATAACATGGAAATGTGGTGCTTTCGGGTGATAAATTAAACCAGAATTAAAACCAAATTAAACCAGTTCTTCTCTATGTTATAGTGCTCTTTGTTGCAACATTAAAATGCTAAATACTCATGACAACTTGTGCTACACTACGAATTGCATTTGGATTTTTTGACTGTGTAGCTAGAAGCTTTAGAGTATTATATTGCATATAGTGCTTACTTGCATACGTTTTGAGCCTAAGATGTTAGCTGATGTATAACTTGACAGAAACTGGATTGAACACTCTATATCTAAAGCTACCTATCCCCTGTCCAGTTGACTCAACTTCAAGCAAGCTCTGACACACTTTACACCAAATTCTTAAAGCTGATTACACAAACCTGGAGACCCTTTCTAAAGCAGTCTTTCATTTCATGACAGTCCTGCTTAAGGAAAATCGAAGAATGACAGAGAGGCATTTCTTCTGTGGGAAATGCTGTACATTAGCCTGAGGATATCCCAGCTTCTTAACATTTTTCTCACAAGCCTACAACAAGCCTTACTCGATAATGGCTTCTCTGTCAGCGATGTCTCCCAGCACCATGCGTTGGATGATGCTGTTGTGCTCCTCTTCAGACAGATTCTTGTGAGACACCAGTGGGGTGTTGTATTTGGTGGCTGGAGATGGGTCCACTCCTTGAAGCCATGCGTGGCTCTCGATCTCCTCCAGTGATGCTCGCCTCTTCGGATCCCTTTGTAGCATTCGGTTTATTAGGCTATAAGGAAAAGAAAGAGAAGATGAGGATGCGGCAAAGTTAGTTCGATCTAATATGTATATGGGGGTAAATGTGCAATTATATTCAAATTATTTATTAAGTTCTCATGTTTCATTGGTCAAAATACTATTTCACATAACACTTAGCTAGATGCTAGGGTTACTCCACCCTAAAATGAAAATTTCATCATTAAATCACTAACCCCCATGTTGTTCCTCCCCCACCCCTCAGAAAATTTTACTCATATTAAAAAGCAAACAAGGAGTGCAATATGCTTGAGATGTAGCTGCCACAGAGGGCCATTCTATCATTAGCTGAAGAGAAGCCAATAACACTTGTATTAGCTGACTGAATATGACTTGAGTTGCTGTTGTTGTGAGCAGCCGCTGAGGCAAAGTTCGACCGGGGTGCATCAGCATTCAGCACACGTACGTGGCAAAATTACAGCCCAACCACCATGAAAGAGCCGGGGAGATTCAGCGGACTTACAGCGGCAGTTTGAAAATCATCACCGCTGAGCTGCAGAAGCAGCCCAGCCTGCTCTAGTCATTATCTGAACGCAAGAAATTTGTTAAGGCAGAGAGAGAATAAATAGATATGAGACCTGGCGAGAGAATCTGCCTTGTTTGTCTCCCCTTGAATATGCTGCCGGGGTCTTATCAACAGAAATTTCCATTACAGTGCCAAAAACGGGATTCAGAACAACAGGAGGCTTTTAGAACAGAACCCAAATGATTAAAGTCACAATTTCCCCCCGTCACAATATGATAGGGGACAAGACTGCAAGTTGTCAGGATGACATTTCCTCTCTAGGGTCTCAAAAATAACTACAGTCATTGGGCATTCTGGCAAAAACAGCTGTCATTAGGGTAACGTAAAAAGAGTGTAATTATCAAAGGCTGTGGGGCAAAGTAATGGGGTCCAGATGTAACCTTTCAATGTGAACATTAAAAAGGCCAAAAGAACAAACTATGCACTGCATTTGAAATCTAAAGGGTTCGGATTAAATGATGTCTCCGTTTTCCTGTAATGAAGAAAAATAGTTTACTAATATTCACCTGAAACATTTAACGGAGTTTAAGTAGAAATTACTTGCAGTAGGCTTGCTGTGATAAGACGGTGTTGGCGGTAATACCGGTGTCACCCAGCGTGAACACTGTCCCAGCGTTAGTTGATTTTTACTTTATTTAACCTGTAATTTATTTATTTTATTTGCCATCAGGTCTATGCTGTGCCTTTAAGCTTTCTTATTCGTTTGGTTAATAAACATTTTATATCGTTCTATTCAGTTCTTCTATCTCTGTCTTCTTCGGTTCCACAGTGTTTGCTGATTTTAAGATTTGAAAACCTAGGCTATTTTAACTTTCTCTAAGTTATTTGTTATTTTATATTAGGCATATCCTGTAGAATGGTGTATTTTAATTTGTTAATTAAGTTTTATGATTTATATTAAGACTAAGGCCCAATCCCAATTCTACCCCTTACCCCTACACTTTACCCTACCCCTCCGTTTGGCACGTTTGTGTGTAGGGGTAGGAGTGTCTCAATTCTCTTTTTGTTGGAGGAGTAGGGGGAAGGGGAAGGGCTAGATAGTCCTCCAAACAAATATTTTTCGGGACCTCACTTCAAACGAAAGGGTTAAGAGAAATTTCCAACATGGCTGCTCACTCGAGCAAGCGGACCCATAAATGTAAGTCATTTTTGTCATTAGTAAGGTTTTTTTATGACAATTATTAATTATATGTGTATTACCATCAGTCTTGTGCAATGGCTGCAATCCACACAACTGCTATGACTGACAGCAACATCTTGGAATTTGTGATAAACTTGGGCGCATGTCCTCTAACGTTACGTTAGGAGCTAGTGACAATGGATGATGACGTATAACAGTGTAGTAGTGGTGTCCCTTTTCTTAGGGGAAAATTTTTAACCCTTTCCCCTTTCTACTTCATTTCAAGGGGCAAGGGGTAGGCAAAAAATTCGATTCTACAAAATAGAATTCGGATTGGGCCTAAGTAATAGAGGTATTTAGTTGTTTCTCGAACTGACGCCAAATTGACGGTGGTTCAAAAGTAAAAAAAAAAAAAAATGCTCACAATGCTTTTACGAGCTATTAAAAAAAAAGAGGCAACCCAATGATACCAGTATTACTGGTTTTAACCAGTGGGGAAATTTCTTCACCATCACAACCCTACCTTGCATCTGCCTTGAATGGAACATATTTGAAGGATTTGTGCGATTGCGAACCATCTTTTTAAGAAAATCATTACCTTTCTCATATACTATGACACTGGTCTTGTATTTTTCTGATTTATTAAAAAGAACTAGGTCATACAAATGTTGTGATAGACCTCATGACAAGTGTATACGGATTCACTGTTTTTTGTTTTACTAAAAATAACCATCTCATAA
>JAUMHR010000070.1:4682597-4700870 GCA_032361145.1 Enteromius fasciolatus
TATTATTGTTTTTGGATAAATAATGTATGAGATGGAGTGCGATATTGATTTAATCATCACATACAGTATAAGGCAAATGTTGGGAATATTTTGGACTTTTTGAAAATTTGATAATACAAAAGGAATAGCTGATTATTAATAAGTAATATGAAAATTATTAAGTGGTGGAAGCTAACTGTCTGTTTTAGAAGGTCATGTGAAATTGTGCCAACATATGAGGCAATGAACCTAGGGAAGTCCAAGCTATTGGGGTTTATAACCATTAATTCTTCAGATTATGCCCAATTTTCAAAAGACATCAAAGACTTAAACAGTTATGTTAGCTGGGATGATGCCACTGAGGGTTTGCTCAGTAATTTGCAATACGTAGCTGACATTTTGCAGGCATTTGTTAGCTGGCAAAATCCTTTTTATGTTTCCCTCTGGGTTGTCTATGCAGTGAGGGGAATTAAATGCACAACTGGCGACACTGCCGTTTCTGCTGTTTGTGGATTGGACGTTAATGCCACTTAAGTCTCAAAACATGAAATGCTATGGATGAAAACAAACAAGGAAGATTGTCCTTCACATCCTCAAAATTAGCATTTTTCATCCATGAGATGTGACAGCAAGAAGCTTTGCCAACCTCCTCTTTAATTTTTCAGGGCTGATAAAGCCTTTGACATAGCTAGAATGTTGTCTCGTTCAATTAGATTCAGTCATTGTGAACAACAGTAAGAACTGTTGCTATTTTAGATTACTGAATCAGGTTCTTTATGTATTTATGCAAGTATTTTCTCATAAACAGTATGTTTGTTGTTACAAACCAGTAGGCACAGTTAAAGAATTAGCCTATAGGCTGTTACTGAGAACACACACATGGAAGTTTAGTGTAAAATGCTGTGAATGATTGAATGCAGGTGTGCATCTTTAGCCACTCTCTGGTTTCTATGGCTCTGTTGGCTACCACAGCATGCCAGCAGCTAAAAGGATGAGATTATTTCAAGGGTTTTTCTTTAAACACTAAAAAAGCTCAGTACTGAGAGGGAGTACAGGCCTGCACCTCAGAAAGCTAATGAATTCCGTTTAGCTTTAACTAAAAATTGATGATTATAGCAATACATATTCTTGCAGTTGAAATGTGATTTTATTTTTGCCAGTAAGATTTGGAGGCTTGAGATAAATAAACCCACTGAAAATTAACAAATATATAAGCAAAACATCCAAGGGGGCTAAGGAAACTGTAGGGCTGCATGATATTTGGAAAACTCACACTGGGATATTGTTTTTCTGTGATATTTGTTGCGTTATAAAATACAGTGCTTTGTGTAATAACCAATTAACACTGCATAGTCTTCACCGTATAAATTAAATCCAATAAATCTGCGTAAAAGCTTAAAAAGATTGATATATTTTATTATTTTTTTTTCTCTGTTGTTTGATTAACATGACACAAAAAGCAACAGGGACGTTAAAGTGCTGTTATTGTTATCCTATTTCGTTCCTAATTGTTTAGCGTCACCTAAGACATAAGCAACTGCGGAAGTGAATGGAATTCATTGAAATGCATCTGAGTGGCTTTCACCGTGTCTACACTGGACGCAAGCAGTGTGTTTTGACAAATCCCTGTGAGGCCTCGTTCTATTTATGACGTACTGACACAAAGTTCAAATCATTTTAATGGTCGCTTTGTCACATCCAGTGTAGACAGACTTTGAGACCTTTCATGTAGTGCACCTAAAAAATGCATGAAAAATGTTTTCTCCTTTTTTCCAAAGCACTCGGGAGTTTGAAATGAGTTTGGTGCCTTAATTTCTTTTGAGTCCCTACTCCATGGGTGTCCAGTCCTGTTCCTGGAGGGTTACTGTCCTACAGTTTAGCTCCAACTCCAATAAAACATACCTGAACGAGCTAGTCAAGGTCTTACTACGCATACTAGATACCTCCAGGCAGGTTTGTTGAGGCAAGATGGAGCTAAACTCTGCAGAACAGTGCCCCTCCAGAACTGAGTTTACCCTACTCTTTACCCTGCTTATTTTGTACCATACATATATGATGAATTAACTTAGTATTCTGTTTGTGATCGTTGCAGGTGGAGCATGAGTGTGTGGTCGGAGTCCTGCTGCGATGCGTGCTATCGGGTGTAGGATGAACCTGCCGGCAGTGCTGAATGGCCTGCTGGTGTCAGTGGTAGCAGCCTTACTTTGGAAATACGTTCGGCTGGTCGAACACACATCACAGTTGGAAGAGGAGCTACATCTTACACGCCAATCACAGGAGTTCTCACAGGTGCATATCGACTACCACGGTGCTCTGTTAGCACTCCAAGAGCATGGCACCAGAATGGTCTGCACTGGCAAGATGCACACCGATCGCATCTGCCGCTTTGACTACCTCTGCTACTGCACGGAGGCTGAGGAGTTTGTATTCTTCCACAGCAATGCCTCTGTGATGCTGCCTAACCTTGGCCCTCGGCGTTTCCAGCCTGCCCTGCTGGACCTCTCATCTGTAGAAGACCACAACACTCAGTACTTTAACTTTCTTGAGCTCCCGGCAGCGGCTCTGAAGTTCATGCCGAAACCTGTGTTTGTGCCAGATGTCACCCTAATTCTAAACCGTTTTAACCCAGACAACCTCATGCACATCTTCCACGATGATCTTTTACCCATATACTATACCATGCAGCAGTATTCAGACTTGGATGATGAGGCCAGGCTCGTCTTCATGGAGGGTTGGAGTGAAGGGGCTCACTTCGATCTCTACCGCTTGCTCAGCAGCAAGCAACCCCTTCTCAAGGAGCAGTTGAAGACCTTTGGCAAACTCATGTGTTTCACCAAGTCCTACGTTGGCTTGTCGAAGATGACAACATGGTACCAATATGGCTTTGTGCAACCGCAAGGACCCAAAGCCAATATTCTGATTTCAGGTAATGAGATCCGCCAGTTTGCCTCATTTTTGATGGAGAGGCTTAACATCACGCGAGAGGAGAGCGATGACTATATTGTAGTTTTCAAGCGTACCACTAACAGACTCATCCTCAATGAGGCGGAACTACTTCTGGCTTTAGCTCAGGAGTTTCAAATGAGAACTGTCACTGTGTCATTGGAGGAGCAGTCGTTTGATAGCATTATCCAAATTATTAGTGGGGCGACTATGTTGGTCAGCATGCACGGAGCCCAGATGATCACCTCCATGTTTTTACCCCGTGGTGCCGCTGTAGTTGAACTCTTTCCATATGCTATAAACCCAGAGCAGTATACTCCCTACAAAACCTTGGCCTCCTTACCTGGCATGGACCTTCAGTATGTCGCATGGAGAAATACCCTGGAAGAGAATACTGTTACATATCCTGATCGCCCCTGGGATCAGGGTGGCATCGTCCACCTTGAGAAAGAGGAACAAGAACGTATCCTTGCCAGCAAAGATGTGCCAAGGCATCTCTGTTGTCGTAATCCAGAGTGGCTTTTCCGCATTTACCAGGACACTACTGTGGACATTGCCTCTTTTCTGGACATACTCAGAGAAACTCTAAAAAAGCCTAATCTGAAAAAGGCCAAGGTGGCTAGCACTGTTCATCCTGGTCGAGTCAGAGAGCCCAAGTGCCAGACGTCAGTACAGGCCACCAATGAAGCAAAGCTGTCCGTGTCATGGCAAATCCCTTGGAACCTGAAGTACCTGAAGGTTAAAGAGGTGAAATATGAGGTGTGGATCCAGGAGCAGGGAGAAAACACATATATGCCTTACATTCTGCCCCATCAGAACTACACCTTTTCGGAAAACATCAAACCCTTCACCACATATTTAGTATGGGTGCGCTGTATCTTCAACAAGAACCTCTTGGGCCCATTTGCAGATGTTCTTATATGTAAAACTTGATTCTTTAATCAGTTCTCTAATCAACTCTGTCACTGTCAGCTAGCAAAGAATTAATTTGAAGATTAATTCTCAGGAGTTATCCTGAAAATTCTAAGCTGTGACATGGCTGAATTGTTTGGACTCGGTTGTCACTCTTGTGACTTGATTGTTCTTCATGGTCCTTATGGAGTGTCACGAACTGACAGAAAACGAATGGCCTGACTGCAAAGAAGGGTAGAAGAGAATGCAGTTTACAGAACTGACAGTTATTTTAGGTCCTACCATCATCAAAGCAAAGTTCTCAGTGACTTTATTTATCTGTAACGAAATGGAGAATTGAAATTTGTATTTATAAGTCCAAGACACTGGTTCTGTATGACACCTGCGTTTAACTGAAATAATGCACACATTTCTATGGCTTAAGCAACATATACATTTTGTGTGACTTTGTTAGTGTCTTGCATTGTATTTTTCATTTACTTTAATTATGAGAGGGGTTAGACATTATTATTAGGTACCTGCAAAAAAGTAGAAGAAAAAATGAAAGGTAGCTTTAAGATAAACGTTACACTATTTTAATAATAGGCTGCTTTTGTGTGGGTTAACTGTAGTTTTGCTGCTGCAGTATTTATGTTCTCCTTTTTCCAAACGGCCTCAAAACCACTGATTATTATCTACCTGTTCAATGGGAAATTGAGTTTGCCAGTTGTTATCAAATCGCATCACAGAGAGAAAACTTAAATATTTAAGTCCGTAGTATTTTTGATGACTGGGGTGAAATAGATGTCTTTTTGGTGGCATGTCAGTAATAACTTCTATGTTAAGTAAGTTGGAACCACTGTGTTAAGCAACCTAGTGTGTTGGTAGTAACACAAAGAAAATAGGTTCAAACTTAGGAAAGGCCAGTTCATGAACTGTAGGGTTTTTGAGTAACTGGCTGAAAGCATTTGATGTCCAGTAGAGAAGTAACAGTACGAACCCTTTATGAGTGCATAAGCCTTACAGAATGCAATATTGAAGATATGAAGATAACCATTTATGTGTGTAAAAAACTCTTTAGATGAGCTTCCTATCCTGCCATTCAACAAATGAACTGTATCTGCTTTAGAGAAGGATAGTGCCAGTTTCATTTTCTTTTCTTTTTTTTTTTATAAAGATGCTTTTGTGCATATCCTTTGTCTCATCTGCATTTCTGTAAAGACGAACTATGCTGTGTTGGCTTATGTTTTATTAAGAAGATGGAAACATGCTTTATCTTAGCCTAATTATTTATTGAAGACAACTCTGGAATGCTATACACACTGCAGCCCAGATTTGTTAAAAGTTGCACTGTGTTTTTTGAAATGTTCTTTCACTGCTACGATCAATGATTGGAACATGAGGAGTTCAAACAACCAACCACAAGCCTTGTTTCTGTTGTGCTCTGAATGGCCTGTCAAGTCATCTGTTACTTTTTCCCCCCTCAGTGAGGTTTTATTCTGTCCTTCGCTTTGGCGACATGCTGCATCACATGGAAGTGGATTTAGATGATGCTAAAAACAGATTAAACCAAGAACATTTCTAATTGAAATTCGCAAACCTCAGCCATGCAGTTTATTAGCATAACTATGTGTTTCAATGGTAATTTTATTCAAGTATGAGGATAATAAATGAATTCTATTTGTTATACAAAATAGCAGAAATGTCCTTTGCATGTAATCAGAGAAAACCTTGCATGGAATTCTGAGTTGAGAAGCAGATTTTCTCATTCCTCATTCTTCGATTTAAATAATTCAATAATAGTTTTTTAACATAGAAATAGATTATACAATATATGATATAGGATTGCAGGCTTGTGTCCTGTAAACCACTCTGTTCCCTGTGCCAGTTCATGAGGTTTACCATTACGTGCCACTGGAATGTCATAAATCATTTTTGTCACTTTTATTAAATGTGCAATTTTTCAGATGTTTTTTGATGTCTTGTTATTAGTCTTTATATATTCATCGGTTTTATTTAATGTTGACAAATTAAGGTTTTATTGTCATAATCTTGAGTTTTGTAAATATTGTCTAAACCTTGAAGACGTGCCGAATTCCATAACAGATGGACTAGTAAAAAACATCACTCACAATTAATCAATAATTCTTTCTTTTTTTGTGACAGATTGTGTAGTCTTGATTTCTTCAGACCATAAACGTAAAGATTATGTTGCTTTAACAGGCCAATTTGAATTAAAGATAATATACAGATATGTCTGATACTAAGAATTTACAGTGATATACTGTGCTATTGGAGGACCGTTGAATAATACTCTTCTCTTTCTAATAACCCATTTTCTCTTCTGCTTGCTATTTTACTGCCATTTAGTTTTTGAGATCAGAATCACTGTGACCCTCCAGAGACAGATTTGTTTATGGATGATGTATCTGCCTACAGAATGGTTCATGTAACAATAGTGAATCTGATAATATGCCGAGTGTCTCCATGTAGTGTCAGTTTAAGATGTTCTGTATAGCCGAAGGGGATACCGTTGAACTGCGACGAGTCGATGAAAAGGATGGAATGTGTGTGTTGTGTTCTGCAAGTTGAGACCAATTCGAACCAGGTTTCAATCATGAAGTATAAATTACATCAGCTTGCTTTGAATTCATTAACCCAATCACAAAATGGCATGATGTTTTTTATCCTTCAGTTCTTAAAGGAAATGTATCTTCCTTAGCGGTGCATATAGCTTTCAAGTAAGTTCAACGAACTATACAAATGATTTGAAATGGATTGGGATTGTCCAGATGTGGCCATTACAAACGGTCATGTCTGGATGCGTACTTTATTAAACGAATAAAATATTATTATATAATTACATTACATGCATAATTAAGGGAAGAAGTTAATTAAGGTGCTGATTGTACTACACCATCCGCCTGAGTGTCTTACTCTTGCCACAGTCAGCGGAAGTGAGAAAAAAAAGTGTTTATTAATTATGAAACGTAGACTGTGAAGGGCCAGGACAATTTTTTATATAACTGATTGGATTTGGTCTGAAAAAAGAAAGTCACATACACCTTTGAAGGTAAGTAAAATACAGGGAAATTTTCATTTTTGGGTGAACCGACCCTTTAATGACAGATCTTATTTAACTCCTTAATCAAAATCTGCCATTTTAAAAACCTGTTTGAGCTCCTTAGGGAAACCATGGCTGAAGATGCTAATTGTTTTTCAGGTTTTACAGCTACAAATCGAACCGCTGTATTTGAGAAGGTCAAAATAAATGAGAAGTGTTGTTATAAATAATGCAGTACCGCAATAACAGGGATTCCTATATTGACTGGATTCGATTTCTTGTAGGACCTCTGAGTTAGCCAAAAAACAGCAGGTAATTTGCTACATCATTTTACAGAGGTTATACGAGTCATAACCAAATACAGTCATGTCATTTTAAGATGGTATTAAAATTGCAAAGTGTCTTGGAAGCAAAAAATGTACTTAAAGTACACAGAGAAAATGAGCCCTGTCCGAATAATGTTCAAGACCAGAAATTGGGATTCATTAGTGTTCTTCCAAAGGAAAATAATACAAAGGAAATGTGGCTAGTTCATTTGACTTTTTTTTTTTTTTTAATAACCCATTTGAGTAAAGATGAGGTGAATGTGAAGCTTACAGCGTTATTCACCCTTTAATATAATACAGTCTTGCAGGAGCTGCTGACACACTCCAGCCACATGAGGTCTAGCATTGTCTTGCATTAGGAGGAACCCAAGGACAACCTCACTGGCATATGGTCTCACAAGGGGTCTGAGGATCTCATCTTGGTACCTAATGGCTGCCAGGCTACTTCTGGCGAGTGTAGCATTTGAACCAATCAGGCGCAAACTATTTGTTACATTTAACAAATAATCTTTAATACTGCTTTACCCAGCCCAAGGGGTAACTCAAACTGCAACTATGAGGGTCTGTGGACCTTTCCCCCAAAAGGCAGCTAACACCTCAGGAAGGCAAAACAGGCCTCTGATTCCATTGCCCTGACTGATAATACTGGTTTATTGCTTGAAGGAATGTGAACGAAGCAACTCTGACTAGTTGTCCCTTTTGAAAAGACAATGGACTTTTCCCTAAATCAATTCACAGGAAAACTTTCTTTGAGTGAACGCATATCCTTCAGGTCATTATGTATATTGTTATTGTGTATATACTGTTTCATGCATGTTTATGATAGATCACTTCAGCTTATGATAGCTTATATCACCTAATAATATCAACACATTTCGTGTTTGGTATCTGACAATCTAATTGAGAGTGTATGTTGATATCTTTGCAACATGCAACAAACATGTTTTAAGAATCAAAATTCTAATTTGTACATCAACCTCCAATCCAGTGCATATGCAAATTACCATGCTTAGAAACAAAGAGCCATAAAAGTACCATCCAAAGGATCAACACACTATTGGCTTTTTGACCCACAAAAGGTGTGACCTTAACGTTTCAAAAGGCCCCGTGGCGGTGACCCCCCTCGCTTTTGACTTTTTCTGGATGCTGGACCCCCATCATCTCTCTCCTCTCATGGCTAAGCCCAAGGACCGATGAAACCGCATTGGGTGGGCCTACATGCAGCACAGTCTTTTGAGACACTAAGATGAGGATTAACTCCTCAGCAAGACCTAAGTTTTGAGCCAGGCCTTTGCAACCTTAATTTTTCATTTACCCAAGATCTACAGATCTCTGTCCCAGCTCTTCTTTCATCTACCAATCATCAGAGTCTTCAAACCAGGAAGAACATGATTGCCAATCCAAAACCATGGAACCATCTTCGAGATTGCATCGGACCCTCACCAACGAGGCAATGCAAGGATCATATATATAACTAAATGAAACAGGTTTAGTATTAGTTATGAACGGCACTGATGGTTTTACAGGTGGTCAACTGGTCTCTTTTCATAACTTAAATTTTAGCTTTTCCTAATGGTTTACCCTTAAGCCTGCTTTGCACTTTCCCCATGTGTGAGTGTATTTATACTTGTATGTTTAGTTATGTGAGTTAACGTAGAGTTCATAAAACTTTTGCACAAATTACATGAGTTTCTGATTCTGCCTTGTAAATGTATGTCCCTTTACGATTTTGACCCTTGCTACATGCTCTAATGCTGTGATACTGTAAGAAGGTATTTTTCTGTGGCCACGAAAATATCCCTACTTATGATCTTACACTATATGTTAGCCGAATGAACAGATTAGTTGATGGTAATTCTGCTACAGTTACTACTGCCAACTGGGTAACACTTTTTAATAACTACACACTATGAATGATTAGTTAAGCATTAGTAAGCATTTATTTAATCCTTTATAAAACATTGTTCCAACATTATTATGCATTAGTAAACAGTTTACAAGTGTTCTTGAACATATATATAATGTTTAATAATTGTATTTCCATATTTTATTAATGATCAGTTTATAATTTTTTTAATTATTGCGTTATTTACAAACCAGTTATTTAGGAGTTGTCAGTGACCATTTAGAAAGTCTAAGTAAATGATTAATAAATTATTTAAATTAACATTAATAAATCTTATTATTTAGACAAATTATAATAGTGTTTTAATAAATGCTTTTTTAACACGTTCCTGCTGTAATTCATGATTAAGTCAGGTAATTCAGTAGTTGCCAGAAGTCTGTTTTTGTGAGCTCATCTAAAGTGAGGACTATTTATTTATAGCTTGTAAAGCATTTATAAAGCAAATGTAAAGGCTCATTTATATTATAATCAGCAAAGTTAAACAAACTCAACACAGAGGGATACAGAACACAGACATATTTTATCAAGATGTAAAAAATGTAATCGTACAACTGTACACTTGATAAATGAAAAACAAACCTTCAGTTTCATATAAAAAAATTAAAGTGTACAGTTGTACAGTTTTGTATTTTTTTGGATCTTGTTTGTTTATTTTTCTCTCTTAGGAAGATAACTGACCATTTAAATCTCTTTTGTACATTTAGATATGCTTATAAATAATGAACAAGGCATTTATAGCTGTATTTATAAACTGCTTACTTATGACTATTAATGTTGGAACAATGCTTTATAAAGGATGAACTGACTATTTACTAATTCTTAACTAATGATTCATAGCGTGTAGTTATTTTAAAGTGTTACCGGCAACGGATACAAATAATTGGAATTAATCATAATTAATAGTTACTGTCCCACTGCCAAACTGGTCATGCTGAAATATATTGCAGGCAGCAGAACGTTCTCCATTGCGTCTCCAGACTATGTCGTGTCTGTCACATGCGCTCAGTGTGAACCCGCTTTCATTTGTGAAGAGCACAGGGCTCCAGTGGTGAATTTGCCAATCTTGGTGTTCTCTGGCAAATGCCAAACGTCCTACACAGTGTTGGGGGTCATACCACCCTCATGGAGTCTGTTTCTGACCGTTTGAGCAGACACATGCACATTTGTGGCTTGCTGGAGGTCATTTTGCAGGGCTCTGGCAGTGCTCCTCCTGTTCCTCCTTGCACAAAGGCGGAGGTAGCGGTCCTGCTGCTGGGTTGTTGACCTCCTACGGTCTCCTCCATGCCTCCATGCTCTGGACACTCTGCTGATAGACACAACAAACCTTCTTGCCACAGCTCTCATTGATGTGCCTTCAACACAACTCTTATGTGGGTTGTAGACTCTGTCTCATGCAGACCAGTAGAGTAAAAGCCTCGCCAGCATTCAAAAGTGACCAAAACATCAGCCAGAAAGCATATACAGTATATATATATATTTTTTTTTTTTCATAAAGAAGAACGCGATTTAGACAAGAATGATCAGAACTGATAATTTAGTGCTAGTTATCAGAACTTAACACAGATACTTTAGGCAATATAATATAATATAAACATAATATGATATACTGTAATGCAAGATATGCTGCATAATATGTATTTATCAGAAAGAGTGTCAATATCTGTCAATCAATACAGTACAATCGTTACAAATATATTAATGACATAATTATTTAGCTTGTTTGGGCTTGTGTAATACTTACAGTAACAAATATACACCACTGCCTTACACTATAATAACAGTGCCTAACATTTTCAATTTATGTGATGAATGTGACAGATTTCCTCTCATATTCTCTGCATTATCTCAGTCTGAGGTCCAGGCTTAAAGTGAGCCTTTACTAGCCATGCAAATTCTCATTAAAGCTGTAGAACCAAAGAGAGAGGGCAGCCAAATGACATTCTCTCCTGTTACTGTCACATCTTTACACCTGAGACAACAGCCTTCGAGAGTGATCTGTCAATCACATCGTCACAATGAACCTAAGAGGGTGCCTGGAGCTGACTGCTCATTGTCATGGCAACACTCTAAGGTGAGGACCTTAAGGACTCTCATTTGCGTCAGAGAGACTCAGCAGAGGGCAGAGTTCTTGCACAACACGTGATAGTTTCTGAACACGCAAGTAATGGAACATCTTTGTAAAGTTCAAATTTAAGAGCGTATCCTCTAGTGACATGGATGTATCATTATGCATAATTAGTAGTGTCAATTTTATGACCTTCTATTAATTTATTCGGTTCTCTTAAAAAAGCTACTCATACAGGTTATACATGTTTGTAATTTGTTAAAATTGAAAAGGGATAAAACTCATTAAAGAATCATGGCTAATACTACTGCTACTACTATAGCTGATAATAATAATAATAAAATTAAAGAACGAAGTCATATTTGGGATAGAAAATTGCATTAAGGTGAATAAATTATGAATTCTTATTTTTGGGTGTGCTAATAATGAAATATCTTGACAGTCAGGACACGTTGTGTAGATATTTAATTCTGCCAAAAAACAGTCTAAACATGAGCCATAGACTGTTGATGCTAAAGGTCTCCATAATAAACCTAGTCAAACAGAGACAGACCGTTGAAATATATATATATAGTTGTCTCAAACCAATTAAAACCCAATGTTTTTCCAAGGACATGGATATATCCTGCTTTATTCATGAAATAAGGTTTCATCGCCGTCTACTGAAACATTTTGAGGGTAGCGTGACCCTGATCATGGCAGTTTTTCTGCTGCTGTCTGTGGTAGATGTCTCTCCAGGTGAGGGTTAATAGGATAACTGTGTCTTAAATAAATCACCAACAACAGGGAAAGAAGAGACAGCAGAGGTAACAGCCTACTCAGTGAACACTCTGAAACCAGCTCTTTATCACATACTGTTATATAGTCAGTTATATAAAATATAACTGAATATTATATATATATATATATATATATTATCAAATCAGCCTCATATTTGGGCTTGGTAGGATATTTAATGTTTTTTTGCTCAGTAAAGCTGCATTTATATTCTAAAAACAGTAGGCTACCAACAGTGACATTGTGAAATATGATTACAATTGAAAATAACCTTTTTAAATCAAATTTATTTAAATGACGTTTATTGTTACAGCACCTGTGCCTAAGTGGGTGAAATTCTTGGGAGCATGCTCCAGACAGTGCAGGGACGATTTAGACAGTTAGACAGTTACATACCTACAGGTTTTTACAGAGTGACAATATTCAGTATATACATACATACATAGTACACACATTGTACGATTTAGACATGTTTACAATTAGCAATACAGTAGCTGTATTGAGCTGTATTGTCAATAAATGTGCAAAAGAGATATTGGGGAGGGTAGCACACAGTGAGATTTGTGCATTGGATGGTTTATGTGACAGATATATTATTGTATTAAGTGCAATGTGTGCCTAAGGTCCAGTGATGAGGTGCCGTGCATAGTATATGATATAGTGGGAGTATGCTGCTAGGTGTATTTGTTCTGATTGTTCATTAGCTTGATAGCCGTGGGGAAAAAGCTAACCCTCAGTCGACTAGTGCGGGATCGGATGCAGCGGAGGCGTCTTCCTGAGGGCAGCAGAGAGAGCAGACTGTGGGACGGGTGGCTGGAGATGATCCTCCGGGCTTTCCTTATACACTGCCTGGCATAGATGTCCTGGAGGGAGGGAAGCTCACCTCAAACAATGTGGGGGGCAGTTCGCACAACCCTTTGCGGTTGCCAGCTGTGCTGTTTTTAAACCAGGCAGTGATGCAGCCAGTCAGGATGCTCTCCACAGTGCAGGTGTAGAATGTTCTGAGGACGCTGGGGCTCATTTCAAACTTCCTCAGCCGTCTCAAGAAGAAGAGGCGTTGGTGTGTCTCTTCTTCTCTGAGAGCTCTCTGAGCCTGGACAGCAAGAGTCCTAACATCATCAAGGTCCAGAAAAATAGCAAGGACATTGTTAAAATAATCCATGTTACATCAGTGGACAACCGTAATTTGCAATGCTACGTGAATAATGTTTGTGCTTAAAGGAAACAAAAACAATGATTTCATTCAACAATTCGTCTCCTCCGTGTCACCCTGTAGCACCATTTTCGAAAAACAAATTGATTAATAAAAGCCTTTGCACACAGAAAGTATTCTCATAGCTTTGTAAAATTATGGTTGAACAACTGATGTAACATGGATTATTATGTCCTTGCTACATTTCTGGAACTTGACCGTGTAAGCGTCATTGCTGTCTATGGGAGGCTCAGAGAGCTCACGGAATCTATCAAAACTATTTTAATTTGTGTTCCGAAGATGAGATCTTTTCATTTTTGGGTGAACTATCCCTTTGATATGAACGCATTTTATCCCTGTTATGGCAAAACTGAATTTTTAAAGGGGGTAGTTCACTCAAAAATGAAAATTCTGTCAGTAATACTCAACCTCATGTCGTTCCAAACCCATAAGACCTTCATTCATCATTGGAAGACAAATTATGATATTTTGATGACCCTTTATAGACAGCAATATAACTGAAATGATCCAGATCCAGAAATATACTGTAAAACACAGTCCATTTTTTTGCAAAAAAACCCCGAAAGTAACATCATTTAACTCAGAGATAATTTCCACCATTTTAGAGTGTATTGCAACACATACGCAAGCGTTAATGTATTTGACGTAATCAGCTTTGCTTATAACCGGGTAAAGCACACGCATGTATGTAATCTGCAGTTGCATGGCATACGATTATGTTGTGATACGTCTTGCACCATTTTAGAGAGTAAGTCACCGGAGAAGAACGGTTGAGTTAAATTATGTTATTTTTGTTTTTATTGCGCAAAAAAAATCGGGATCTGTATCATTTCAGTTGTATTGCTGTCTATGGAGGGTCAGATGGCTCTCTGATTTCATCAGAAATATTTTAATTTTTGTTTCGAAGATGAAGGGTCTTACAGCTTGACATGAGGGTGAGTAATTAATGACACAATTTTCATTTTTGGGTGAACTAACCATTTAAAATCATTACTCCAGTTTTAAGTGTCACATGATCTTTTAGAAATCATTCTATTATGCTGATTGGTGCTCAAGGAACAGTTCTTATTACTGTCTATGTTGTGCTACAGTTGTGTTGCATTATGTTACTGTGAAAACCATGAATATAAATTATATTATAAACTACATTACAAACATAAATGACTTAACACACACACATATATATACATATATAATATGTGTTCTGCACACAAATGTTACACTGTCTTAAAGAAAAGGAAAAAAAACTGCTTTGCCAGTGCAGTGGTTGATTTTGAAGTTGGCAAATGAAAGAGAGATAGTTAATTATTTCCAGAGAGCAATGAGTCTAGGACTTAATGAGCTGCACTGCTTGTGAAAATAACATTTTGTTCCCCAGTACTTTCCAAAAAAATACACACTCTCAAAGCTGATGTAGTCAAAACCATAGATTATTTATTTTTCCAAGTATTTATCTACGGCAGAAATCCAAGTTCCAGTGGCAGGGACAAGAAACAGAAAGGAAAATATTTCACAGTCTTACTTTATTAGTGAGACATTTGCACACTTACAGTTAACACAATATAATATATAGTAATTTATGTCTCTAAGCACATAAGGATTGAGTTGTGAAATTCTGTTATCATTTAAGCAACTTTAGGTCATTTTCTTTCTTGTAGGAAAAAAAATATTGGTAGCCAAACAGTTTCAGCTACTATTGATTTATAAACAAACAAACAAAACAAAACCCACAGATATTTAATTAATTTTTAGTTTGTTTTTTTTAAGTAAACTATCCCATTAGTGTCCTCAGTATGACTAATAATAATTAGTCTTAGTAACCATCACAAAAAAAACAAGTAATGTTTTTTTTTTAAGATTGGAGAGTTAATAAACTGTGAGAATAAAAGGGTAGAAAGGCACCATGCACTGAGTAATACCACCCCAGTCTCACAGCAGTACATACATGTTTTATGAGGTGGCTAACTCATAAAATTCATACATTTTTTTGCTAAATCGTATGTATGTTAGGATTTGCACATTTTTCATGAATTTGAAAAAATGCGGATCAGACAAATCGTACAAAATTGCACAAGTGAGGTAGTTCGAAGTTGCCACCTCGTGGTCGTGAAACTGTGTTGGCAGCAATTTGTACATATTTTACAAGATGATCTCACTCATACAAATTAATACGATTTGTGCTAAATCGTACGTATTATACGAGTTACCAATTTGTATGAATTTGTACAAATGACCTACACCTAACCCCGCCCCTAAACCTACCCGTCACTGGGGTTTAAATAAATTGTTTTATTTAATGAGTGATGTTGTATGGATTTGCATGAATTAGCACGATTTTACCACCTTGTACGAATACGTGTGAATTGGTTGTGAGACTGTGTTGATAATACTGTCATGGTTTTTGAGGTAAGTTGACAAAATGGTCTAATAAAATATCATCTTTATCACACAGATAAAATATATCACATATATCACACAGAAATCTGTGAAGAGACACAGCTATGGTTTTACTGTGAGGCATGAATGATGCTTTTATCTAAGCTCAAGGGGAAGAATGCATTATGTGCTCACTTGTCAACAGAAACATTTATAGAACAGAGGGTAGAAATCATCTGGAGAACTGCATACATTGTCTTTCTCTTTTGTGTTTCTGTCTCATTCTCATTCTGTCTCTTTCTTTCTTAAGTGTAATCACTCTTATGGTTGTGATTAATTAAAATGATGTTTCTATTAAAATGGAATGGATGCTGGCCAGAGACTTCTGCTTCTCTCAGTTGTCGTAGAAATCCTCTTACATGGTCCAGCCATAATGGCACGATCCACTCATCTCATTCCAAATGATGAGAGAGCTTGTAGTTTTATGTTTCAGCCTTTTTTTATCCTGACCTTGTAAGGCAACTGCGATCAAGTTGCACTTATTTATAAATTGAAAAACCATGAACTTGAAAGGAGAACTTAAAACGTTTATGGTCTTTGTAAAAACCAGATAAAAAAAAAAGGAAAAGCAATTATGAAATATTTAACAGGCAGGCTTTAATTGAAGTGTCACAGCGTTTTGCT
The DNA here is from genome assembly GCA_032361145.1 of Enteromius fasciolatus. Taxonomy (NCBI): domain Eukaryota; kingdom Metazoa; phylum Chordata; class Actinopteri; order Cypriniformes; family Cyprinidae; genus Enteromius; species Enteromius fasciolatus. The sequence goes on from JAUMHR010000070.1 coordinate 4,698,822, forward strand.
GTCATTCTGATGAAGCAAAAATCTTTAAGGAAATTAATTGTTCATTTTGTTCTCCATTTGTAGTTCATTCATTTAAATATATACAGTATATTTTATTCTATACACAAAAATATTATTTCTGGGCATTTTAAAGTAATGTTAATAATTAGTTATACTGTGTATATTTAGTATGTATTATATAAAGACACACAGTATATATTTAGAAATTATTTATATATTTATTTTCATGTAATTTATATTATATAACATATTATATTATAACATATTTTCTTACATATATTTATGCATGTTTTTTTTTTTTTTTTTTTTTTTACACAGATAGATTTACAGAGTGCACATGCATATGTTATGTATATAATAACTTTTATTTTGGATTTGATTAATCGCAATTAATGGCTTAGTCCACACCAAACATTTTTTAATTAGCCTGCGTTTCCTCAAGGCAGGTGTACTGTATATGACTTTCTTCTTCCAGATGAATCTTTTCCAGGTTTCACGTGCTAAAACAGGTCCCTGGTGCATCTACCAACCAAGTAAATATGAAAAAGATTATCTTTAGTAAGCCTTTTTCTTCAAGCCTCTAAAAAAACGAGTGTCTGATCTCACTCCCCTTGTGAAGTTGCAAAGGGCTCTCATTCTAATATTACCACCCCTTCTTTGACAGTCACTTTCTGTGCATGACATTCATATGTGTGCACTCAGAAAATCATCACACATCAGAAGTTTAAACTAATATGGTTTAAAACATGATTTCAGCACGATAAACATGACAATCAGAATCAAAGCAGATGTGCACTAACCCTTTAATTGTTGACCAGCAATACAATATAACAAAATTTACTGCAGTTTTAAAATATTATAGATTTCATCAAGGATTTAAAGTATCTGCGCATTCAGCATTTATGCTAAACAAGTTTTATATTCAAGGCGGTTACAAATCTGTTTGGTGAACTCCCTTCCTAAGTTTAAAAAGAACCAGTCAAAGTACTTTGAAGTGAAATTGGAAGCAGAACACAGGCAGGAGTCTCTGGCCCACATTAGGCAAATGTAAATGAGACCTGTGGGAATTTTAACTGGATGAAAGGGAGATTTAATGTTTTGCTGATATCATTTATTTTTTCTCCCTCTGCATGCTCCTAATCTCCAAATGTGTGATCAGTATGAGGCTTATAGGAAGATCAACTCATGAGCAGATGGGCTCGATATAGCCACTCTAAAGTGTTCTTCTCTTTATTCATTTGATTTCAGGAAATAATATCTGCATTTAGCGGTTTGCATTCGTGTTCCAACAAAGACAAACCCAAAAGTGCAAGCGCATGAACTGCAATTTGAGCATTGATTTATGAAAAATAAATAAGCTGTCAGATACTTGTGATTATAATTGACGCTTTTGACTAGTCTTGAAATGCATTTCTCATAAATCTTACGAGCACATTTACTGAAGGGAAAATTCCAAATTCAGTAATATATGTATATATACATGTATATTTAAATAAGCAGAACAATAAATCTTCCAAAGTTGCAGTCATACGTTTCCAAAAATAAGGAGTTTTTAATTATGCATAAACTAAACACAGAAAAATCTGTTTATTTTACAAAAAGGGCACATACACACTACAAAATTTTGGGAGTGTAATGACGGCATATAAATATGATTGAATTGTCCAAATAAGCTATTGTGAATCAGAGTACTGTGGCCCAGATACTATGAACTAACGTCAAGATGACATAAAAGGCTAAAAAATTTACAGATTTACTGGAAAAGATGTAAATTATTAAAATTAATAATTCAATACATGGGTATTTTAAATGAATATATTGTATACTATATATACTGTATATATATATATATATATATATATATATATTCTTTTCAGGTAAATCTGAAACTGGAGAAGTCATTTGGCTTTTAATTCTAAATTATGGTTTGTACAATTATTGAAGAAAAGAGAGTGAAAATTTTACTGCATTGTGTGTACAGTATGTGGCCTATAAGATACGGTCGAAAGTCTAAAATCATGTATGATAACTCTACATATCACACCACAA
>JAUMHR010000070.1:4751918-4783360 GCA_032361145.1 Enteromius fasciolatus
ATTAATGTCTACACCTACCCCAACCCTAAACCTACCCTTACAGTAATGAAGACACATTAAATATTGTTGTTCAGGGTCAGAAAATAGAATGCAATAATGACGTGTGCGTGCGCAGTAAGCTCGGGTAGGAAAACCTGGCGGGTAGGAAAAAATGTCAGAACACCTGTTGCCGGCGCGTCCTGACCGCATCACTGTCTTCACTGTGTGTTTATGCAATATTTGCTTTTATTCACATCACATGCGATTTGATTAGCTACTCTCTTGTGGTTGACTGTCATGATTCTTAATGCAGGACACTACGGAATGCTCATCAGCGGGGATTTAGAAGTGGGTACGCAAAGCTGACCGATAAAGAAGCGGGTATACGCCGTATACACCTGCGCACACCCTGCATTACACCACTGACACTAGCAAGACCATGCACCAACATGCATCAACAGATTCTGAGCTCATTGACGAATGTCTTGTAAGGTCTTGTCAGATGTTTTCCCTTTACACAGACCTGTACGCGTGATCGCCAAGATGAAAGTGAACAGCGCATGCGCTCATTCAAAAGGATTTAAATTGTGCTGAACAGAATGCACAAACTCACACAATCAAATAAAATAAATGAATGAACAGCTTACATATTTGAAACAGTTGTAAATAATTAATAACATATGTAAAAGCTTTCATCTGTGGGTGAAAAACGTCTTCAAGAATACCAGCAGAGGGCAGCCTATAGATTAAAATAAGCAACCACAAAACCAGAGCGGGAGAATGATCATGTGCTAATCATGTACAATAAATTGTCCTAAATAGATTAAGTTTATCAGTAATATTTTTTTTTCAATGCTGATTGCTGGAATCAAATCTGACCACGCAATTTCATCCTTCTCAGTTATTCCTTATGGCTACTGTCCAGCATTTGAGAGCTGACCATTAAACAATTACTGAAGTCCTGAATGAAGAAAAGAGAAGTACAAATGGGGGATATTACAGTATGTTCTTTGATAGATGCTCTAAATACATTATTTTATCAGTAATCTTTTGTGTTGTTGTTGTTTCAATGCTGATTGCATTCAGATCTGATCACACACAAAAAAAGATGTTCTTTGATGGACCTTAATGATATTTTACTAAACTGAAACTACAAAGCTTAAAATAGGCTGTGTATGCTCTGTATTTCTCCACCAACATCCAGAACATGTAATGAAGACGAAGGGGGGAAAACTGCGGAGCCAAATAAGATGTGATTGGCAAGGCTAACTTGATTGACAGCATGGATTAAAGGCAGTTACCTTGCGGATGTAAGCTTGGAGACCTTTGAGTCCGTACATGCGGAACACAAACCACAACTTGAGAGAGCGGAACCTACGACCCAATGGGATCTGCCAGTGCTGAAGGGAGATGAGATGAGACATGACATATGAACCGTGCTCACATAAATATACAAACCAGTGCACATACACTTCTGATTATACATAAGTTTGTACTTTCTATACAAAATGTTGCTATCTTATTTTCTCAAAACCATAGACTTACAAATTAATAAGTTATCTTAAACACGCACATTGCTTGCATTATACTTACTCTATAATCAGTGACAAGTCCTATGAATATAAAAAAAGAAAAAAGTCAATATTTAATCATAACACACTAAATAGCAAACTGTAAATAATGCAAAGAGACAAGTACACAGCACACAAACGATTCTTTACGTAACAAGCAATAAAAGAACATCATTCTTTTTTTTTCCATCTGACCAAGCCTGTTGGTAATTTAATCAGGAAGTTGCTCATGATGGAAATGGCTTTAAGGTGTGTATATATATATGCACGTGTGTGTGTGTTGTGTACTGGGTTTAGAAAATGGGCTGCTCTTTTGTTTTGCTGTCAGCACAATTACAATCGTCTGCACAGCTGCACACTGCCCACAGACACATTACCACAGGAACTGTCTTTGTTTAGCCATGTTTAAATGTCCAACAAGCAACAGGCAGCTCATTGGTGGACACGTGTGAGGAAACAACAGACATGAGAGATCAGATTACTGATACTGCATTAGATAGCAAAAAAGCGGCATCTGCAAACAAATCATGATTGACTGTTTAGAAATTTTACAATTATCCATAGTGAAGAGGTGATTCTTAGTAAATATATTTTCATCGCTTCATAACATTCAGATTGAAACATTGATAGCAGATGGACTATTCTGACAATTCCCTTTAAACTTAAAAAAATCTATCTATCTATATATATATCTATCTATCTATCCTAACATAAAAGTAACTTGGTGTAACAACAGAATCATATTTATACATGTTAAGTGTGTTTTTGTTGTCCAAATCATTTTTATGGACAGTGTATTAGATATGTATACACAAATGCAAATTATATGCAAAAATACTATTAAATTAACCTGAGGTCAGTGTAGCAGGTTAGAAAGCTTGTTTACCAGCAGCACAGAGGCTTACAGAAGACAGCAGAGCACTAAGGTGAATAATCTGATCGAGCCTTCATTGTGAAGTAAAGTGGATGTCAGCACAAAACGTCGCATCTCATTAATGAGGATCATGGTCATCCTCTTTACACCTCATGCTAATGCACTTCAGCCTTTTATTAGTTTTGTTATTGTTTATTCTTTTTAATAATGGCTTATATTTTCCATCGCTAAGCTAACAGAAATATGTGTGAGCAAAATAAAATAAGAAATAAAGTATACAGTGCAAAGTACTGATTGGTTACCTGATTCTTGGTGATCATGCTTAAGATAAAGCGGCTCCATTTTAAATGCTCCAATGATGTCTGATCTTTTCTTCACCCTGCACAGAGACATTCACCTTCAGTGTATGAGACAACAATCATATCACATTATTGTGCACACAGTATATATCATTATTATTTGAAGGTTGAGTAACAGCTGACTAATTTCTAAATTTTTTTATTGCTGTGTATCCTGACGTGACAAAAAAGTATTAAACAACTCAATAAACATATAAAAATGCTTTATCTGGATTTTTAAACAATCAATGAGAGACAACAAAAACAATTATTCCTCACATTCATTTTACAGTTTTTGTGTGTCTGTTTTTTTTTCTGTTTTAAATTGTGATTTTTATGTATCTATCTTCTAACTCCATTTAAATGTATCTTTTACAAACCAAATGTAACAATAGACTCACAAAGAGGATGTGAGGTAATAAAAGGTTTGAATTAAGATTACTGATTTGTGTATAATGGCATTTGTACAATCTACACAAATGAACCTTTTTATACTGTATCTACAATACATAATACAATTACGGTCATTGGCAAAATTAGTTCTTAAAGAAAGGATTTGCATAATTTGTTTTAAGGGTTACGGGGTTAAGGTTTACTTTATTGCGATTTAGTCAGGGCAGGGTCAAGGTGGGGTTTGAAGATTTGCAGATGCCACTCAGTTTAATTATTTTCTGATTATGTGAAGTGACATACCCATATCACACAATATTAAAATGTGGCTTAAGTGTTGAAATAACTTGAAACTTGGTTTTGTTGAAAAGTTGGTTTTGTATTATTGCGATATGTATTTAAAATTCAAATAGCTTTGATTAAAAAATATAATGCATTCCTGTTATAGCAAAATTGAATTTTAAGCATGATCACACCAGCCATTATAGCGTCACATGATCCTCTAGAATAAATTATATTTATTTTTTGCTCAAGAAAAAACAGCTGTACTGCTTAATATCTTATGAGAGCTATGATTCATGGTGAATGAAAAAAAAAATCAGAAGAACAGCATTTATTTAAAATAGAAATCTTTTGTAAAATGATAAATTACTACACTTTCGATTTATTTCAATTAATCTTTGCTGTATTAATGCTGTATATGTGCTGCATATTATCAGGGTTAATTTAGATACACTCCTGTTTTGTATTTTCTCTCTATATAACCATGAACATTTTTGTTTGCCTGGTGCTAACAGAAAAGGGCAGCTGGGACCGTTTGCCCTGTTGACTGAAAAGCCAATCAATAGCACGTTGAGATACAGTATATTGGGTCAGAGTATAAATGAATATGATTTTTACTGATAGAGCTACTAAACACTTACCACATTGCTGAGCAGTCAAAGTTGACCAGGAGCCATTTATGAGGATTGAAATTGAAAGAGTCTGCAAACTAAAAGAGAAGCAAATTCTTATGTAATTTATAATTTTTTTTCTAAAACTGATGCAACATGCCACATACGTACCTGCTATTGGATAAATTATAAACTTTTCTATTTCATTATCATCAGAGAGACTCTGGTGAGTTTTACAGATATTTAGTAGTAGATATTTATTTTAACACGATTCAAATTGTTTGAAATTTAAAAATAATTTAGATCTTTTAAATAAGAAGTGTCAATGTTGTTTATTCATTCATCTAATAATTAACTAACTTATTATTAACTAATAATAAACTAGTATTTACATATTCATTCAGTTTTGCAGCCTCTTTTATACCCTAACGCAGAACTCATTTCACATATTCGGCTTGTTTAAAATAAAAATGAGTCATCTTTCAGCTACCTGTTAGCATGGCCTGATATCAACTGCCTTTAACTCTGACGCATAGCATATTATGTATCAAACTCATAATCAACTGCAGCATCTGCTCAATGAGCATTCAAAAAGAGCCACTATCTCAAAGTCTAATCTTTTTGCTCACTCTCCCTTTTCCAATATCCTTTCCATCTGCCGCAATAAAGAAAGCAGACACTGCCACAACGGTTTGATCGTTGCCATGCTGAGTCCTGTCTGTCTTTCACTTCCTGGCAACCAACACCACACAGGAAACAGCAGCCGGCTGTCATTCTGGTCAATAATAAAAACCATTGCCTGTGCAGGGGAGCACAGTCTTCACTATTGTCTGAACTTGTGCAGCTAATAAACAGTGATATTTCTTTAGTGAGGGAAAAAAGGAACTTATCTAAAGGTCTCCCTACGCCTCAGGAAATTACTTTACCCTTATCATTGTGACACCCAGCTGGGCTCCACGGAAACTCAAAGGACGATCGGGGATCTCTAATATCCCGTCCATTCCACAAGTCATCGTTCATGCCAGCTTGCATCATTTGTGACATTTAAATATTCTCAATCGCACACACATGACTCAACGCACTGCTCCTAAAGGAACAGGATCAATAGTTTGAGCCCATCACAGATTGCCCTTCTGGTATCATTCGTGCTTCTCAGGGCTTTAAGAGCACCCTGTGAAGTGTGCTTAAGAACACACTGTGTGATTTGAATGTTATCTCACCTCTATGCCATTTAGCAAGGGTCTGAACTCCGGACAGATAAATGCACTCCCAGCATATGCAGCATCAATGTGCATCCAGATTTTCTCTGAGTTACCTGAGTTACAATGACAATGAAAATATTCATCAATATTTTACAAGATACAAAAGGGAAATAAAAATAAATGGAAATCAACCTTACATATAGGGCCGAGCTCAGTGATGCAGTCAAATGCACAAGATGGAGTTGTTCCCAATGTTGCACAAAACTAAGAGAAACATTCAGAATATCAAGCAGATGTATTATTACGTGTTTGTTTTATTATTTAATGTACTACAGATAAGACATTTCTCTATCTGAATCTCGAATGTTCAATGAAAAATTAATTTGAGCTATATGTTTTGGTTGCAAGAAGATTTGTTCCTGCTTTGTTTTTGTCATTATGCTGTGATTCTTCTGACACGGGTTTGCTGGCTGAGCCTGCGGCTAATTTGACTAATGTGATTCAAAAAAACAGGCTCTCCAAACAGCATTAACCATCATGCAGACGGGGGGGGGGGGACAGGTTCAGAGAAAGAGCAGAGACAAATGTCCAATTTGTTCTCATTTTGTGCTCTCTAACAGTCTGAGTGGCTGCTATCTTTCTACCATGATGTTGACTGATTCTGTAATTTTGCACTTGTTATATATAGCAGCTGTTCTAATGGGAAGGGTTAATCATTAAGATTCAAGAGCAAATTCTGCAACATTTCCTGGAGTTAATAACAATAACAATAAATGAAAGTAACGTTTCTTAGGACAATTCTTAAGGTGGACCATTAATTATGGCTTCAATAAACTGTTAAAGCAGCATATCGATATAGTTAGTATGGCAGTTTTGGGATAAGAGTAAGGGATCTAATACAGTATATGGTCAGAATATGTGCTGTATAAGTAATAAACAGCCAATATATTAGGAACATGCATGCTGATAAGAAACTAGTTAATAGCAAATAGTAAATATGTGATGCTCTATTTTGAACATTCTGTTGACAATAAGATAGGTTGCACAGTAACTTAGCAAGTACATGTCAACTTTTTCTAACACTAACCCTACAAGTCTACGAATGCTCTACTAACTCTATAATCAGGGTTAATAGACATGTAGACAACAAGAGTTACTTGTAGCCAACAAAATGTTTTAAAGGGGGAATCATAATAAAGTAAACCCTGGTCTTTGAACTAGAGTGTTACTCTTAAGACAATAGTGCTGTTTAAAAGAAGCTTGTAGTTATTACAGATATACATACAAAAAACGGTATGAGTCCTGCAGCCCTGTCCTCTTCTAGAACTTTCTGCAGTGCAGCTCCTCGCACAGAAAATTTATTGTCAGTGGGAATTTTCTTCATCCTTACTCCACCTATTAAACCTGCTCTCTCCACCGATGAATGTGCCTGAAATATTAACAAAAGACAAATATTCATGCTTTCAGGTTAGACATACTCATATTTTAAACACATTCATCAAATGGTTCTTCAACGTTATCCTGTTGAATCACCCTTTCACTTTGTTTGCTATTTCTGTTCAGTAAGAATTGAAGAATATGCTCTCCACAAATATGGTACCCTTGGTAAATCTGAGCAGAAGTGGCTGTGAAAATAACTGAATTGTTTCTCCCTTTGATCTTTCATTCAAACAAATCATGAAATTCTAATCTACCATTAAAGTAAAACAAAATTGGGAGAAAAACTCATGATGAAATAAATGTTCTCCTCTTTAGTTCACCTCATTCAGGGTTCAGGTCAGAGGACTGGGACAGCTATGGCAAAAGCTTCATTTTGTGCTCAGTGACTAATTTTTGTGTTTATTTTGGATTATTGTCCCAATAAATGGAAGACCCAACTGTGGCCCATTATAAGATTTCTAACAGTGAATTATTGATTTTCATCTGTTGGTATTTGATAGAATCCATGATGTCATGTGTCTAAACAGGATGTCCAGGACCTCCAGCTGAAATATAGACCCACAACATCAAAAACACAGAAGTATTTTTATCCCTGTGTTCACCCATCTTGTGTGATTGCTGTTAAAAAACATTTTTTTTTTAGTTTCATCTGATCATAGAAGCCAGTCCCATTTGTAGTTCAAGTCCTGTCTGACAACTGAACACACTGTAGATTGTTTTTGCATGAGCAAGGTGAATTTTTCCTAAACCCTCCCAAACAACATGTGCTGATGTAGGGGCTGTTTGACCATTTTTTTCTTAAAGGTTTTCTTACCCTGAGACTCAACTTTTTTTCTGCAATTCTCCAGCTACGGACCTTAAAGAGTCTTTAGCCGCTCAAACTCTTCTCCTCGCCGTGTATTAGGATGATAGAGACAAATGTTCTCTTCCAGGCAGTTTCCTAACATTGTATGTTAATTGGAAATTTTGTATTATTTCCCTGATGGTAGAAATGGAAATTTTCACTGCTTTAGCTCTTTTCTTAAAGCCACTTCACTTATTTGTGAAGCTCAATTATCGTTTGCAGCATATAAGAAATATATTCTTTAGTTTTTCTCATTGTGTTTATGATCAAGGGATTTTGTGCTTTCCTATTTTTCCTATTTTTTGTGCTCCTATATATATTTCTGAGAAACAGGAAGCCAGGGCTGGATATTGTCATGTTCATAATCACCCTGGAGTGCTCAAAATATTGTGAATATGAATGGGAATATACTTCAGAGATATTTTACTCATAAAAAATTCTAGGGGCGCCAATAATTGTGGTCAACAAGTATTACAGAAAATTATTTATTTCACAATGAGATTTTCTCCCCATTTCAATTGTTTTAATTCAATCGTAGGTTAGAATTTTGTAAAATTTTTATTTTTTACAGCCACCTCTGCTCAGATTTATCAAGGGTGCCAAAATTAGTGGAGGGCACTGTACCTTGATGACTTTTATCCAGACTTGTTTTTTTACCTGATCAGATGAGTATGCAACTAGTTTAGATATAATTTCTGTTTCAGATTGGTCAGGATGGTCAGCATGGATCAGTCTGACAATTTTGGAACGAGCAGCAAGAAGAGCTATGAGAGTGGCTTCACTGGCAGTGCCCTGTAGAAACAAACAACACATTATATGCATTTATACAGTACTTGATGCTTTGAACAATGTTGCTGTTTATGGAAATTCAAAAGCAGTCTATACTGAAAATTGGTAGACATATTCAATATTACTTGAGACATAATTTCCTTATTACAAATATTGGATTGATCGAAGCAACCTCGATCAATAAGACCTGATGCTGCTCAGACATTGTAAATGCAGCTTTGATGAATTTTCATCAGCTCTTCAGCTCTGTTTTGTGTGTCCTCAATGAGCAAAGGAGAAGACTTCCACTCAAAACCCCTCAATACAGATCATCTCAGCTCATTGTGAGGCACGAGCTGTCTTTGATTTCCCTTCGTAAGCCTGACAGTGGACACCCATATCCTGATTACTAATGATTTGGCAACAAGACATCACAAAGCACAATTAAATAATTTCAAAAACAAGAATGATTTTGAATTGCAAATTCTTTGATTAACTGCTATTTTTACTGCATTTAACCCTATAAAGCCTACTATATCATATTTGATTGACCTCTAAAGGATCAAGTGTAATCCAAGTGTAATATAAAATAATGTAAAAACAATGAACAACATAAAATCAGTATAAAAAGACATTCATAAACGTCTTCCAGTTAAACTCATTTGATTAAAAACTAGGACATGACAAGGTGGTCCCGGCTTCCTCCTGTTCTCCTCCCTTTTCTTCTATGCCCACCTTTGCTGAGAGGCATAGCTTACAAAACCCACAAACTCCCCTCATTAGTGAGTTCTATTAGTGAAAATAATGCTTGTTGCCATAGTGAACTCTCTCAAAAGCCCAAAGACAAAACCATTCAGTAGGAGGACACACACTCCAAAGCAGCCTTAATGACAGAGCATCAAACCAACTGTCATCAGTGGGCTTTCCATACGCTGTGCTTCCTGTGTCTCTCTCTAAATGATCACAGCTGCTACATCCATAGTGACGAAATGATCACGGACCGCTCTCAACGCACGCCCGCCTGACTGGCTCCTCTCAAGTGTAGTTGATGTCTTAAAAGGCAATTTCTACAGGACAAAACAATTTGCAGGGCCTAGAGAAGAAATCAATGACAAACAAATTGTTGTGTGGGACATGTGTTTGATATTTGTTATTGTTCAAAATAAATTGCCCATAAACATGGAGTAAGGTTGCCCATGCGGCATTAAAGTTATATAAAATGTCCACATTGTGACACTGAGCACAACATTCTGATGGGAACATAGATAAGAAATAATTTTAAATCCAAATTTTTGACATATTTCACAAGTTGTGTGTTCACAATATGAATCAACCTCTGCAGAACAACAGATGCTTGAAGTTAAAACGTAATCGAATAGTTAGACATGTCTTGAAATGGACGCTCTTCATGAACCCATGGTTAAAAACACTATATAAGTAATACCATGTAAATCTTTATTTAAACTTGCTAGCAGATAAAATCTTTTCTCAATTATCTCACCTGGATGACCCCACCCCCTCTGCCTTCTGTACCAGCCAAGAAATCTTCTGGTAGCTTCAGCATCTTTCCCAGCCAGTCCAGCATAACTGTCTCCAACTCTGTACAGGCAGGACTCGCTGCCTACAAAAATAAATAAATAAATGAAAAATAAAAAAATAAAAAAATTCATTAATTCATTCAGATGGGTGGGTCATGGGTGGGTGGATGGATGGATGAATAGATGGATGAACAGAAAAGCAGATGGATGCTTAATTAACAGACCAACAGGTCGCTAAATGGATGGAAACGTTAAGCATTAATCTAGATGGATGGATGGATGGATGGATGGAAAAGCAGATGAATGTTGGACGATTGGATGAATGGATGGGTGGATGAATGGAAAAGCAGATGGATGCATAATTAACAGACAAACTGGTGACTAACTGGAAAGATGGAAATATTAGGCATTAATCTGGGTGGATGGATGGATGGATGGAAGGATGGATGGATGGATGGATGGAAAAGCAGATACATTTTGGATGATTAGATGAACGGGTGGATGGATGGGTGGATGTATGGAAAATCAGATGGATGCATAATTAACAGACCAACTGGTGACTAAATGGATAGAGGGAAACATTAAGCATTAATCTGGGTGAATGGATGGAAGGAAAAGCAGACGAATGTTGGATGGAAGGATGGATGTATGGATGAATGTATGGAAAAGCAAATTAATGCTGGATGGATGGAAAAGCAAATGAATGGACAGATGAATGGAAAAGCAGATGGATGCATAATAAGAGACCAACAGGTGGTTAAATGGATGGAAACATTAAGAATTAATCTGGATGAATGGATCGATGGATGGAAAAGCAAATGAATGCTGGATGGATGGATAGATGGATGGATGGATGGATGGATGGAAAAACAGAATAGAGAGACTATATAGAGAGACAAATAAAAAAAAGACAGAAAAAAAGACATTAAATGGCTGGAAATATTAAACATTAATCTGGGTGGACGGATGACTGCATGGATGGATGGTTAAAAAAGAAGACAAATGTTGAATGGATGGATGACAAAGTAGATAAAAGTTGGTTGGATGGATGAAAAAAGCAAATAAATGTTGGTTGGATGGATAAATGGATGGATGAAAAATAAGATAAATGTTGGATGGATGGATGGCTAATTGGATGAATAGACAGAAAGGTGTACAGAGGGAGAGAGGGGGGGAGAGAGAGAGAGAGAGAGAGAGAGGGAGAGAGAGAGACATACCCAAGAGAATCCAATGCAGCCAATGGCCCCACACAGCATGTCAGCCAGCATTGCAGGAAAAGAGTGAGCTGTAGGAAAGTATGCATAGAAGTATGGGCTGTGCCAGTGTGTCACCTGAAACAGAGCAGCAAACATGTAGAAACATTTATTTCAAATTTGTCTTCTGTTTTCATGAAGAAAGCTCCAAACGACAATTAAAAACAACAACTATTTGCTTCAGAAATATAGCACATTTTAAGATGAAGTGCAACCTACAGTAAGATCAGGGACTATGATCTGTCAGATTCAGCTTGGCTGTTCTATTGTTGTTCACCTTTGCTCTTTTGAACAGGGATTATGACTTCAGTAAAAGTGACATCAGGGTTTTTTGCTCACAACGTTAAAGGTTAGATGAAATTATGAAGGCTATGAAATTATTCCAGGTGTTTAGTAGAGAAGAGAGCTTGAGGCACTGTGTGTGTGTGTGTCTCTCTCTCTTGCAGGATTTTCCTATTGTGAGTCATTCATTAGCCCAAACACACTTTTAAATCACTATTAAAACAAGACTTCTGAAAGGGAAAATCGATCTAATTGGACACAGTGGGAAGGTTAGCACCCTTAACTCAATTAAATTGTTAGTTTTTCCCTCTGAGCTATGAAAGGAAGGGTGGGGGAGGCTTCTCTCTGACCCCAGGTTAGAGTTTAATGATTCATTTCCTAACTTTCAGCTTATAGCCCCTCAAAAGGTGAACTTTGTCTAATGAGAGAAAACCTTGAGGGTTTCTTGATGTGGTCACCTGCTAGTAAAAAAAATCTTTATCTTCACAGGATAAATCACATCAATTTATGAATATTTGCACTGTTGTTACATCGTCCTTGACATATTGTATTACCACATCATCATATCTGTTAACTGCTTGGTAGACTATCAGTTTAAATGATGGACATACACAGCAATGCAATACACAGCTTGCTTTATTGCTTTTTTAAAAATCCTTGAATAAAGACAAAGATTAAAAAGACAGATTCAGCTAGTTTCCAACTAGAGCTCTACTGTATATCTAGAACCAGAAGGTTTTGAGTCAAAGTCAGCAAACGTTTTGTCGCTTTTTATTTTGAGGACCAGTTCTCACTATTATCTAACCATCATTAGTTTATTCTATTTATTTACTTACTTTAATCTTTTATTCATTTATTATTATTTGTATTTATTTTTTCCTTATTTACTGCTTATTAATAGTTGTAGTTGTTACGTTTAGGTATGAGGTACTACTGTATCTAAAATATAGTCATGCAGAACAAAACACTAATATTTGCTAAAGTACTATTAAACAGTCAATATGCTAGTAATATCCATACTAAGCGACTAGCTAATAGTGAGAATCTCATCCAAAATATTTTTTGTACATATAATGTGTGTACTGTGTATATTTATTATGTAGACATAAATACAAACACATGCATGTAAATATTAAAGGAAATATGTTATGATTATATATTAAAAATATTTAAATACAATATAAAGTATATGAATATAAATACATAAATAATATGTAAATACGTCCAAAATACTGTATGTGTGTGTATTTATATATGTAAACAAAAACTTTTATTTTGGATGTGATTAATTGCGATAAATCATTTGACAATGCTCATTTACTGTATATAAAATTCTAATTATATGAATATAAATGCTGGCATTTAAACACATTTAAATATTTTCAAAATATATACTGTACACATGTGTATTTATAAAGAATAAAGAAATACTACCAGTCATAAAGTTTAATCAAAGATCTGAGAACAATAGTAATGACTGTAAAGGAACTGTGTCAAAGCTGGTCAGCACTGACTCACCCCTGGCATGATCACCCTCTCTATGTCTTTGACCACATCCTCATAGCTCTCTGCCTCCTCTGGGGCCTCCTCAGGGATCAGTGACCTGAGATATCCAGGTTCCACATCAGGGTAAACCTGCCTCTTCTCAACGTTCTCTAAATAATCGGCCACATAGTCCACCATCTCCTTCCCACGTCTCCGGAACTCTGCTGCATCCATGTTTGGACTGAAATGGGAGTAGAATCCCTCAGTGTGGAGAATAAAAGACAAACTGATGTGCTTTTTGTTAATACAGAGAGGTGTTATTATATTAGTGTTATTGTTTTCATGGTCAACCTGACTCTTAGTATCTTAACAGCAAAAGCACAGATAGAAAGCACATGGAATATACTCACATAGAATATACACAGATAGAAAATACTCAACCATACATTAGTATCACTAATAAAGTCAATTTTTCACATTTTATTGATAAATAAATTATACCACAGCATGATTATTTTAGTATAGAAATAATATTTGAATTAGATGTATCTAGAATTTTTTACAAATATTTTCAGTTTAATTAAAAAATGTATTTTGTCACTTTTATTATTTAAAAATTTTAATTGGATTTTTAATACAGTTTTAATCGTACATCTTTCTTGTCTTTTCTTTTAATTTCGCTTTAATTCATTTGACAAAAACAATAATATATTTTTAGTTAACAATAATAACCCTGCATCATATTTTGAACAGGAAATGCACCATTTTTTTGCAAATTTGAAAATAAATAAACTGTATGTTAAAACATAATCAGCCATCGTCCATGTCAACACCTCACCTCAGTGGCAATATTCTGCTGATAAGAACATCACAGGTTGCCAAATACATACTATAAAAATTACTGAATGCAAAGTTCATGTCAATAATAAATTATCTTTGTTAGTGTTAATAGTACAGCTAATTCTACTGATTTAATTCATTCCACCGTTTGCCTCACACAGGACACATGTACAGGTTAAATTTGACCTTAAGTTGTAAAAGCCAATGTAATAGAAAGAGTCTATACTAATCAAATTGTTGTAACTGCGCTTTGTCAGCGGGTTGGTGACAGTGGCTACAACTAATTATTTGTATGCCTGTTATCTCTTCACACTAATCCACATAATGCAAATGGATTGAGATGTGTCAGTGTGAGTGTGTGTGTGTGTGTGTGTGTGTGTGTGTGCATGTGATGACTCATCCAGAAGGTGGTCTTTTTGATCACATACCAGTAAGTACTATTAAAGTTGTTAATCTTTACACAGCCACATTGCAGAGAAACAAGCAAAAAACAAAGTGGACAAAGTACGAACATATCAGCAAACCCTAACCCTTTCCCTAAAAAAGGCAAAAGCATAAACATGTCTTTTTGTACTTTGTAAGCACTTTTAATATAGGAATAGAACAGTAGGAATGCTTCTCAGAGCAAACAAACCAGCAAATGCAAAACAGCATTTAATGAATTAATTATGGTGCTAATGTTCTTAATATGAATTTTAAGAAAAATATGCAAATAAAATCTTAAATGACGAATATCAGTCTGATTTTGGTTCGTAGCAGTTATCTTTATGGCATGTCATAAACAGGTGCTGTAAAAATGGAGTAAAAGCTAAAGTCTGCCGACATTTTTTTTACACAGTATAATAGAAAATGAAACAAAATATAGAAAGAAAGTAAAGACAATCCACCTCTGCAGTTATACTTGTCCTCAACCTGACAAAATCCCATAATAGTCCTCTATTTGGACCTTGTCCCTGGACTGTGTTCCAAAAGCTCAACAAGTGTTACGCTCATAATATATTTTTCCTCTAATTGCGTCCATTGTACTTACAGTGTCAGGCGAACAGAAGAGTCCTCCCTTTCGTTGGTCCTTACACGATTTCTGTTTGTTTCAAACACACATATAAACGCGTATACACACCCAGAGCAAAGGAGAGTGATGTGGAACAGCAGGGAAGCCTGGGGGTTTATCAGCCCTGCCACTGTTTAGACGACCAATCAGAAAGAGCCTTTCATTCAGAGCAACGCACACAGGCAGAGCAAGAGGAGCTGATTCATAAGGAGTTAATGAGAACATGTCCACTTTCCACAACTAGACCAATACATCCACACACGAATTGTCTCACCCTGCATAATAATTTTATAACAATAATGGCACCTAAGATAGTTTCAACTTGAAATGTATTATCCCCAGTTGTCTCTTATATCTAATGTCTTAGACATCAATATTTTTATTAAACTGTTATTTTGCAGTTATAAGTGCCTTTGAACAGTTTACAGCTATTTCGCATTTAAATGACTCAACAATGTACCAATAATATATTGTATTATGGAATAAATGTGTTTTCTTGTAAACTTAGTCATTAGATCTGCATTAGATCACAGGTTTTCCTCACATCTTGAGCGAATTAGCTCTGGAACCAAAGTCTATAGAACAGAAACAGGCTATTTGGGTGAAAACCTATCCACAAAAGCTATATACTGAATGCATCCAGCAGGATTAGCCTTGTAATGTATGTTGCCAATACTGTAGAACCATTTTATAAAAATAAAGCCTGATGACACATAAATGTCTGCCAAATGATTTAAAATTTTTCATGCCTTTACACCAATCAAAGCTCAAACTGAGAATAAAAAGTTTAATCAAAGTTAAATTCTCTAATAGTGAAGCAGAAATAGGCCTATTCATATCATGAGTCATGAATCGGTTGAAAAATGTGTCTGGTTTTTAGTTCCAGAGTGGGAATGAAATGCAATGTCAGCGTAGGCCTATTACTGTATTCTGAATTAGAGTAAAACACATTATTGCTAAAATCAGACTTCTGCTTTATATTGATCACAGCTTGTATTTACAACTTTAATTGCTAGGTACTGACTGACTGTAATTACTAAGCATCTAACCCAGTCAATAACACAATCTCGGTCAATCACAGTGCCTGTCACTTAAAAAAATGCTTGTTATCTTAAAAAAAGTTTCTTTAAAGCAGATTTTTGGTTTACCTGACACAACAGTTTACAGGGCACGCTTGTTCTTGTCACAGCGACAACCTGATAATTATTATAAAATGCATTATTCTGCACAGAAATAGTTTAGTTACTCGATATCAAACAGAGGAAAAAATAAACCTTTTTACCAACGCGGGGTTGATTGAATCGATTGAGTTTGTCTGCCCTCTAGTGGTCATGGACTTGGCGTACATCAAAATGTGATGTGCAGGCGATTTTTCTCAATAATACAGCATGTAGTTTTGCTGTGTAATGTCTACTGATCATGACTCTGTAGCATTTAGAAACTGTATTAAATGTGATCCTTGTTGTGTATCTTTGTAGCTAGCTGACTGCAGTCCACATTTGAAATGGAGCACAACTGTTACTAAAGTCTAAAGTTACGTTTGCATAATTTTTAGGGGAAAAAAATACAATTCGTTTTGTTAATGTAATAAATATTATACATTCTACAAGGCAATATAAATTGTAGCACTGTCGATGAGAATAAATAGGAATATTACAAACTTTTTAATAATAATAATATAAAAATGTAATAGATGGTTGCCCATGTATTGATTAGGAGATTTTTCACATTTTTATTATTTTCTTTTATTAAAATTAAGAAAACAAATAATGTTATTCTTTTAGTTTTTATTATTAAACAATGTGAATTACTGTGAATAAAATAAATGATGCAAATAAGCCTGTCTTACCTAAAGCAATACATTCTTGAATAGAGGATAAAGGGCTACACTGAGTGTAATGTTTGCTTGTCAGAATAATATCAACACACCTTGACATATAGCAATCAATTAATTTTTATTCTAAACAGAATATATCAGTCCCTTATTTGTACAAAAATACCTGAAAAGGTTACAATTAGAATTTGTAAGCCATTCAGCTATTTACAGAACCAAGCAGAACACATTATCAATACAGAATCTTAAAAGAAAAAACTTTTTTTTCTATCCATGTTTTTGTTTGATTGTTTGTTTGTTTGCTTCATTCCCTGAAAGACATAGATTTATATTTACTTTTATATTACTTACATTTATGGTCATGATATTTTTTGCATAAAAAAAAAAAAACATACGCAAAGCTCAGGAAATATTACTGACAGCTGTTAGAAGGTACTGATTATGGAATGAAAAAATCAGTATTGCTTTGCATTACAGTGTCCATGTTACACATGTTAGATGTTGTTATGATTCATGACAATAGCAATAATTAAAAGCAGATCCATAGAATTGCACATTAAGATCATTACAATATGTGTGATGCCATTGCTATGTAACATGAACAGTGTAATCAAAAGCATGACCTCCTCTTTCATTAGAAATGTTACTAGTGACAAATGGTCACAAATTCGAGATCAGTAACCATAACCTGAGTAGGAACACCCTCTCAGGTCGACATTAGTGAAGAGAGAAGGTGGACCGTAGGGTTTCAAGGCACCTGATATACAAAAAAGATATGGATATGGAGTGCAAAAGGAGTGATATAGCAGAATGTTCAAGCTGCCCTGTTCCACTGCATAGGCAAAAAAAAAGCAGCTTGAATCTACTTGAGGGTAAGTAAATGATAATCATTTTTCATTTTTAGGTGAACTATCCCTTTAAGAAAGGTGGAAGCTATAAGATTCAACTCATTCTACAGATGTTGCAGAATATTTTGAAGGCCAGAGATTTATCCAGAAAAAAAGGGAAAGAATATAGGTCTGGTGTGATCAAAGACTCAAAAAAAAGAAGTACACTGTTAGTTTAATAAAAAGAAAAATACAGAGAAGAAGTCTTGCTGGTCCATAGGACCTGTTTTAAACAGCCTCCACTTCAACCCTGAGCAACCCAGTTACATTCATTTCTTTTAAATATAAAAATGACATTTATTTCTTTCACTGATAAACTCTCAACAGATCACACATTTCTGCTACCAGCTTCTTTCAAACAACAATGGGGAAAATGTAAAAAAACAACAACAAAAAAAAACATCTGTCTTTGATTCATATTAAAGAAGCATTTCTACAATATCTACAAGGCATAAATTTGTTAGCGTTTTCATAATAAGTGTATTTGTAAGAATAATGAGTTTTTAAAACAGCAATTTAGCTTAATAATGACCTTCAATGACTAAAGGAGTTCAAAGTCCAGTTTTCTGTCAGCTCAATGCAAACATATAATATTCTTTAAGGTCAATTAGCTTGACAAAGCAACACAAAACAGAATAGATTCCATATTTACACACTTAACCAAATAATAAAAATGCACTAAAATAAGTCAAGTTTCTTCATTTTATATGCCATTGTGGAAAAAAAAAATCTGTATCCAAAAATTCAGTGTGGTATCTACAAACTTGAACAGTTGTACATGAATGAAGTGTAACTATAGTGTCCTATTGAGCTGCATGTTACATGATATATGTAAAAACAATGTTGCAAAATAAATGCGTATGTTTTACTGTATTAACTCCCAGAGTGTCTGGATTGTGAACAAACATCCTGCTCACACTTACTTTTAAACTGAACTGCCAACTAGTTAACAAGAAGGTTAAGCGCTAATGGTACGGACAAATCGATTTTACTCACACAGGTGATTTACCAGTAACATAGTAAACTAGCCTTTAAGAATCCTACAACTTCCTCACTGGCAAAATCCCCAAAATATTTTTTTTTCTTTCTTTTTTTTGTTAAATTTTTTCAGAAAAAAAAACAGATAACCTCTAAACTCAATATCTGTCTGAACCAGGTGAAAATGTTCCTGATACACTGTTACACTAGTACTATAGTATTTCAAAACTGGTTGCAGAATATGCTAATGAATAGCATTATGACAGAAATGTTGTTAGTTTAGTCATTGGCTGGCTGATTGTATAGCTTCACTTATCAAACCCTGAAAAATAAAGACAATAATGACAAGTTCAGAAAGCTTGCTTGTGTATGCTTGTGTCTTTTGGTGAACGTACGACCCACCCAAACTGCAGCTAATTCAACACTGACACACACTCATCCTCAAGGCTTGAATTAACTGAGAAAGATATTCAAGTGAATAATAATAGCGCTGACTTAAGCCCTGCAGTCTATTTCTGTGGTTAAATCATCCAATAAGGTTTAAGTACGACCTGACAGACTGAGATATCCTTATTGCACGGCTCTCTGAAATACTTCATACTTGATTCCATGTCACATAATCAATATTTATTGTTTATTTACTTTTTATTTTGTAAATAGCCGTGCAATATGGTGCATAACGTACAGTCAAAATCAGAATGGCCTTTAAATATTTTTATTTTATTTATTTACTTATTTATTTTTATGAAAACTGGCTGACTATACCTTATCCCTTACGTAACTGAGATGACAATAATTATGTGTATTTTAGAATACTATGACTGAACACCTTAATGTAACTTTGTGACTACTTTTTTTCCTAGACGACAGTATGAGATTTGCAAAATAGACTTGATTGTGTAGACACCATAGTTCATCTAACGTAAATGGAAACAAAGCTGTCTGAAATACATGTATGATACATATCTCCTCAATGGGCTGCACCCTATCATGTGCTTACTTATGTTTTTGCCCACTGGAATATTTTTCCAAAGACATTTTTTCGATATAGTGTCAGATTAGCAATTGACAGCAATGCACACAACAGTACCACCCATTAAACAGGCTTTACAGACTATACCATTCATAAAGATCATGAAGACGGTGTTCTACGGTAGGATGTTGATGAAGAATTAGTGCTAACAGATTCAAGAAAGGGGGTGTAGTTAATAAGTGATGTCCAAAAAATTCACAAAAATGTGGAAGAATATTATTGAACAGCGCTGAGAAAAAACGAAAACTAAATTTCAAGTAATCAAATGCAGATAAATAAATAAATTTGTTGAAGCAATCTTTAACAATGATTGCGTCATTTGCACTGGTGTCTTGGGTGAACTTGTAGACATGGTGGCTATGCCCTCTCTATCTAGTATATAGTACAATATAGGTACAAACTAAAAACATGGCTCTTTCTTTACATTGCGTCACAAGTACAAAAAAAAATATCTTTACAAATCCGTTGTACCTGCTGCTACCATGGACAAGGCAGATTATAAATTCGAACCCCATCTTACTGTGGGTGTTCTTAGCCCGAGCTTCACAGTGTGCTGTCCTCAAAACAATCTTTCGAAACGTGGATAGAAAACTAGAAAGTCAACAACAAAAATAGACTGGAGCTGGGACTAATGATGACAGCAGTTCTAAAGATTCCAGTTTGTTGATCTAGCTCCTGATAGACTGCGACCCACAGCAGAGGAGCTCCCAGCAGAGGGTTTAGTGGTCATTACTCAACAGACTCCTCTTTAAAATCAAGGCACCATTCCTAAAGGATGTGGTGGTGATGCCAGGCCATGTTCTTGTACTCGTGTTTAAAGGAATAGTTCACTCAAAAACTACATTTGGCCATCATTCTTCTCCTTCATTTCTTTCCAAAATCAGATTTGAGTTAGACGTAAGATTGGCTTGACGTCAAAATTTCAGATGGTTCCTCACACAAAGCTATCATGTGGCAGTATCTTTGTACTCAAGACTAGATTCTGGAGTTGTCATGCACACTGGAACATTTGGACTTGGACTCAACCTTCTCGCAATCTCGCATACAATACAGTCATATGGCTTGAAATATAGCGATGAGTCGTATTTAATCGTTTCATTGTGTTTTTTGTCCTCGAAACTAAAAGTCATGGTCTCTATGAACTATGAAATACAGTTGTGTGGTGATTTATCTTTATCTGTGTTCTTCAAAGAAAAAGAAAAAGAAAGTCATGTTGTTTTTGTACACAAATAGAGTGAGTAAATAACCGAATTTAATTTTTGTGAACAACTATTCCTTGAAGGAGTGAAGGGATATGTTAATTCTTGGTATGGCCAGTAGAGAGTGCTGCAGGTTATTTTTTGTGAAGGGGAAAAACTACACAAGAAAAAAAGAGGCCAAATGCATTATGCATGAGAGTACTTTGCTCAACACAATGAGCACATGAGAAAGAAAACAAATGTCTAAATATTCTAGTGATTAACGGCGAAAACGAAAGCACGAATTTAGCGGCAATGTCTTTTCACAGTACTGAAACCACCAATCGGCTAGCCGCATCTCACAGGACATTCTCGAATCAAATCTGCTTGATTTATGAAAGCAACAATTGCCATAGCTTGGTTGTTCCTGGTTTATGAGTGCAAAATTAAATCAAACGTGATTTACGAGTGTTCTGCTGGTCTTCCCAAACATTATCTGCACGATTAAGACCGCGGATCCTGAAGACTCCCTCTGAATGATTGTCCTGAGAACCTGCTCTGGCCATGGTCGAGTGTGCAGGTGGCTGAGAGGTTCATCAGCAGCTAACAAGCTTTATTTCCTTTAATTCTTGCTGGTCCTGTTTGTGTTTTTTCTTTTTGATGTCCTCCCTCCTCGATAGAAGAGTTGCTCTCGCAGTGTGCTTTTCTCCAGCCCAGCAGCACAGCATTACACCACAGCACACGGCGTCTGAGTGTTTGTCTTTAGGCGGAATTAGGCAAATGGAGGTCATAAGGCCACAGTGGTGCAGGGGTGTTTAAGTTTGCAAGGCAGAACTCCTCTGTTTAGCGTGTAAAACTCCACCAACTGGATCAGGTCCGTGAATTTGGTGGCGCCGTCGTCAAGGCTCAAGAACATCTGACCGTCTTCTTCACACTGGAAAATGGAAAACATAAAAACAATTGTGAAATGTGTCAGGCTGCAATTTAAATTCATGCAATTTTACTGTTGGCTTCTATAGTGAGGTTTCTCTACTGGCAGAGCTACGGTTTGAAAAGATTCTTGCTGAGCATGTTAATTGAAGTCATGCTGACATGTTTATAGCCAGATACCTGATTAATAACACAGTTTAAAAGCTCAACCTTTTGAAGTTTCACTCTATCGCCCTCCTGGAGTATTTGGGGTTTGTTACAGGCACAGCAAAGCAATGATGCTTGTTATGTATAGCGTGCGCTGTGCACTTGCAATGCATTGGCCCAACATTTGCAAATGTGCCGTTGAGCTTCTTGTCTTTCACACTTATTCTCAGTAAGGTAGTGTTCAAAAATGTAATGCATACTTGGAATACTTGACACAACGGTAATGTGCTGCATGTTTTGAGTGAAGGAAACTATAATATCTTACCGGTAAAATCTGGAAATGTTTGATTTTCTGGTGGTGACACATTGTGAGTACAAATGCCTTAGGATTGCTCTGGCTATCCCTCAAGAGAAACATTCTGTTGCACAAAAAAACCAAAAGATGCATATCTTGCGTAGTTAGAACAGAGACTCATCCAGAATATCATTGAGGATAACTAATGAGCTGTGATATGTACCCATCCACTCTGCCCTGCTGATGGATCATCTTGTGGGACTCCTCCCGTGAAATACGACCGTGAAACCACAGCTGAGTTCTGTGGATAACTGGATCAGAGGAGATACAAAATACCTTTAAGACAAGGATGATGGTGAGCACTTTTCTATGGAGTACTGTGCACATTTAAGGGTATCTTTCCTTTAAAGGCATTCCAAAACTGCAAGGATTTCATCTACATGACCTGACATTATCTGTTCTTATTAGGAATATGATGTATAGTAATAGTAATTCAATTTTATTTTTATTTACATTATGACTTTGGGTTTGTACTGAACATACTACCATGATTTACATTAATGTTTTTTATTCAGTAATAATGCATTACACTGTTTAAAACTGTCAGTAAATAATTTCTATTTGTTACAAAGAATTTACTTTAACTTTAAGTTGATTTAAATACAACATGTAACATGGTTTCCACAAAAAATATTAAACACAACTGTTTATAAAACTGATCATAAGTAATGTTTCAGCATATTGCAATAATTTCTAAAGGATCACATGCCATTAAAGACTGAAGTAATTGCTACTAAAAATGCAGAATTTCCATTCAATTATAATAACTATTCACTATTTTACTGATTTAATCATATAAATATACCCTTGTTAAACATTAAAGTAAATACAATTGAATACATGTCAAAGTACTGATTTAAATACTCTAGAAATTACCTCCGCTTAATGATGAGGGGTGTAATGGGCTGGGGCTTCCTAGTATATTCATACGTTGACTTCTCTTCTGAAAAAAAGATATAAACCGTATAGTCAAATAACTTTATCTACATCATTCTTATTTGATTACAAAACAGTAAACAGTAACTAACTTGATCATTTTACGAATTTTACATTTGTATTATCTGTGCTGCACTTTGTAATTTATCTAGATCACCATAGAACGTCTATTACATATTTTAAAAATCAAATCAAAGAACCTGGAACTTACTCTCCAGGCATGTCCCTCCTCCATGGCAGCACTTTGAGCCTCCACAGGATTGTCAATCACTCGGCCTATCCTCCCTGAGAAATCCATGGCTACCAGAGAGTTCTCTGAGACACTCCTCTGGAAAAGAAGATCGGAAGTTACAGCTAATTTGTTTGCCATATTACAGATTTGTTTTCTTTTGATAATTAGTGCATGTTCTAAACCAGCAAGCAGTAGCACACTTTTTAAGCGTAACATGAACATGGATGGATTGTTCTCTGTTGTTTTTTTTTCTCCAGCATTGCATAATATCCATAGGACAATCTGTAATAATAACTTCACTGCCAACACATTCCATAATGTGACATCATGGCCCACATACTGACACATGTCTGATTAATGCTCCATCTGTGAGGTAGAGAGGAAGAGAGAGAAAATGCAGGGGTACTGTAGATTAAGTGAGTGAGTGTCTTACCACAGGCGCTGAGAAGTGTGAAAGCAAGGTTTTTCGCTGCTGGGGGATCTTGTAATTTTGATAGAGTAAAATTCCGTACTGTAAGGAAAGAAAAAAAAGTGTTCAAAAAAGAAAGATACGTTTTAACAAAACACCATAATAAAACACAACGCTCTTATGACATTAGCATTAGCTTCAAGTGTAAGGAGCCCATTTTCCTAACTGTATTTGAAAACATCTATTGCTTTTCCCTTTTGAGTACACAATATGTCATACATAATTTACATCTGATGAATCGAAGATCACTGCATTAGGTTTGTCACAGATGCTCTAGGACAGCCAGATGCTCAGAGAAGGGAGCAGGTTCTAGAACAAGTCTGAGGATTTTAGATCACCCGGGGAAAGAATGTTATATTACTCAGGGAAAGGATACCTTGAAATGCATATGGGTTCTAGATCAGTCAGGAAAAAGGCTCATATTTTGGTAAGAATAACCATGTAAAGCAAGGCCTTCTAGAATAGTCAGGGAAGTTAGCAGCTTCTAGAATTTCGAAGGGAAGAATATTTTTGATTAGGCAAGGAAAGGAAGGGGTTCTAGGTCAACCTGGAGAAGATGAGCATTTTAGATAAGGCAGGAAATCTTTGCAGGTTTGACTGCAGATCAGTTAAAGAAAGGGTACAAATTCTAGATTGAGCAGAGAAAAAGTTGTGGGTTCTAGCTAGCTAAAATTTAGGTTTGAGATGAAGCACAGAAAGGGTGCAGAGTGCGCCCTTTAAAACTGCCAGTAAAGAGTAGAGGTATCAGATAAGTCAATGAAATTTTTCAGGTTCTAAATCATTCAAAGAAAAGGTAAGGGTTAAGTAAACCATGATAAACCAGGGAAAGGATGCAGGTTTTTAATTAGCCAGGAAAAGACTGTGGGTTCTAGCACAGTCAGGAAAAAGACTCCAGAGAAATGTGTTTCCACCACCAACCTTGAAGAGTCTGAAGGCCGTCATCCAGCAAGTTCTGCTCTGCTCATCCTCCGCACACAACATTCTCAGTTCTTTCACTTCATTCCTTACTTTGTTAGGCTGCAAATAATTATAATGCACAAAATAAGTCACTCTGCTAACTGAAATATTTTTGCATCAAACGTACTTAGCTTTTTAGACTGAATGCGTGTTGAATAATTAATATTTAACTTTTCAGAGCTTACAGTACCTACTTTAAAAGTTCTGATAACAGGTCACATAAACTTACTTTTATGCAGAATTCAAGGTCAGTCGGTGCATTGTGCAGCTTTCTCCCTGTTATTACTGTAAAGACATTGCTGTCCTCCAGGTCTGCTAGTAGCTGTAAATGCCTGGGCTCCTGTGAAAGATCAGCCAACAGCTCATGTCATTTAATGGATAAGGAGGGGAGAGGGCACTAAAAGAGCACTAAGAAGTGGGGGAGGGGATGGTTCTAACCAGCACCTCATGACATTAACAGAGGCTTGTACATGATGTAGACTGGTCAAACAGAACATACTACTTTTCGAAATAAATTAAACATAAGTTTAGAGTTATCATTTCACCAGTTGGAAAGATAGCTCACCTTTGACGTTCCTTTTGTTGAGAAGTACAACCCTGACCGTCTTAAAAACACATACAGTTTCTTCCATGATTTCCTGCCCATTTCTTTCACATACAAATATCCCTGGATCTCAGGACAACTGCTGGAATTTAAAAAGTTCTGTAGGTAAAAGAAGGAAATAATTGAATGTTCAATAAAGCAAACAGTCAGCTAAGATTCATGGTTTTCAGGATTTTTTTTTTAACTGGATATCCAGGAGGGTTGTGGGGGACTCCAGGAAATGAGCTAAATCTGACTAAACATCCATATTTAGAGAAATGTCCTTTGTGAAAAATAAATGTACTATAAATAAAATGATGTAATCAGTCAAATAAAAAATCAGTTGTACAGTATGTGGTGTATCTTTGTTCACTAACAGTTGTCCGCTAGATAATAAGAGAGGGATCTTCATCAAAAAGATGTTTGGGCTGATGTTAGAACAGGGCGTGATGGAAAAGAGAACGTGTGTCTGTGTTGTACCTGCAGGAGCTGAGATGGGGGGATGGTCCCGTTGGTATCCTGACACCAGGCAACCATTTGCTCTGGAAAGAAGTTCTGTTAAAAAAAAAAAAAAGGTTAATCATAGATACTATTTTACACACTATACAGTATAATCTATTTACACAGAAGGAGTTTCTGCTATATATACTACTTATTGCATACCTTTGCATTGTAGTAAATTATAAAACAGTACGCAATGATAAAGTATTGAATGTAAATTATAATTTTAATTCAAATTATTAAATTGATGTCACCTTATTGGTGACAGTAAAGTCCTCCCTACGCCAACGCTGTATCTTATTTACAACTTCTTTGATTATTTTCTTAATTTTAGTCTAAAAGGAATCCCTTCCCAATGAGATATGAGATTTGAAAAGGGTCTGTCACATCAGATAGACTACAGCACACACTTTACCACTTACGCCACTGGAACTGATGTTTGACAACCACTACCTTAATCACACGTTGGTGGGCAGAAATAGTGTAAATAGCCTCTGCCAACAATGCAGGCCATTTTCACTTAGTGTAAATTAACACTTTATTTAATATAACTTGTTAATATTAATATAGCTAACATTTGCAGCTCATTGTTGAGTGTGAATAAATTCAATGTTACAGTATTTAACTCTTATTAGTAGTATGATACTTATTAGAGAAAAAAGTCTTACAGTATGTCTAAAATATTAGTCTAAAATATTCTATGATTAAAGACATCCATCTGCTTGTTTAATATTTTGCTTTAGCACACAGAAAAAATAATACTCTATAAAAGGGTTTGTAAAAGCTCCTTGGCCCAAAAATCAACAAAACAATAGAGAATTGCAATCTTTTAAAAACATAAGCCTCCCACCCATTGACTTTCTTCTAATGATTGTCTACCAGCACAAGGAAATTTGGGAGTACTGTTATGATTTCTGTTAGTGTTCCCCTGTCTAGTGTTCTGTGGACTTTTATTATGAAGTGTGTCTATGTTCCCTTGTGTCTGTGCTCTGTTACTCACTTGTTTGTTACCATGACAACTCATTAGCTCCTCCCACATTATGTAATTATCTCCTGTACTTAAGGTCCTGTTTATGATCTAGTCCCCGTCGAGTATTGTGAGTTTTCCTCTATATGAAGTGTTTTCCTTGTTCCTTGTTTTTATCATTCTGTTTTGCCCCTTCCAGACTCTCCAGACCCTGCTTGTATTCTGGACTATTCTTGTACATTGCCTTCTCTATACCTGTTTGCTGTTGTTTAGACCCTGCCTGTTTGACCTTGATTATTGATTAAAGCTAGCAAACGGATCCGCACGTCTCAGTTCCCTTCATCACAAGTACAAAGCTTTGAATATAGATCAGAAAATTCATAACTAATATTAGTTAAAGTGAACATAATGCCCTCATACTGCATTGTATATAACCCACACCATATTAAATAATAAACTAACATAAATATTCTGAGTTACTAATGTTTCATGACATTTCTAACCAACCGAATGCATCAATCATCTGGTATGTATTATATGTAAAGTTTCCAGTTAATCATATTAATAAAAAAAAAAAAAAGAAGATAAATCCACAAATCCTCAATACGCTGTTTTTGTTAATAATCAGCTGACTTTACACTGTTTATCCTTTTACACGGTTACTTGTCAAATATATAATAAATCAGCATGAAATTCTGATGAGAGTTTAAATTATTTTATTATGTGAGAAGAAAGAGCCCAAGGAGAGCCATGAAACTAGCAGAGCTGTGTGCAAAATTGGCTGCATAAGTTAAACCGTAAATTCTCACCAGATCGAGATTTATCAGAATCCAGTTTTCCAAAAAGCCACATGCAGCTGTTCAGGCCACACACTTAAATTCTTCCCAAATGTAAAAACATGAGCATATAAATGCTTACCATTCCCACAAGTGACAGAACAATCATGAATGAGACAAATGGATGGAGAAATCACGAAACTAATTGCCAGTGTCACATCTGGTGAACATTTTGCTCACCGGCATGAGAATCTTTATGGAAGTCACCCTATATCTGACTGTGTATTTTATAGAATTAGTTTTTTATTCATTTTATGGAAATTTGATTGTGTAAACAGGCCCAAAGAAAGTGTTACATAGTGTCAAGGGTCAAAAGAAAAATCTTACGATTAAAGCACAGAATTCTTTCCCCTCTCTGTCTCCAACTGAATTTACAAGAGGACTGAATGTTCTTGAAAGTGTTTGATTACCAGCCCAAACAGTAAGAGGCATGGGTTTCTTTTGGATTGTGTTAGAGAGAGTGTGAGAGCAGCTCACTGAACTGGAATCATGTCACTTGATATCTGCATCTACCAAGTGAGACTGAAAACAGTCCATTAATGCAAGTAGCGATAATCCGTGTCACATTACTTATGTACCTACCGACACCTACACTACAAGATGGAAATAAAAAAGCAATCTACAATCACCTTGACCCAATTATGAAATGAGAGGTCTTGGATTAACTTACCAAAGGATTTTTAAAGAATTCATATTTGGCATAGTTCTTCCTGAAGAGAAATTTACTCTCGCTGGTCATTGACGCCTGAACTTGAACAACCAGTTCATGGTCTTCTAAACACCTCTCTGTGGAATGATGGAGAAAAAACAATCTGGTTAAAATAAGTCCTATACGTCCTTCAAAGTTTGTATTGCAAAAGGTCCGCGAGTATAGACACACGACAAAAATGCATCTTTGTAACCAAATACTCAAACATGGTGTAATATTTGCATCTTGAATGACATCATTGTCTGTTAGCATTCATGCAGGCAGACAAAAAAAATAAGCAGAGTGAGCGATCCCTGCCCGATGAAAAGAGAGTTTGTCTGAAGGAGATAAATCCCCCCCACACACGACCTCTCTCCCCACCCCCAGTTCAGCTTAACCAGTAAAGGGGCTTCTAAAACCCCTCTATCTGATCTATGCATATCTCTATTTAGTTTCCCTGTCTTTTTCCCAACCTCTGTCCTATGGGTATAAATGGTGGTGTAGTTAATCCTAGTCATGAATGCTCAAAAAACTGACCCTGAACCCTGTTCTTCATTTAATTTTTCATCTTTTTAGAGGGCTTTTTGGCAACAGGATGGCAGATAAATTGGGGCACAAACATCCTTAAGGAGTGATCTCAGTACATTTTTCATTTCATTTACTTACATTCAGTGTTGGGGTAACGCATTACAAGTAACAAGAGTTATGTAATAATATTACTTTTTCCATGTAACTAGTAAAGCAACGCATTACTTTTTAATCTTAGAGTAATTTAACTGAGTTACTTTTTCAAAAAAGTAATATTTATTGACTGAGGAATCTCACAAGAGAAATACAGAGCATTGTGCACACTGTGTGAATACAGAGTAGTTCTAGGATAAATGTGAATGTGCATTAATTCATCTCACTCTCAAAAAACAGATTTAGTATTCATCAAAATGAATTAACTTGAACTCAGAATATGACACAAACTTGCAATAATTAAATTACACAAATGTATCTAATCCCATTTTATTAACCAATGTCTTTCCAATCATTCCATCTGTTCAATCATACTAGTACAAGCAAAACTGATAGTGCTTCATTGTTTTTTTTGTTTTTTATTGCTGAAGACTATTGAACTTTCTTCAGTATTCTACTTTACAGATGTAAATTTACTTTTCTTATTAATCGTGAAACTTTTTGGTGTGCTTTTATATTTGCTAGAACTTCTTATATTAAAATCAAACACTCAAGCTCTTCCCATATTGAAAAAGTAACGCAAAAGTAACGTAACGCATTACTTTCCATAAAAAGTAACTAAGTAACGTGATTAGTTACTTTTTTTTAGGGAGTAACGCAATATTGTAATGCATTACTTTTAAAAGTAACTTTCCCCAACACTGCTTACATTTATTCATTTATTATAAAAGAGGGGAAATGCAAACTCAAATGCAACTAAAATGCAGAGAAGACTATGATGCTCAATACATGGTTAAAATAAATCAAATGGGTTTCTAAAGCAAACTACAAACTAAAGCCATTCTAATCACAATTCATGAGTTCATCTGCCCGTGCTGTCCTGATGGTTAATGGTAAATGAACTTGGCCTCGGTCATCAATGGAGGCTCGAACTCGAGGCTCAGTTTGAGGTCTGAATGCAAACCCCCATTTTAGTGCTATATCTATATGGAGAATAACATTTAGAAATTGATATTTACTTCTTTATTTTCAATACATTTCAATGCACTTTTAATAAGTCAACATAACCTAAAATATTTGGCAATATTTAAGTAACTAAATAATTATTTGGTCTAATCATGCACAGCATGAATATGTTAAGAAAACGTGTGAAAAAAATGTGAAAATGTTTTATAATGCATTGATGATGCACTTTTGTGTTCTTTTTGAAGCTTTAATACTCCAGCAGATTATTATTTTTTTTAAATCTCCTTTAATGTATTTTATGGTTTAAACTGACATGAGGGTGAGCAATGACAGAATTAAACATTTTGAGTGAACCATTCTTTTATGGTAAGAACCACACATTTTTACTTGCTACAGTGCAAAACAATGAAACCCTTCTTTTTTCACCACATTTGTTTCTTTCTAAAGTACCTGTGTCTAGAAAGCATATAGCAATTATTCATCCTAACAACAGTTTTGTATATGTGTATCAATTTATGCACACTTTAATCCACTTTATGACAAACCCTGTTTATGACTTTACCCCACAACACATCCATCTTGAAATGACGCCTGGAGATACAGAAGTACTCTGAAGTGACAAGCTTTTCCATCATCCCACCTTTCAATATTTGGCTTAGCAAGGAGAGAGTCAGGATTTCAGAGAGATGATGTCATGCTTTCGTTCAACCGCACTTTGCACTATTCTAGCAGAGTGGATCCATAACAAATGAGGAATGGACCTGCTTTGACATTTTGAACACAGCCTGTTTCTCATATAAAAATAAAACATTTGTCCAAACTGTTTTTGTCAGTACTGTTGTGCAATGAAAACGTGAATCAAGACATGAATAAGAGAAATTAAGTAAAGGTGTCAGGAATATCAAACGCCAACACAATGGCTATTTTCAGAGATAGGGCTTGCCTTTAACAGGTTTAACAAAACTAACTTCATATCAAATACGCCTATTTCGTATGTGTAGCATTAAGAAGTCTGATTCATTTTAGTAAATAATTTTATTTGGTAGCACTTTAATATAGCAACCAATTCTTACTATTAACTTGCTTTTAATCATTAACATATTGGCTGTTTATTAGTACTTATAAACCACTTATTTTGCATGACCATATTCTACATCCCTAATCCCACCCAATACATATATTTAACAACTACCTTGTTATATATATATATATATATAATATTAGTGGTGGGCCATTATCGGCATTAATATGCTGGGTTAACGAGAGACTCTTATCGCGCGATAAAAAAATATATCGCCGTTAAAGGTGCTACATGTGATCTTGCAAAACACTAGGGGTGCAGGATCTGCGCCAAACAAAAACAAACTTCTGCCAACCAACGACGATTGAGGGGTTATGCATATGGTTTGAGATAAAAATAAAATCGAGCTAAAATCCTGCAACATTGCATAGAGCACCTTTAATCTATTCACAAAGTTGGGTTGGGAGCTGGGTCTATACTACACAAGCTATGATGACTTTCACCTTGATATTTTA
>JAUMHR010000070.1:4783460-4794031 GCA_032361145.1 Enteromius fasciolatus
TTGGGTTGGGAGCTGGGTCTATACTACACAAGCTATGATGACTTTCACCTTGATATTTTAGCGCGGATGTATACCTAGCCGAATTGCACTGTAGCCCTGTTCATTTGCAGAAATGAACGTGAGTAATCTTACCTGATACTGATATTACAATAGTCAGTCTTAACAGTTTACTTGATCTGGCTCTTTATTTATATTTATTTATTTATTTTATATATCAAAATATATTAAACATTCGTGTGGTACGAGCATCTACAGCATATCGCGTTGGCTAAAACACACAAGGAAATGCGTTGTGAAAAATAATATCACAGACATCACATTCGGACACTAGAATTATCACAGAGGTTGTGAGAGAAAAACAAAGACATGGCAGATTCGGATGGTATTAAAATCACCAAGTACGTCTGTGAAACAAAACATTCTCTATTCTATCTAGTCACTATTTCTATATATTCTATACACATATTCTATATTTATCTAGATGAATCTAGATTCATTTAGAAATTAATCTATATAAATTTAGATTAAAAAACTTAATCTATGCCCACCCCTAATATATATATATATATATATATATATATATATTAATAAGCAGCAAATTGAGAGTTTATTGAGGCAAAAGGGGTAATTAATTGTTTGTTAATATCAAGTCATCACTTAAATATAGTGTGACTGTTCATTTAGATAAATTGGTTCAAAAAAGTTTAACTTTATATCTCTTTGTTTAATTTAAGATGCTGTTCACCATGTTTTCATCAGATATAGAAATTGAAGTGATTTAGCATTTTTATTGTTTGTATTTAGTGTTTAGTTTCTAAAAAACATAATGCTGTCAATGGGATTTCTGTTGCATTTGTATCAGATAAACATGATTATATGAATAAATGTTGATTAAAATAATTAGGTAGGTAACCAATACTTTTCCATTACCACTTTTAATATCTGAAGTGTAGTTAGCTATAACTTATAACTATACATTAAATTATGAGTAGACAGTAGCTTTTGGCAGCTACATTTTCAAAATTGCCCAATATTTCCTAATCATCTGTTGGATCTCAAACACTCACTTGGAAATTGAAAGTAAAATAGAACATTGAAAGAATGATGAAAGAATGATGATACCGAGAAGGGAAGCAGGATGTCTGTTGAAAATAAAAAGAAAATGGTTTGTTTGCCAAACTAAGCAAATAGTTGTAATGGAAAACAAAATCCTGTCCAGACCACGTACTCGGGTGGCTGAACTTCCTGTATGACTCGTTGCCCTGGGCTGACTTCAGTTCTACAAGCAAGCCTCACGTTCAAGCCACAGGTTATTTGAGGTAACCAATTAACACACAGCATGCGTTAGAGATTTGCCCACAACATGTGCACTCTGACAGCAACCGTCAATGTCAAAAAAACCCACTGGCCATGTTCGTTTTTAAAGCAGTAAGAGCTAAAGCACGATAACAATTTTAATTGCAAACAACAACATGAAATGATTACATATCACTTAAACTACTTATGGATTAAAATGCGTATACATTTTTCTGGCTGTTGAATCTTATACTTTCACATTTTTCTTATACAGTTGACCATATACAGTTTAGTGCTATATTGGGTCACTTTATAAATTTGCTTCCTGAAGCACAAAACACCTATCCCGTGGATATCCCATGCTCGACTACCAGAATCAGTAACAGTTCAACTCTTGGGGAACCTAACTTCCTGTTATACCTCTCCGTAAGACAGGATTTCCCCTGGCAACCGTTAATCAATTACCCTCAGCCCCGAGGACATAAAAGGATGAAGCAAGGAAGTCTGTCTTCTTCTCTTACATGGTCATCACTGATTTCAACTCTAGCACAAAAGACCCTGTAATTACTGCATCTGAAGTGGTTGACGCACACACAGATACTTTAAAACAGCTCTATAAATTCACTCGCTCCCCTCTAGCCTAGAAAACTAGCAAGCCAGTTACCGAGTCCCAGAGCTGGATGATGCTCCACAAGCGCCCAACTGTTATCGTCCACACAATGGTTTTTATAGACGAGAAACTGGCACAGGTCTCGCGCCGTCATGTCGGCTGGGATCTCCACCACCTTTCCCATCCCATCCTCGCTGAAGATTTTTATGATCTGAAATACATGAAAGAAAATATCTTAGATAAGATTGTTGAGATTAAATTGAAACAACAGTAAATATTTTCTTGCATGGAAAAACACATTTACATACTGGGAAAATTTACTGCGTCACAAGACAATTTTATTTTCTAGGGCCCCAGCGGAAATAAAATAAACATTAAATAGTGAAACTCAACAGCATTTTATGTGACCTTACTTTATCTTTATATAAAATAAAGAATATATGTAACTCTTCAAAGGCTTTGACCCAGAGTGTAAAGCCATTAATGCTCAAATCCAGGTCTTTTCACATCCAAATTCCATGTCTAGACTACATCCTTAGAGTAGGAGAAGCTAAAAAAAGGTTTAATTCGAAATAGTTTGGTGCCCGACACTAAACGAGTCCTGTGCTGTTGTATTCCCTTCCACATACTAGGTTTTCTCGAAAATTCTCTATTCCTATTTGCATCATCGCTCACACATTCTCTGATCTTTCATACGTTCTCTCACCCAGCACACTTCAGCCCAAAACACATACGTTCAGAAATTCGTTCCGCCAACCTTTATAGCTCTTCCAACATTTTACAACATTTACTCTGACAAATTCCATCACCGCAGACGTAACCGTTCCCTTCACGATCTATTTTAGATTTTCAGCTGCATTCTACAGGTTCCATTTTTCTCCTTACTACAGACGGACACCA
Organism: Enteromius fasciolatus; assembly: GCA_032361145.1. Taxonomy (NCBI): domain Eukaryota; kingdom Metazoa; phylum Chordata; class Actinopteri; order Cypriniformes; family Cyprinidae; genus Enteromius; species Enteromius fasciolatus. The sequence continues at coordinate 4,786,267 of JAUMHR010000070.1, forward strand.
ACTCCCCAGACTCTTCTAGTCGTCTATAGGGGGGGAGAGGGATTCTCGAAGTAGCCAGGAGGAGCTGTAGATTTGGGCTGAGGAGAAATCTTACCTCCCCAGGCCTGAGCAGGCAACAGTCAGGAGAACACGATGGCATTTTCCCCAGCAGCCTGTGTCCTCCTCCACACTCTGAGAGACGAACCAACTCCCCGAATGTCTCCACAACTCCACAAGAGAGAAAAAAAGGACCAAAAAAAAGGAAAAAGGCAGTTCCGATGCTTTGCAGATGCTTCCTCCTGTCAGTAGCTCAGCGTATCCTACCTGTCACAATCTCTCTCCTTCTCTTTCTCTCTCTGTCTAGCTTTGGCGCAGGACAGAGCATGCAGATGGCACTGTTTCCAGCTTGGCAGACAACTTGCCTCTGTTTCCCTCACAAAGGGTTACAGCCACAGGCTTTTAGGTAGTGAATCAAACCACACTTCCCTAACCAATCATAGGGCTAGCTCAAGCTGATGTAATCATTCCCACACAGACACAGTCACACACACACACACTCACACACCCCTCACACATCGCCAGACGCGCAGTCATATGCACGCACAGCCTTAACTTTTCTTTCCCCCTTCTGCATAGCTTCAGTTTCTTTTCGCTCTCGAAAGGAGAACGGCTCGTTTTTAGCAGCTCGTTTGTTTCCTCTGAAGTGGAGATGGCGATAGGACCGGACAGACAAAGCTTCTCGGCTGTCTAAACCTTCATTTCCAGAGACCTGAACAAGTTTCATGTAAGGACTTGTTGAAAGTTTTCTTACTTTCAAAAGCCCAGCTTTGAAGTTGTTATTTTGAAGCCGGAAATTTCTCTCATGACAGGGCAAGACTCATTACAGCTGAAATGAAACAAATGCCAGCACTTGAGACGCTGCTCACTGCCTTCCCCCCAGCCAAACTTTATGCCAACATTCCTCCACTAAAGCTGAGAAAGAAAAAAGAAAAAAAACAAAAACCAAACCCCAGCGGTTTCATTGGTGACCCCTGAATTCTCACACACACTCACACACAAACCTAAACACACACGCAAACAAGGAAAGAAGTCAGACGCAAACTTTCAGACAGCTAATTCAACAGAAGATGGACACAATGAGGCTACACCCACCCATTTCTGTGGAACTGAATTGAGTTTTTCTCTTTAATTGACCCAGAGTTTCCTCTCAAGGCTTCATCTCTCTCTGTTTTGACACTTGCACGCATATCTGCTTGGACGCCCCTACTAAAATTAACTTTCTGTGACCACAGGAAACCGGACAGAATGGATGACTCAATCCTTTTCAATCCTTTAGGAGACTATTTCAGTTATGGGGGTGGGGAGGAAGGGAGAGAGCGAGAGGAAGTCGGGGATAGAGGGCTGGAGGGAGTACTGGAATCAGTCCAGAAGAAAGAGTCAGTAGGGGTGGTAACATAAAAGGTATGCAAACTCTCCAGTGCTCCAGCTGGCTTGACTGCTCCTCCTCTTCTCCTCCTCCTTCTCCTCTCTTTCACTCATCACTTTACTATTTAGGCAGTCAGCGGGGAGGACTGTGTCACATATGTGCACACACCATCTCATAGCATCATAAGCTGCAGCCATGTCATGCAATGTACAACTGTAAACTACCGTGCAAAGGATAACCAGTGAGCTTATTTACCAATCTCCATCTTTCATCGAATTCAATGTGCTTATATCATGTCAAATATTACTATTTATGAATGAAGCTGATATGTTTTATATGACCAACACCCTTGGGACTACATTTTTACGCCCATGTTAGCAGTGAGAACAGACATTACTAAAAGAAACGGAAGTGAAATAAAGCTACAAATTAGTATCAAATTTGTGTCACCTGTATGTCATAATTTGAATATGTGAAAATGCAAATAAGATTCAAGAGCTAAAGCAACAGGCAACATGTTCTATAAATAACCAGCAACTTCTGTCTCAAACAAAGTTATTGCATTGCTTTAAAATGCTTTGAATACATACAGTACACGTCATATGGATACAATACATACAGTACAAGTCTTACTTTTAATATACCTTTGTGAAGCTTAACACAATATGCTTTTGTTATATGGGGAAAAAACAGCTTGGAGATCCTTCAAAACATCTTGTTTTGTCAAAGAAAAATGTAGTAAATGATGACCAGAAGTGTTTCTGAATGTGTCTGAGCACATATGCTAACTGCTAGGCTACAAGTAGTTTTTGTTTTCAAAACGTAGGAACTTTTTCCATTGCAAATCTGGAAGTCATTGGAAACTTGAAGAGCCTCTAGAGCAACGCTACCTTTCTATTTACCAAGAAAAACAAAGATTAGTTAGCCATCAAATTGCTAAGAGCAAATGAATGCATCAGCCATGAGATGTTCCAGTTCATCCCAAAATAGATATGTTAAGTTACATAACACAATTATAGGAGCCTTTTTCCCGACAGTGTCAAAGAAACATATTACGATAATTAATGTATTCAGGTTATTAATTCATGAGTAAGTAAAGTAACTGATGATGCCAGATTGTGACAGAATTGGCATTAATAAAACCAATAAGTATTACCACACCTTGTTTTCCAGTCAGTAATTAAAGCTGCTAGAGGTAAGGAATGGTATTAACTTTTAGTTCCAGTCTAAGACCCACACTTCCTGTCTTACATCTTTCCCGCTTTCCAGTGTGCTCATGTCTCTGAGTCACAAAGACTGAATAGACAAGTGTTTTAGGGAATAAAGTGCCAGTTCTACTGCCCAGTATAGTTTTTTCACATTTTTAAAAGGATAAAAGGAATATATATATATATATATGTATACGTCCAAGGACCCCCTGCAATGCCTTTCCCCAAATGCCCCAGGGATTGAATGTCTTGGAAACAGATTAATACCTGATTAAACACTATTTTATTTACTGTAGGTAGAAATTGCTGTAGAAAACTCAATGGATGTGTATGTGTACAGGTATGTGTGTTTGTGAGACTTTTTTCAAATGTGGGGTCAAATGCCCCCTTTACCACCTTTCTTTTTCCACAAAATGTGTTCTTCTATCAATGTTTTATTAAAATAATAATAATAATAAGTTCTACTCATACACTAAAGGAGAGAAGAAAAAGCAAATTTTCCTTAAGGTGACTTTAGCCCCGTTGTACCTTATTATGTACCATGTAATTTACAAGACACTTGTAGTAAATTATCCATTGAGGAATGTGTGTAAATGACACATGAGAAGAAAAAAAAATCTAGTCAGACAGGATGGCCTCAAAATGCTTTGGAAAATACCATTGCTATCAGTGGTCCTGCGACCTTATAATCTTCCTCTGGCCCGGAAAATGATTGACTGTTAGTCATCCATTGATGAGCATGACCGCTTCACCCTCCCTCCTCCCCTCAGGTGGTTTACAAGTGCCTTTTTAATGAGCAGACTCCTCCTCTGAATGTTGCGTGCTGAGGGCTAAGGCCTGACTTCACCTCTAATGAGACAGTGAGACAAAGCTACAGCAGGAACAATCAGAGGGCTCTGGAAAAACATGTTTCTTTTTTCTATAAGACACTGCCAGGCAACTATGGGACTAGGCTAACCCATTTATCACTCCTGGCTGCCTGCCTGGGTAACTGTGCTGAATCATGAGTCAGGCATCAAATGCTCCTTGTTGTCTAATTATTGTGCAGATTGGGTTAAACAAATTTTAACAATATCGGTCTTCATATATATTCATTAATACACCATGTGATGGTCCAAATTGGGGCCTGACTGATCAACAAGCGTTTTGTGTTGTAGAAAAGAACAGGGGATATATTCTGAAACCTTTTTGTGCTCGTAGAAAAGAAAAGAATAGGAGTTTGGACTGACAGTACACTAGGTAGATGATGACAGCTTAGAAGTGTGGCTTGACGGATTAGGTGGGTTGACTGGACTGAATTTGGAATAATTTTTCCATTTATCTACAGAAATCTTCAAAAATTATCAAAGCTACAAATAATATTATTTTTTAAAAGTTGAATAGAAAAACCACTTGGCTCAGAAATCTGAAGTAACATGTAATTGAATAAGAGCAATAGTTCTACATGAAGCTTCTGATTGGAAAGGCTCACAAACAGCAATTTACTGAAATACTGCACCTCTAAATTATGTGGACGCTTACACCACTGAATAAATATAAAAAAAGGAGATTGTGACTTTTTATCTCACAATTCTCGCAATTTTACCTTTCAAGTTGGACTTTATAACTCACAATTGTCAGTTTAAATATCAAAATTCCAAAAGAAAGTTAGAGTTCAGATTTTACATCTTGCAATTCCAACTTTATTTATTGCGAGTTTATATCCCACATTTCTTAGAAAACCAACTAAATTGCAAGTTTTTATTTTTAGTTTATATGTCACAATTTTGATAAGTGAACAGACAATTATAATGTCTTCTATCTATTGTCACAAAGACAGTGTTTTTGACTTGGACACTCCTATCTGATGACACAATTCCAAAAATGTAACTGCGACCATATGATTAACCTTGAGCTAAAATAAGCCAGCACTGCCTTTTGGTTACAGTGTCATCTTTGGTGGCCCAAAAAGTGCTGAGCTTGCTTTACAACTCTGACTGTAGTCTTCACCACACTGAGGTTTTAATGAACTACAAAAACAACTGATCATCATCAAAACACCCCACACAAAAGAAGAGGGGACAGGAAGAAAGAAAAAAATAAACAAGGTTAAATAAATAAACTTTCATAACTCTTAATAATAACGAAATAATTAAGTCACATAATTTGACTTATTAATATAGTGGCTTATGAAAAAAGTGAAAGTTTTAACAAGTTGAAAAGTTTGTTTTTAAAAAGTCTATGACCCAATCGAAAATGGTGGATTTATAAAAATACAAAAAGTTATCTTTATTTGGAAAGAAATGTAAAACAAAGGAATGATTAAAAAAAAAAAATTACATTTGTGACACTGACTACATTAAATCCTTTGAGTCTCAGTTGGCATATTTCTTTGGAAAAAATACTTTTTATTTCATCTGGGCCAGCAAGCGGAGGAACAGAGGATCTATATATAGATCACACGGACACTATCAGTGTGGATGAATCCCTGCTGTCCGATCCTTTGGCCCCCTCATCTCGCTCTTAGCCACACACATAGGCACTAACAATTCAGTCCTGAATGGACAGCCTCTTTAGCCTTTGGCATCCAACTGAGATAAAACCAAAGAAGAGCCAAATATTTCCCCAATAGGACCAGGGAGTTTAATTGTGTCCTTGGGCCGCAGAGCTGCTCATTCAACTCAACAGCACATCATTGTCTGTTTGGGGACGAAAACCCAGCACACAAAAAGAATGGCATCATTACTTTTGATTTAACAGTCGTTTCAGGGCAAGCAGCACTGTACCAATTCTTACCATTCATGCCACCCAGACACTAACTCCTCCTCTCCATAACCAGTGGAACTAAAGGCCATTCACTCACATGGCAAAGATCCATTTCACAGTTAAAGGATTTACACAAAGAGATTCTGATTGATGTCTGATGAAATCTAGATATGTATGATGCAAGCTGCGCCAACTTCCTCTAGCTTAACCTTCATCTGTCACATGGCTTGTTACATGTAGGAGCTTAAAGTGGATATCCGTTGCCCTTTGGACGTCTCTGAAAGAAAATTCACTTGACAAAGTCTTATACAAGAGCTTTAGGGTCATTCTCAAATTTGAACTTGAACATGGTCAGACTTCTGGCTTTGACCTCTTTGTATTTCCAGGCCTTGATAAATACAGGGTTAAATTTAAGAAAATATTTAATGTAAATAAACATATGCTTTTTAAATTTTATTTTCTTAACTTTATAGTGTGTAAGTTCTGTAAATTCGAAGGATGTTTATTATAACCAATTATACCAATTATAATGCAGAATCCACTATTTTAGCCTGACAAACAAACAAAAATAAAATAATCTACTGGCAGTAGATTAACGTCAGTGAGCTTGAACTTGAAAAAGGGTGTGAACCTGTGAGATACCTTCTGATGTTCATTCATGATTATTTCATGCTAAAACAAGAGGTAGAGAGGATAATTTAGGTGCCGCTTGAACAGTGATCTGTAACGACATGAGCCAAATAATTGTCTTTATTGTTTACATTTCTTAAAAATGACAACATCTGAAAGACTGTTGAATACCTAAAGTAACCTGCTCTGTCTTGTCTGTCAATGTGTTGTCAGTGTCCTCTTTGCTCCACAATGCATTTTTCTTTGCAAAGGGTCAAATTCATGCAGTTTAAATGCTGGGTTACACATTTGTTTAAAGCAACAAATTGCCCAAAAATGTAGGTCAGAAACATGATTTATAATGTAGATACTTCTATCTACAGTACTGTACGCAAGATTGATTTGTGTAGTTGCATTTATGTGTTTCCAAAATGTGACACCCCATATTGTTTAACCTAATGCTCATGTCCTTACAAACTCATATGGCTTTTTTTTCTTTCTACAGAACATGATGCACGAGAACCAAGCATGTTTGACTTAAGTTCACGTTTGAAGGTTTGAGGTCACTATATTTGATGTAGTCTGCATCAATTTATTTGATTTGTAAAGATCCTCAAAGGAAGGGGTTGCAAACTTAGTTCTTATGAGCCTCAGTCCTGCAGAGTTTAGCTACAACCCTAATTAACCTTTTGAGCGGTATGGTCCCACATATGGGATTTTTCGTTCCATGCCCCTGGGAGTACGGTCCCACATATGGGATTTAGAACGTTCGGTGACGTCGCATAACTGCCAAATTCAAACTGAGCTTTCGCGAATTTGCTGGCGCTGAGCCAGAGAGAGACGTGCACTGTGCTTGTCATATTATCACAACTATACAGTGTTCTTAACCACATAATGCATATTTTAGGTTTCTGACATTTAAATATACATAAGCACTAGCGAAACAATACATTTAGAGCTTGTAAAATACACAAAGATGTGAATGGAAGCAACAATAACAATCCATTCAAATTTAATTTGCCGATGTGTTTTATTCATATCAGATAAACATAGTGTAAGTAGCTATAAAGTTCACTCTATTCTTCACTCAGTTCACCAGCCACTTACTCGCATGTATTTCGAGAGAAATTGATGAATTTTTGTGCTGTAAATACGTCTGATAGGACTCTCTGAACTGCAGTGCGAACAAACATGGCGGCGCCCATCTCATGTTACAGATCACGATCAACATAATTTATAAAGGTATTTAAACAAGGAAACACTCATATATATATATATATATGTGTGAATCGGAATATCAGACCGTTCATGACACGGTGAGAAAGTTTGTGAATATTTGAAATAAAATTGGGAAAACTAAATAAAAGCGATCCATCTGTTTTACAGTGTTATTGCGCTCACGGTGTGTCACGTGACATGCAAGACGCGTCGCAATGGAAACAGTAAAGGCGAACGTTCTTAATAACGGTTGCCTAAAACAATCACACTGGGGGGACTGCTGGAATATTTTAAACTCACAACTGAAAGGGTTAAACGCATCTGATCTGGCTAATCAAGTCAATGAGGATTATTTGAAAACTCCAGGTAAGTGTATTAAAGCATGGTTGGAACTCTGCATAGATATATATACTGACTAGATGTGCCTTGGGGCCTCTAAGCATACGTCAACATCGCCGCCATCTTGTGTCGGGGATCTGAAGGAAGCACATCGATGTAATATTATGGTAAGATGTTGGAAATTTGTCCACACAGTTGTGTCATTGTAGTCTGTAAAGTTATTTTGCTCGACAAGTTCATG
>JAUMHR010000070.1:4803934-4825329 GCA_032361145.1 Enteromius fasciolatus
CTAGCACTCTATTGAGAGTTAGTAGATATGTAGGTGCAATGTTACTTATAATCAACAGAATACGTTAAAGGGACCATAAAAATAAAGTGAAACCCAAAATGCTAGCTAAATAATAGTTAACAAGTCTTGCCTATTCTAAAGTGTCACCAACAAGATTAATATAGATAAAGAATGTAATCCATGGAAATGCATCAATCTGAAACGCATTTACACAGGGAATACAAACAAGAAACATGATAATAATCAGAAAGCAGAGAAACACACTTACAAAATGAAGCTGTGTTCCAACTGAACTGTGGTAACATCTTAACATGGTCTGTTTTAAAGACAACATCTTTAACACAGTAAATTCTCATTCAAACACAACTAATGTAAGAGTCCCATGTGAGTCAACAACCTGATTACAAGTGTGATAAAATATCAGTGCAATGTCGCACTGCCGACCACACTGTTGGTCAGAACAGTATAACAACGGCACTCTCTTCTAATGTGATATTGCTTAAATATCACCTCCTGCTGTGTGTGACAAAAACAGACACAATGACCTCAGACCAACTGGCAACCTCTGCCTATACCACACCTCAGCGACTATAGCAAACCCAACACAGTAAGCACTTCTCCTCATCCTATCTCTAATTGTGCCGTATTGTGTGGGCTTGATGAGCCTGTGAGCCCTTCCCAGTTCTGGGTTATTTCCAGCCGCTTACCTCACCCTAGAGTAAAAATGCATCAACACATTAAAGCGAGGTAAGATACTATTAAGCATATTGCTCATCCCCTTATTTCAGTTCCAGGCCTTCTCGGTGGGTGCCAGAACCTGATGTCAGTGAGTGCTTTAAATGGATTAAAGCCTACACTTTACTCTCTCTCTCTCTGTCTCTCTCTCTCTCTCTGTGCTGTTAGTGTTTTGCTGATAGGGGTAGAAGATTCTAGAAAGGAATAAACTCTACTACAAGTCTGTTATAAATAAACTTTAAAATAAACTTGAGTCAGGTAGGAGACACAAGAAATTTCTGATTTTGCAGAGCAATGGCATGCTGTCAAAGGGCCGGCTGGTTTGTGGAAGCGTTCTGGTTCGCGTGCCTTTCGCGTGGGATCTGGGAGAGCAATAGGGGCCTGTCAGAAAGCGCCCGCAGCTTGGAAAATTCTGTAAACACAAAACTCTTGTTTCTTACTAGGCAAGCAGGCCATCAGACATCTGCTCTTCTTTGAGCGTGCATTTGAGAAAAAAGAAAACTATCCAGGGGGTGCAAACCAGAGGCAGCTGTTGGAAGGTAACATGTAAAAGAGTCCAGATACCAGATTCATAACACATATGATTTTCAGAATGCACTATGTTGCCTCTATAAAACACTCTGCAGACACTTACAGTGGTCCCAAAGTGTATTTAAAAAAATACACTTTGCCAAACTAGAATGTGATGGCAGGAATGTAACAGCATGAATGGCAATTAATAGTTTCAATGTGGAATTTATTTTAAAGAAAGAAAACACAACTGTGTGAAATCGTAATCAATGTGTACTTCAAATCACTTCAAAATGCATATTTAAAATAATAATAATAATGTGCAGATAAATTAAGAAAATAATAGGCAACACCTTCATGACACTTAAGTACACCTAAGTACACTTTTAATTAGTCAATAAAAACAATTTGTAAATGTGACGTTTTACTTTAATCATTGTGACTTATGACTTAAAGAGGTACACTTATTTTGGATGCTGACAAACATAATAAAACACATTTAAAGCAGCTGTTTTAATTTATACATCTAATATGTTATTTGGTTTTACATTTAAAGTTAGTTGGTGTTGTCACGCTCAGTCAAAGTTAGAGACAAAAGTGTAATGTGAAACAGGTAAGTATTTATTTTTTCACAGCAGGATTCACAAGGCAGAGGAGCTTACCCTCAGGCATGTGTCGGGGTGTATTGGTCATGTCACAGACGGAGCCTGCGTACATCCAGGGCCATCCTAGGCCACCAGAAATTGTCTCGCAAAAGTGAGAGAGTGCGTTGGCTACCTGGGTATCCGGATAACAGGGAAGTGTGCAACTGACTCCAGGAGGTTCTGACGGACTGTGAGGGGAACATATTGTTTTCTTTCGGGAACTCCAGAAGGGATCGGTTTGTGGGTCAAGGCTTGTCGGATCTGATCCTGAAGGGACCACTGAATGGGAGTGAGGAAGACTGAGGGTGGCAGGACTGGTTCTGGAGTTTGTGTGACAGGATCAGGTTGGTGGAGATGAGACAGTGCATCTGCCTTAGTGTTCTTCGACCCCGGTAGATAGGTGATGGTGAATTCAAACCGGGTGAAGAACAAGGCCCACCAGGCTTGCAGTGGGTTGAGGCGCTGCACCTCGCAGAGATACTGAAGTTTTTATGGCCGGGACTACTTGAAACTGAATTTTTGCTCCCTCAAGCCAGTGGCGCCACTCCTCGAGTGCAAGCTTTATGGCCAGCAGTTCTCGATTTTTCCACATCATAGTTCTGCTTGGAAGAAGACCGTTTTCTTGAGAAATATGCACAGGGGTGAAGTACTGCAGGTAGTGTGGCTCCTACGCAAGTGGTAGCAGCATCCACCTCCACTACAAACTGTGAGTTTCGGTCAGGATGTCGGAGAATTGGTGCTGTGCAGAATGCCGGTTTCAGTCTTGTAAATGTCTCCTGTGCAGCAGACGTCCATGGAATTTTGTTCTTCGCTCCTTTAAGCAGAGAAGTTAGAACAGAAGAGATTAGACTGCATCCAGCAATAAACAGTCTATAAAAATTTGCGAACCCGAGGAATTGTTGTAACTCCTTTATAGTCGTGGGGATTGTCCATTCGGAGACTGCTGTGACTTTCTTTGGGTCCATTTCGATACCCTCGTGAGAGACGAAGAACCCTAGGAACTGGACAGGATTTATGTGAAATTCACACTTCTCACCCTTGAGATAGAGCTGATGCTCTCTAATGCATTGTAGCACCTGGCAGACATGGGAAACCTGAGTGGTTAAATCGGGTGAGTAAATCAGTATATCGTCTATATAGATGATAACAAACTGATGGAGCATGTCTCTGAAAATGTAGTCCATAAAGTTTTGGAATACCACAGGTGAGTTGGATAAACCATACGGCATCACGCAGTACTCGTAGTGACCGCTAGCGGTGACAAAAGCGGTTTTGCACTCATCTCCTTGTTTAATTCGGATTAGATTGTATGCACTACGTAAGTCCAGTTCACTAAAAACTTTGGCCAATCTTAGTTCTTCGAGCGTAGAGGGAACGAGTGGGAGAGGATAGGCAAATTTAATAGTCTGTTTGTTTAAGGCTCGGTAGTCGATACAGGGGCAAAGACCTTTCTTGGCCACAAAAAAGAAACTTGAGGCGGCAGGCGAGGTAGAGGGACGGATAAATCCCTGTTTAAGTGTCTCAGCTATATACCCATTCATAGCTTTGTGTTCTGGCAGAGAGAGAGGATAAACATGACCTTCAGGCAGTGTGGCATCACTGCACAATCCCAGTGACAATGAGGAGGTTACTTGGTGGCGGCGTGTATTTAGGTGGGATTGGAGATTCCACGGCTACATCAGGACTTTCGATAGAAGTGGACAGGCAGGGTATCCTTCGCTGAGGAAGAGAAGGTAAACAGTCACTCACACATTTGCCGCTCCATTTCAGCACTTCACCTGTACTCCAGAGGATTTTAGGGTTGTGTGTCTCAATCCAAGGCCAACCTAACAGCATATCCACAGTAGCATTTGGCAGGATTAGAAAGGAGATGGACTCCTTTCTAGTCAGCCGTGAAGGGTGAGTGCAGGCGTGCAGGTGTTGATAGGACAGGCATCCAAAGCTTTTCCCTCTATGGTGGTAATACGGTAAGCTGAAGAACTCTTGATTTTAGGTATGTGGAGCTCAGTGGGAGGACATGAAGTTACCGGCAGCACCGGAGTCAACCAGCGCTTTCACAGGGAAAAGGTGTGTATCAGAGACAATCATAGCATCAATTAATGGTATAGTATGCACATTATTTATGATATGTCCCACAACAGGGCATTGTAGAAGGAGATGTGCCGGGTTGCCACAATACAAGCAGAGACTACCTTGAAGCCGCCGAGTGCGTTCGTTTGCAGTGAGATAGTAAGTATCCATAAGCATAGGTTCATCGACAGTGGTCATGGCAGGTGAAGGATCAGAGTGACTTTCACAAGAAGTTAAATGTTGAGAGATTGTTAGTGCTCTTTTTAGGAAGGTATCAAGACCCACATTATCATCATAGATGGCCATCTGCAAACGAACTCGAGGGTTGAGACCCCGTTGAAACACTGCCAAAAGAGCAGAATCATTCCATCCATTTGTTAGAGCTAATGTGCAAAAACGGAGTATATACTCATGCATCGGCAGCTTTCCCTGCTGAAGTTGAAGCAGTTCCTCTGGCACGGTGATAGCAGTGACTGGTTGGCCGAAAACTTGACTAAAGTGAAGAAGAAATTGGTCTAGTGATGACAGATACGGACTTTCCGTGGTCCACAAAGCCTTAAAGGGTAATGATAAAGGCGATCTTTGTGCGATCTGTGGCGAAATGGCATGGCTGTGCCTCGAGATAAAGTGAGCATTGCAACAAGAATCCACTGCATGAGACACTATCGCCAGAAAACTCAGGTGGGCGCGCCACTGGACTGTCTGAGGGAGTTTGCAAATGTACCTCATGTAGGATTTGCAGAAAGGCATATGGTTCGGTTGGTGCAGCTGCCTCTTCCTGATCCATGTCGCTCATCGCAATCCTGCTTGTCCTTTGATGGGGTGAGCTTCTGTCACGCTCAGTCAAAGTCAGAGACAAAAGGGTAATGTGAAAGAGGTAAGTATTTATATTTTCACAGCAGGATTCACAAGGCAGAGGAGAGCAATGCAGGTAAGTTACTCAGGTGAGTATAGCAGGTAGGCACATGTACTTTAGTGAAAGCAATGGTGATATACCATATAGTCTTTTAGATAAGATAGTGATACTCATTCTTTGCTAGAGAGGCAGGCAGATCAACTCAGGCAGGCAGACACAAGTTTCAGGTAAATAGGTTCTTAGCGATCTCAAATGAAACAGGTAGATCAGGCAGGCAGAGAGTGAGACAGATATTCTGAGCATTTGCAGACAAAATCAGGAAGTGATCTTGAGCTCAGCCATCGAGTGAGCTGAGCTAGACTATATGGTGCTCTGGTGATTGGAGGCAAGTGTCAGTACTCAGGTGATTGACATCGGGTGATTGGAGCTGATCCCGGAACAGATGAATTCGATGTGGCTATGACTGATCCAGGGACAGGTGTTTGTGACATTGTGACAGGTGTAGGATAGGACACCATCAATGGTTTGGTTAAACATTTTTTGGTTTGGTTAAACACATCAGTGGTTTGGTTGAAGCTCTCTAGTAATGTAGAATTGTTAATTCACCTCAAGGTTAGTTTATTGTAATGCTTTATTGTATGGTTGCTTTGTGAACTAATAATAAACAAACTCCAGCTCATTCATGATTTCTTACAAGTACAAGAAAATATGACCACATTTGCCCAGTTCTGTCAACACTGGCTACCTACTGAACATTGAATACATCCCAAACTCTGGAACAATCTAACTAACACTGTTTGGGAGGCAGACACACTCTGTCAGTTTAAATCTATGGTAGATTAAATATCATCTCTCACCATCACATTTCTATAATTCAAATCTGTTAAAGGATTGTTAGGCTGCATTAATTAAATCATCCAGAACCAGGAACACTTCCCATAACACACAATGTACTTGTAAGAAGAATGGCATCTATGCTAATATTGTATATAATACTGCTAACAAAGTCTGTTTCATTCTTATTACTTATTAGTCTGACTTGAGTTGCATCCTGAAATTAAAACACTTCACGATGGCTTCACCTGGCCAGAGAAGAACTTAGCCCCCCGACTAAACCTGGTTTCTCCCAATGTTTTTTTTCCCCCTCCATTTCTGTCACTAATGGAGTTGTGGTTCCTTGCCATTATTGCCTTTGGCTTGCTTAGTTGGAAAAACTTGACTAATTGCACAGACACTAGAAGAGAGCTGAACTGAATAATGGGTTCACTGAATTATGAGTAAATGGACTTTAACTTTTCAAAATGACTCTTTGTTAATGTCCTCTTGCATTATTGACAACACTTATTTCCTGTTTGATAGTGTAAAGCATTCTATTGTATGAAGTGATATACTGTATAACTAAAGGTGATGACTTATGTTTTCCAAGGAAAAGAAAAAAGTGTAAAAATATAAAACTGTTAAAAATATAAACACGCTATAACACTACACCTCAATCAGCATTTCTAATTGCACACCCTGATTAATTAGAATGGAAGAATGGTGATTAGAATGGTGATTTAATTCTTAGACGTGTTGAGACGTGGAGCTCACACCCTTTGTAAACACAATGTCAAGTCACAGGCCATGCAACATGTTCGCATTTCTCATATTCCAAAATAACGTCCACATATTCACTTCACATACAAACAACAGGCAATGTGCTTGATATCTTGATAACATTTATGGACATCATCAGTCACTGACGATTTGTCAGCTGTTTTAAATGACTTCCAGGAGCTCTTCCAGGATGTTTTCTCTTTTGAACAGACCAAAAGCCTTCTCTAGCACTTGGACCCCTACTGGGTTCCATCCACAGGACAATAAAAGTAAAGAGAGAGGGATTAGGGTAATTGATTAATGTCTGTAGCGATTTTTACGGTAACATGGGGACCGTGTTACGGTAACAGACCGTGGCCCCATATGGAGGTGGTTAGCCTGGAGCAATGACAAGGCTTTCCAGGAATATATCAGGGCCTCAGTCAGCTCACACATGACAGCCAGGGGTCCAGAGATAGCTATATATACACACGCACACAACAGATGCTCACACTTAGAGATCCATACAATGTATGAACAATGTATACAAATGCATACAGGTGCCGGCACATCATCACAGAAACGCATGTACACATGTGACTATCATAAAAAAAAAAATGAAAAAAATAAATAATGATCTAGCATTGTGGTGCATATGGCATTTGTTTAGATAAATTACACGGTGGTCCTTATACAGGCAGTTTGAATTCAAATCTGTCTTCCATCATTTTTTGATCATACCTCTTCTCTCTTTTTTTATATTTTCTTGCCATTTCACATCTGTCCTATCCCATTAAAAGTCCTTTATGCATTTAAGCATACCCAAAAGATTTTATTTTATTTTGGATGAAGATATGATTATGTCTAAGGGGATATACATCTGGACATAACTTTTTATTATTACTGTAAGAGATTTACTGTAAGAATATATGAGTCACACTGAAGAGGAAGTGACAAGTTTCTTGGGAAACCAGTGTCTAGACACATGTTAAAGCAATACACTGTGTTGAACTGCAATTCAGCACATTCAAAATGGCACCAACAACCATGTTATACTAACAGTAACATTTACAAATTTAATAAAAAGACAAATCTTTGAAATGCCTTTCAAAGTAACACTAAATAGCCATACAGGAAGATGGAATAACTCGCACAGAGATGGCATCTGTCACTTTTTACCCAACCCTGAAATTGTTCCAACCTGGTGTGTTTTTAATGTCTCCATGGGACACAAACTGTTATCCATAAACCCCCATAACTAAAAATATAAAAAAAAATCTATTCAAATAAAGCACTCTGATGCATCAAGTGACACTAAGTCATCATATTCAGTTTTTGGGACTGCTTTTATGGTGCTTTTTGGACTACTTTTCAATTTTGCGGTTTCTGGAGCATGACCGTGGTCAGTATAAATGAGTGCTTTATGAAAATGAGCTGCACAAATTTCTTTAGAATTTATCCTTTTGTGTTCCATGGAAGAAATAAAATTATGCTGGGTTGGAAAGACATGGGGGTGAGTAAATAATGTTAGAATTTCCACTTTGAGTAAACTATTTCTTGAAGAGAGAGAGGAATGAGAACAAAGGGTCTCTTACATATTTGCCTGAGGGCTGACACTGAGGTAAGGAACCAGAGCTGAGTGTAGGGGAACTCGCAGGGCTGCAGAGCTCAGGAAAGGGGTTGGGGATGGCAGGTAGAGAGGACGTTCGGTACTGTTGCTCCTCTTCTTGAAGTCTTCTAGAGGAATAAATTAAAATCTTAGATTTAGGGTTATATTGCTGACATGAAATGTGCAAAAAACCTAATCTCGCAAGGGTATTACTGTCAGCCTAGAATGGTTGGTGGCTTTGGGCAACATTAGCATTTAGGGACATTTTTTGAAGTCAGTATTTGGCGAGTCCTTTTGAAGTGGGGACTTCAGAGGAAAACTGAAACACACACACAGACATTAATGCCTTAGATTTGAGAGCATGAGTGGAGTGTGTGATATGGATTTCAGAGCTGAAGTCTAAACGGTAACCTCTGAATGAACCTTTGCTTAAGTGAACCCTCGTTCACGAGCTTGTTATGCTCAACTTCCTGCTCTGATCCACAGCTGAGAGGGAAAAACACACTCACCAAATGGAAACCATTTATTCTCAGAGGTTTCAGTACAACAGAGCAATGGAATAACATGAGCGCCACTCTTAATGGAGACAAAGAAAGCCAAGCTGAAAATGTAATGTTGTTTTGGAAAGATTTTTTTCTAGTTGTAATGTAATGTGCATTGCTTTTGTAAATTCTTTGAGCAAAATGTGCTGTGTATACAAAGTACCTTCCAAAAATATGTGGACATTTATGGCATTATTTTTGCTGTAAAATAAGCAAGAAAGCAAGTAAGAGTCAAAGCAAACATCATCTGCAAACTAACACTTTTACTAACTAACTTTACATTTCTAATCAGTTTTCACAGTGACTTCTGAGCAACTGATAGCAAGGTGATTTTTAGTTTAATTTATGTCACTAGGAGCATTACTGATTTCACTTTGAACTCTATATCTATTGTGTTATAATTGCAGGCCAATCAACTTCTCTTTTTTGTGCCATAATTGCAAACCAGTTCATTCTTTTCTGTCCTGTGTTTTTTTGGCACTGCACAATGTCTTCAGAGCATCTTTGTCATCTAGTTTCTGTGTAGACCTTCACATTCACCTCTCTCACAAACACTACATGCATTAATGGGTGGGCGGGGCTAAAAAGGCTGCGATGTAGAAGCAGGTGTTCATCTTCCTCTATGGAGGTCCACACTTTTACATCATATGCATCTGCTTAAATACCTGATTGCTTGTTTCTGCTTTTTCTTTGATTTAGTACTCATTCAGAAAATGTGCAATAGTGCCTTCTACCATATAACAATGAAAATATAGAAAGCTGGAACATTCTGTCAAATAATGGGGAAGCGTTTTCACATAAATTATGGAAAATTTAATTAATGGCAGGGAAAGAGCTAATGCTGAAACGGTGCTACCTTTTGTTTTCCATGTTCCTGGAGTAAATATGTTTACATGGCTTTTTTTGCTTTTTGCTGGGTAGCTACATATGGCCAATCAGTGTACACTTACATTACTAATAGATTTTTTTTTTAACCCTACTCTGAAGTAGGAGCTAATTTAGTTCCTCCAAACAGAGTTCCTGAAACCTAAACTGGTCCTAGTTCCTGCGATGCGAACATGCCAAAAAGTGGGTAGTTCCACAATTATTTTGAGTACTGTGTATCATGCAAAAGGCCCTATTCACACGTTTTGGGACAACAGTGTGTGTGTGTGTGTGCATTTATGTGCAGGTTTTTCACCTGACAGCGAGGATGTGCATAGGCTGGGACCGCCGCAGTCTCTGGTGTGGGGATGTGGGCTGAGCATTTGTTTGATAGGTGGCGGAGCGGTGTGGCTGGCCGTTGTGCAGCAGTGGAGTGGATTCTGTCTGTACACTGCAAGAAGTGTACAGATTCTCAAAGGATGAGTTCATGTCATTCACCAGAGCCTCCAGATCCACATCATCTTCTGGCAGGGTAAGAAATATGAAAAAAAAAAAAAATACACGTCAGATATAATAAATACTAAATATGAAGTCTGTTAATTAATTACATTCTTTTCATTAGACCAAAAAATGACTAGAAGGATGTTTTATCAAGCAAATTTAGAATGTACCATGTGTGATCAACAGTAAATATTTTTTTGTTCACAGGCACTGAGCATTGATATGCATAACAGTTACAGTCACAGTAATTTTATTATGTTTGTATGAAAGTATTCTGCATCTGCATCATATAAGGCATCTTTGACCTATCAGACCTATCATGCACAAATATTTAAATTTCAGAAATGCATTTTATGATTACGCCACTAGAGGGCAATTTAATACACTAACATATTGTAGCTCAGTCTCATACTCTTAGGCATTCACTTTTTTAATAGTATCTGCACTAAAAAATGAACATATTTTTATTTATTTATTTTGTGTGTGAATTACTTGGCACCCAATGTTTACCTGTGCCCTCTGAAAGACCTTTTTCCGAAAACCCATCAGATAATCAGATGATCAGCTGATGTATTAATAGAGACAGGTAAGCCCCTTCTCTACTTAGAGATCCTGGAGAGCTAAGATACATTCACACACTCAGGCTTTAGCACAGTGGGGAGGCTGAGAGAGTAAAGTCACGTCATGTTACCCCAAAGTAACAAAGGTCTTGAGTATGAATTATCAAAAAAAAACTGTACTTCTGAATTTTAACACATAAATTCAGTGATTTAAAGGACAAGTTTACATACATTCTTGTCACTTAATTCCATGGAAATACAATGAATGGACAGAGGAGCTTCAAGCTTCAATAATTATATTCAGAATCTCCTGAAGCTGTGAGTGATAAAGATCATGTTTGCTTCATGTTTGATTGATAAAACTCCACTCTACCAGCTAACAATTCTGACAACATTATGTCCTAATTGTTATGTATTTTTATATACATATAGTCAACATTTAAACAGGATCAAAACCTCTCATCAAAGTTGTCCTAAATCTAAAACAATGCCCATTTTTGCTTTGGGAAAACTTTGATTAATTTTTATACTCAATTTCAAATGTTGAACTACTGTATATATATATATTTTATTATTATTTTTTATTTTTAGAATTTTTTTTTTTTGCACTTATTTATGTGCTGTCAAATCAGACATTACTAAAATTTTAACCTGTCATTTAGGTTTGGAATTGCTTGGGGATGAGTACAGTAAGTAACTTTGTGTGTGTATGTGTGTGTTATTAATAAAGATTATTACTTTATGACCTGTAAAGGAAACACTTACATTTAAAGAAACATATTTTTTGTATGTCCAGCAGAGGGTGCCAAACAAACAAGTGGATGCAAATCAAAACAATTTACACAGGACAACTTTGTATCTTTTTTTTTTTTTGGACTTCTCAACCAGAAACCAGTGTGACTGCAGGGCATGCTTCAGAGAATAGCTGTCCCAGACAGGGTGTTACGCAGGCACTCTGGGAGAAAAAACCCAGATGATTTGTAAAGCACAGACAGGAGACTATTACAGGCATAAATCAGCCTGTGTTAGAATATTAGAATCATTACACACTCCCAACAGAAGTTAAAAGAATACTTCACCCTAAAATTAAAAGTGTGCCATCCTTTATATTATTCCAAATATACAATATATGTTATCAAGTATCATAAAAAACAGTCATCTCAGGAGCAATGTCATCTTAGTTAGTTGAATTACTGTTAAATATTCCTTCAAATTTACAAAGCAATTCGGAAAAGATATGTTGCAACATCTTAATATTTGTAGGCCTGTGTCTTATTAAAATTGTATTTATAAGTATTTTGTTACAGTTTTTCAAACTCTGTTCTAACATTTTTGAAGGTTGGTAATATGCTCAAAATAATGATTTCTCCATGAATCTGACATTGTTACTACTTTCACACACACCCATGAATGTGCCCGGTTGAGCCAGATTAAACCAGAACACTTTGAATATAGTGAGTCATATGTACTGACAGCCCCATCGCTTACATTATATTAAAAAGAACAGGCTATTCTTCAAAAAAGTTTTGATCTAAGATGAGAGCAGTTTGTCTTTTTTGGCTGAGCCTAAAGCAGACATAAGAAAGTAGAGTCCCTCTTTATACAGTATTAGGTGGCCTTACTGTAACTACTATCTACTCACATTTAAATTAATAATTTGGAACAATGCACTTATTGTGTGCATACATGTTTTTACATTGTACTTATATTTTTAAAAACATCTATATGTAATTACATCTGTAATAAATTTTTGTACTTTTTTGTACATTAGTATATAATTGCACTATTGACCCATCCATTACACCTTAACCCAACCTTGAACCTACCCATACCACCAAACCTGTCCCAAAGCTTTCCGTTATCCCACCTTAATAGCATCAAAAGTGTTTTGAAATACAATTTGACCACAATAAATACTTTGTACTTAAGGCAACCTATTAAGTGTGACCGTAAGTTTAACTGTCAATTGTCCAAAGTAATTCTGACAGCAAAAGCACAAACTAATCCTTCAACTTTTCCTCAGGTATTGGGCAAGTAAACAGTTTTAAACAGAAAACAAAGCTTGCCGTTTTTTTACAGAAAATCTGGTATATTTCTCAGGTAGATGGCCATGGGAAGGGTCTGGGACAGACATCTCTAAGGAATGAATGATTCAGTAGATCAACTCCTTCAGCCCCCGTCATCTGCACTCGGTGCTCAGCATTCAGCAAGTGCTAAACGCAATGCAATCTGACTCAGCAGCCATGGGAACACTGCATCAAATGTACTGTTTTATTACCGTGTGGGAAATCAGCTGTTTAAACTAATGCTAACTGTAAATCGTTTTTGCTAACCGTTTGTGAAAGTAGAGACTGCAGTGCAAGAATCTGATTATAGTCAAAGAGAGCTGTTTAAATTCCAGGCTGAGGTAAATTGAGTTCAGCCAACTTTTTTGCTACTTATACATTGGAGTGGTTGTAGCGCTGGATCTGACTCATGAACCAGTCAATTCCCGTGAAGCAGACTGACTGTGCTTCTAGATAATTGAATTTTTAATACATTTTCCATAAAAACAACAACCAAGATAGGCTAATTTATAATTAAATAATTTAGTTTTAAATGGATTGGGAAAATTGGTTATTTCATAATAGAACATTTTTTAAAAAAGAAAGTATAAAATAATAGTCATAAGAAAGATAAGAATAAACCAACCGACACAAAAACCTGTGTTCTTTCAGCTTATTGATGAAAATTGTTCTCACACAAAGCAGTCTGTCATGATGCAGGGATGAGATGGCATGCGGATTCAATTGCGACAGGTTTATTAGACAAAACTGGTTAGATCATCGACATACAGGATTAATAAAGGCAGAAACGAGAAACAACATCCAGTGACATGACAACAACGAACTGTGATTACACAAAGACATTCAGGGATTTAAATACACATAGAAATTAGGACAGGAGGAGGAGACTAGAAATAAAACACTATGGCAACTAACGAGATGGGCGGAGACACGAATGAAACACCAAGACAACATACAAGGGGAGCAGAGACCAGAGTTCATAAAAAAAGAGTCCAGGCATGAAAATGAACACAACACACTAAAAGTTATTCTGATGCTGGAGTGCCAGCCTAGCTCACTGGTTGGCACTTCCAGCCTGATTGTGGCACAGTCTAAATACACACATTCATCGATGAAATTACAAATAAAGATAATTATTATTGAAGAATAAAACTTAATATATTCAATGATGGTGTGAAGAGAGACACCAGTAAATATAGCTACATTAATAATACAAAAAAAATAAAGTAAAATAAATAAATAAAAAGCATTTTTACATACATAATCAAGTAAATAAATACATTTAAAGAAAGTGACTAAAGTTTTTATCATTTTAGAAAAAATATTTTGCCTCATCTGATTTTCTTCTGATGTTTAAGGTTGAAAAAGTTAATTAAGACATTGTAAAAGTAAATATAATGTAGTTTAATCTCAATCTTCTGAAGAGACACTGATCAACATACACACATGGTGTACATCAGATATATTAAACAGAAGCTCACTGGTTGAGCTGCTGTTATTTAATGTGCTTCATGTATTTTTATTTGTATTCCAAATATGAAGTCTTATATGTATGGTATAGAGTATCATCTGCATAAATTCTGAATTCATAAGATTAATTTTTGGGTCAGCTAATCCCTTTATATATATATATATATATATATATATATAGCTGGTAATGCCTAAAAAGCAGTAAAGGGGGATGCTCTAAACACAACCTGATATGTCAGTAATTTCCATATGGGTTCACTTTAGCAATGTTGTTGCATGAGCTAATTTACCACAGTGTATCTGGTTTAGTGGCATAGTGACAAAATACAAACTACATTAAGATAATCTACTTTTGAGGCTGCTGATTCCTTGGCAGAAAAAAAAGTGGTTAAATTTGTTCACTGTTAAAGACAAATGCAAAAGTTTTAAAACATGTTTTACAGCACCATGTTTACGACTGAGTCCATTAGACTATCCAGCTGGTGACAATTAGCATGCAAATTGCAAGTGAACAAAGGGACGGCGTACTAAAAGGAGAAAGGAGGAGTTGCTTGGGCAGGAGCGTCCCGTAGAAGACCCGTGGGGGGAGATATGTGCCTCAAAATAGATGTGAAAGGAGGCAGTGGAATTAGTCTTTTCACAGATATAGTCAGCACTCTAAAGAATTCCCAAGTTAGCCAAACAATACAGTGCCTTCATATAAGCACCATAGAGGAGGGTTGGACAAGAGGGAAGGAGGGAGATGTATAGGGTGAGGGATTCATATAGAGAAAGAGTAAGAGTAAGAACGGAAATATGAACCTGAGTT
Organism: Enteromius fasciolatus; assembly: GCA_032361145.1. Taxonomy (NCBI): domain Eukaryota; kingdom Metazoa; phylum Chordata; class Actinopteri; order Cypriniformes; family Cyprinidae; genus Enteromius; species Enteromius fasciolatus. The sequence goes on from JAUMHR010000070.1 coordinate 4,818,745, forward strand.
TTGCTCCAAGATGGCAGTGCGGCAGTAGCAAGCAGCGGCCTCTCCAGACCAAAATGGTGCTATTGGTGAAATAGCCCAGCCTTCATAACAAATGGACACCATATATAACGTTGTTCATGTGTATGACCGCCAAAGACTGCTAAGTCATGGGAATTGTGCACCAGACAACGTGCACGATGACCTACCGGAAAAGCTTCGCGATCTCAGCTTGCTATGGAGATCAGGCCCCAAGCCCTCAGCATCGCATGATGCCGGTAGCCAGGATAAGAGTTGACAGAAGTGGAGCGCGACAAAGTGGAAGCAAAGAAAAGGGGGCGGGTGTCCAGGCTAACAACAAACTCTAGCCAGCTGGCACTCCCCGCCAACACCCTGTTCAACGTCTGCTCCCTGGAAAATAAACTGGACTACATCTGACTCCAGCGATCTACATGGCGAGAGTTCTTAGACTGGTTTGTTTTCATGAAGATATGGCTCATCGACGGAGTTCCGGACGCCGCCATTCAGCTAACTGGGCTAACCGTCTTTTGAGATGACAGAAATGCAGCTTTGTGCAGTAAGACTCGCGGTGGTGGCATGTGTGTTTACATCAACACGAAACGGTGTAAAGACTCTGTGCTTTTTTCTAGTTACTGCTCAGCTGGTGGAGTTTGCAGCTGTTAGACGCAGACCTTTTTTTTCCCCCCGGGAACACTTTCATTGTCGGAGTGTACATTCCACAGAGTGCTAATGCTAAGGAGTCTCTGTGGGAGCTGCATGCAGCCTTTAGTGAGTTGCAGAATGCTCACCCCGACCGAGTGTTTATTATCACAGAAGATTTCAATCATGCAAATCTCAAGACAGTGCTCCCCAAATTCCATCCATTGAATCCAGTCTATCACCAACTACAGTCCAGCTCCACCTGCCTGTGACAGTGATGCCTCCCTTCCAGATTTGCTGAACAGCTTCTACGCATGGTTTGAGGCATGCCATCAACACAACCCTCCACCGGGCCATAAACACCTGGACAAGAAAGACACTTACTTATGAAGTCTGTTTATTGACATCAGTTCAGCATTCAACACAATCATTCCTCAGCATCTGATCAACAAGCTAGCTCAGCTGGGCATCAACACCCCCCTCTGCAACTGGATTCTGGACTTTCTGACTGGCAGACCTCAGTCAGTCCGGATCAGGAATAGCACCTCCAGCACCACCACACTGAACACTGGAGCTCCACAGGGCTGTGTGCTCAGTCCACTGCAGTTCACTCTGTTGACTCATGACTGTGCAGTAATGCTCAGCCACGACCATGGTGGGTCTCATCAGCAAGAACGAGGAGTCAGTGTACAGAGAAGAGGTGAATTAGTTAGAAGCCTGGTGTAAAGCCAACAATCTGGGTGTAAAGCCAACAATCTGTCCCTGAATGTTGACAAGACTAAAGAGATGGTTGTTGACTTCAGAAGAGCAAAGTGTAACCACTCTCCACTGAACATCGATGGGTCCATCGTGGAGATCGTCAAGAGCACCAAATTCCTGAGGAAGGCTCATCCTGACCACCTTCTAGAGGGACCATCAAGAGCATCCTGAGCAGCTGCATCACTGTCTGGTTTGGGAATTGCACCGTCTTGGATCGCAAGACACTTCAGCTAGCGCATAGTGAGGACAGCTGAGAAGATCATTGGAGTCTCTCTTCCCTCTATCACAGACGTCTACTCCACACGTTGCATCCACCCACCCCTCATACACACTCTTTACCCTCCTGCCATCCAGAAAGAGGTACAGAAGCATTTGGGCCCGCACAACTAGACTGTTGAACAGTTTCTTCCCTCAGGCAATCAGGTATCTCAACAGAGTACTGAGCTGAGTGGGATACACACGCGCACACACACATACACAGACAGCAACCTAGACTATGCTGGACATAGTCAGACACAGACATAAATATAGATACATACTAAATGCACTTTTTTGCACGCACATGTCACTTCTCCTTATCATCTCAAATCTATATTTATATTTATACTTCAGCAACCTTTTCGATACATTTTTGATACATTTTCCATTTCTGTTCTTCATCCATTCAGTATTATATATTTATACATCAAACTGTCTTGGTTGTCCCAGTCAGGCGGATTATATGTTTTTGTTTGCACTTTCTTGTCTATCTTCTGTGCACTTTTTTGTTGTATGTGTTAAGATATTTGCACATATAGATTACCATAGTTTAAGTATAGTCTATAGTGTTAAATCTTTAGCTAAAAATCTTTAGTTAAATTATTTATTTAAATTTTCCTTTAACTCCATGTTTAGCTCCATGTATGTCTGTATCTCTGTACTTGTGTTCTGTATAGCACCTCTGGTCTAGGAGGAACGTTGTTTAACCTGTGTACTACATCTGCTATATACTGTACTGTATGGTTGAAGTGACAATAAAGCTTCTTGAATTTTGACTTTTGACTTTGAGTTGTGTTCCTTTTCAGGAACAGACGAGACCACGCTCTGAATCTGCTGTGAAATCCGTCTAGATTAGAGTCAGGTGCAGCACCCCCAGGTGACGCCACTGACTGGGTGCTTAAGAACACCTGTGGTGAATCAGACTGCAGTCTTCATTCATTCAGCGCGCTCTCTGTGAGTCAGTCGCAGCTATATTTTGAAAGAAAAAGTAGAAATGAGTCAGGCAAGAACATTTAAAGAATGCATCACTCCCTGTGGTCGCTTTCTCACGCCATGGGATGCACACTTTCTGTGTGTGGCTTGCCTCGGAGAGGAGCACACAGCAGCTGCGCTCGAGGGCGGAGACTGCTCGGCGTGCATGCAGCTCTCGCTGGCCACTCTCCGTTCACACAAAGCTCTCTTTGAGGAGGGAGTTTTTGTGAGTGCTTCCCGTGGCTCAGGCCCCGCTGTCGCCGAGGCGAACCAGCACCTGCAGTCATGGGGTTCGCTGGGATTGCTGAAGGCCAGCCGCTTTCTCAGTCTGCGTCTGTGCTGGCACCGAAGCAGAGTACAGTTGGTACAGTGGGAGGTACAGTGGGAGGTATCAGGGAATATAGTCTCCCGTGTGGGAGATTCGAGTTCGATCCCTGCCATTGTCGGGCAGTACTTGTTTGCTTGAAGCATGTGGTAGCTGCTCTCCGGGATAGAAGAGAGTTCGCTGACCCTGCTCCCTAGAGGTTTCTTCTTGAGGGAAGTAGCCTTCACCAGCGTTTTTGGTGATGAAGTCCCACGCTGCCGCCGAGGCGGAGCGGAGAAAAAAATAAATAAATAAAGGAGAAAGCAGCTAATCTCAGTAGCATTACAGTGGGTTGAATAGACGCTTTCAAGCTCTCTATCACATAGTGTGGCTACCTGTTGAAGACTCAGCCGTTGCACCAAGTCGTTACTGACGGCGTGTTGGTAGTGGGTCATATACTGCATACTTCTGATGAGTCAGAAAGTAGGAAGACCTACTGAGTAAGGTGTCAGAGCTGTGACCATGTTTTCAGCTCCTCGAAGAACTGGCTGAGATCAAACCACCAGAGGTCAGTCTTGAGGGACTACCCTTGGTAGTGAGGGCTGAGGCCCAGTTTAGATCTCAGGCAATTGAACTAATCAGTCAGTCAACTGGAGTTCAGTATGCTTACACTGAGGTCGTGTTCCAAATCAGGTCTGAGGACTGGTTTTCCATGATAGAGTTGATACGTGTGCTTCATGTACAGACTCATTGAGGTTTGCTTTCTGAGGAAAGAGCTTACCAATGACGGCCTTTTCCTGTGGCCCTGTTCATCTTTCAAGAATAGTAGATGTGGCCCTAGCTCCGTTGCGGCTTCAGGGTTCCGTATTTTTGACTACAGCGGGCTAGCTAGATCCTAGCCCGATCTTGGAGCAAGGCTCACAGGCATTGAGATACTGTCCTCGCTCACTTGAACATTTGGGGCCAAGACTAAAATGCCAAGAGAAGTGTGCTTTCTCCGGTTCAGAGAACCACTTTTCCTGGGCTTGTTCTGGAAATCGGTCGCGCAGCCGGCACGAATGTCTCTCGCTCGAGGTGACTCAGTTTTCACGAGAGTCAGAAGTGTGGGGAAACCATTTGTTGACTATAAGTTCTCTTAAAAACTGGCGGGTTGGATGGCAGCGGTTTCTAGCACGATTTTGCTAGGCGTGCCTTTCATTAAACCTTTGCAGTGATCAGAGACAAGGGTTTTCTTCAAGGAGAATTCCCCTCATATGATCAAGATCTCCTGACGGTGTGTGCAAGTCTTGGTTATATGGAGGAACCTTGAGTTCCTAAATTGGGCCTGGTCTTGAGGGACTCGGTTTTCAGGACGGTCAGGAAGGTGAGAGAAGGCCGTTTCCTGTCAGCCAAACTATTTCAAAGGCTCCTAGGCCTATTGGCGTTTTGCCTATTGTACATGAGACCCCTGCAATGGTGGCTCAATCAAAAGGGATATTCCCAGAGGGGAATCCTTTTCGTATGATCCAAGTCTCTCGACGTTGTGTGCGAGCCTTGGACATGTGGAGAAATATGAACTTCCTGAACTCAGGACTGGTGCTGGGCGCGCATTTCAAACGTGTAACGATGCTTCCCTTACCAGGTGTGGAGCAGTCCTGCGGGATCACTCGGCCTGCAGGCAGTGGAAAGCCAGCCAACTTTTAAAGCATATAAATTGTTTAGAGTTGCTGGCAGTATTCCAAGCACTGAGGTGCTTTCTCCCTTACCTTCGGCGTCGGCACGTACTCATGAGATCCGACAATATGGCTACAGTGTCATATATAAATAATCGAGGGGGTCTGCGCCCACACCCCTTATACAAGCTGGCGTGCCAGATCCTGACTTGGTCCCGGAGCAGGCTCCGCTCTCTCAGGGCAGTCTATATTCTGGGATACCTCAACCAAGCGGCAGACAGCCTGTCGAGACAGGTGTCGAGACCTGGGGAATGGAGACTTCATGGGACTTCAGTTCCAACCTGGGACCTGGCGGTGCTACTTGAGTCTCTCCGCTCACCTCCTTTCGAGCCTCTAGAGCAGGTCTTGGTGGCACTCACCTCTCTAAAGTGGGTGGGGGACTTGCAGGCTCTCTCTGTAGCCTCTTCTTGTATAGACTTTGCTTGTATAGACTCTCCTAGATCGCCCATCTACCCAAGGCTCGGCCGTCCTTATGCCTTAGCTGTGCTGCTCCACACAAGGCAGGGACTCGTGGGTCTGGAGGCATGGGTATTGCGTTCCCAAAGCGTTTTGATGCAGTGTTGAGTTCCTGAGGGTGCCGCACCTGACTCTAATCTAGACGGATTTCACAGCAGATTCAGAGCGTTTCAGAGCAGATTCTCGCCGAAGGCGTTCCCAAAGTGTTTTGACGCAGTGTCTCGTTCCTTCAAGGAACCGGGGTTATATGCATAACCCTGAGACGTTCTCTCGCAAGGCATCTGCATAGTGCTTCGCGCTTTTGTTGACATCTGTACAGACAATAGACGTGTTCGACTTGAAGCGGCGCTGCAGCCAGCGGTCGGTCTCAAGGCAGTTTGTGATTTAGTCATGTAATTTATTCGTGGCAGGGAAAAGTTTATTTAGTTTTTTTTGTAAGTCCAGCATATTTTTTAAATGAACTAATTTCAATTGGATGCATATTGGTTTAAAAAACGTGCTGGACTTACAAAAATAGTGAAATAAACGTGTCCCTGCCAGGAACACATATAGAGAGACTGGGTTGGTGTATAACATCAAAGTGCCGCGAGCGTTTGACAACTGATGGTTCCATATGCGTGTTATGATCGCTCTCGCTTTCGGTCTCTGCAGCGCCGCATCTAGTGACGTAGAACTGCTCCATTACGCAGCTGTCTAATCCTCTGGAAGCGTAAAGTACACAGAAAGTGTTTATCTTAGCTCAACTGGTTATGGCAGAGAATGTAAAAGTTTTGCGAGAGAACGCAAAATATTTTTTTCTCCACCTTGTCCCTTAAGGGGCTCCGTACTATCCTGTCCAGCCAAAGCAAGCGAAAAATGATGAAGATCGCGGCTGATCAGTATTCACTTCACTCTCATCGTGCTGCAGATTCTCGGTTAACTATGTGTCTGCGTCCAAATGAACATGTTTGTGTTTAAGGCCACAGAGAAGCTTTGGACGAATTACCCTGCAGAGATCAGTACATTCAGATCCAATGACACATTAGAAGAAACACCACACTAAGTGAATAAACTCACAAAGATACAAATCCAAGTGTTTAAAGAAACACCATATAAACTCATTGAGTACGTTTGAATGCATCTTTATCCTAATGACACTCATCAAGTTCAAGAATTCAACAATAAGGTGTTTATTCACGTCTGAAACGCCTCTCGCTCAACCCGCATGAACAAATTACAGAGTCTGCCAATACCATCGACCGTCTGGAGCATCTGCCGTATGAACGCTGTAAACAAAAAACCAATTGCCTTATTGAGCGCAAGGATACGAGGAAAAGAAAAAGAATGTGTCATAAATGGAGGATATTGATTGGTTGGTTGGTGTATCACGCATTTGTTCTGCTGCAGGAAAGTCTGAGAGAGAAGATCAGATGTTTCTCACTGTGTGTGTATTATTATAGAGCATCTTTGAGAAGCCTTGGTGTTTTTGTGCTTTAAAACTCCTAAAAG
>JAUMHR010000070.1:4848639-4863176 GCA_032361145.1 Enteromius fasciolatus
CCAATGCCATCGACCACACCCCATGGCGTGATGTCTCTGCTCCAATGACAGCAGGTGGCGCCATGGTGGTGTGATGGGGCGTGACACTCGTCTATTTAAGGCAAGGGACCGCCAGCCATCTTCAGATCATTCTCCTTCAGCAACGGATTCTTTGCTGTCCCTGACTGGAAGCCTGTTTGGAATCTGCAGCTGGAATACTTCTCCCCTGCCGCCTCTTGGCTTGATTCTAAAAGAGCGAAATTTCTATCTCCACCATGCGCTGCTCCACCTGTGGTTCGCCGCTGCCACCTGCCAACGAACACCGCGACTGCGACTCCTGCCTGGGCAAGGACCACGCAAAAGCCGCCTTCACTAGACCAGATTGCGATGTGTGTGAGGGCTTCAGTATGGCCACTCTTCACGCCAGACTCGCGTCCTTTTCAGGACGAGAGTCTAGCCCTCGTGCTCCCCCTGCTCGCAAGCGACAGCGGGGGGAGCCTCAGAGACACCGCTCTCTGCAAACCGCCGCTTCCCCTCTTCAAGGAGACGGGGGCCCAAGATCGCGCTGGATCCCGAGGTGAGGAACTCATCCTAACCAGGAAGCGGCCGGGCAACAGTCCCGCCGATGCCGGACCGCCCCGAAAGCTGTGATGCTGCCGTCAACCCTCGCTGCCCCGCAAAGCCCTGGGCATGGTAAAACCGCAATTTGCTGCACAAAAAAGGCCCATAAAAGTGTCCTTGCAGCACGCCTTTTTAAAGGCAACCACACAAACTCACATAAAGAGCAGTTTCGCACAATCACAAAATGTCATGAGTTATCAGTCCCTGCACAGCGACATAACTATAGACATGATAAAACCCCAAGAATGCCTGGCGCACCATTCCCGGAGTGTCAGACTGGGTTTTGGGGATAATAGAAAAAGGCTACAGCCTTCAGTTTGCCGAAAGACCGAAGCCCTTCAGCAAAATCATGCACACTTCGGTTCCGATTCCCACAGCGCGAGTGCTGAGAGCCGAAGTAGACACGCTGCAGTCAAAAGGGACGATTCAGGTGGTTCCCCCCTCAGACAGAGAAAAAGGGCATTACAGCAGGTATTTTCTGATCCTCAAGCGAGACGGCGGGCTCAGGCCCATTTTAGACTTAAGGATTTATGGCAGTGTGTCACGCGTGTCACTTCTTCCTTCCACGCCTGAGGGACAGCCACGTTCTGGTGCGCTCGGACAGTATGACAGTGGTGTCATACATAAATCACCAAGGGGGCCTTTCGTCAAGATGCCTCTACAAAAGAGCAGCAAGCCTCCTAAAGTGGGCTCTGCCGAACTTTCGTTCGATAAGAGCATCGCACATACCAGGCATTCTCAACCAGGGCGCAGACATGCTGTCCAGGGGAAAGGTCAGAATCACAATGGAAACTGCACCCCCGAATAATCCAGATGATCTGGCACTCATTCAGAAGAGCAGAAATAGACCTTTTCGCCTCAGACGAAAACACCCACTGCCCAGCATTTTTCACCATGGAAATGGATGCCCTCGCCCAGTCTTGGCCGAAGCTTTCCCTCCGATCCCCCTGATAACTCAGGTCATCAGCAGGGTCAAGGAGGACACAAGCTCCTCCTGGTAGCCCCTCGGTGGGCGAACCAGCCATGGATAGCGAACCTTTATACAATGCTGACAGCAGCCCCGTGGCCAATTCCACTGAGAAGAGATCTGCTATCTCAGGCGAAGGGCACAATCTGGCACGCACAGCACGAACTGTGGGCTCTCCATGTGTGGCCGCTCGACGGGAGCCTTTTCGCCTCCCAGAGAGTGTGTTGAACACTATTTCTCAAACTAGAGCTCCGTCCACGAGACGTCTTTATGCTTTGAAATGGGCTGTGTTTTCTAAATGGTGCGCGGAGCACAGTGAAAACTCACCTAAGTATCACTGATACTGTCATTCTTGCAGCACCTGCTGGATATGGACCAAGCTCTTTCCACCCTCAGGGCTTATGTGGCGGCGATATCAGCCTACCACGACCTGATAGAGGGACAAACAGTGGCAAAAGATGCGTTGCTCATCCAATTTTTGAAAGGCGCAAGGCGGCTGAAGCCCCCCCGCCCTCACACTGTCCCGACCTGGGACCTGCCCACGGTGCTGAATGCCCTCAAAGGCAACAGTAAAAGCGCTGACGCTTAAGACTGCCCTGCTTCTAGCACTGGCATCTGTCAAGGGAGTAGGCGACCTACAAGCGCTGTCTGTCAGCCCTGCATGCCTTGAGTTTGGGAGAAATGACTCGAAAGTCATCCTGAAACCGAGGTACGTACCTAAAGTACTCTCTACGCCGTTCAGGGCTCAGGTGGTTTCTCTAGCGGCTTTGCCCCGGTCAGGGCATTGAGAGCTTATATCGAGCGCTCAGCTGATTTCAGATGCCCTGACCAGCTGTTTGTCTACTTTGGTGTCCACTCTAAAGGGCTACCGGTCTCGAAGCCAAGGCTCGCAAAATGGGTTGTAAACGCTATTTCACTGGCTTACTCTTCAGTGGATCTGAAATGTCCCCTGGGAGTTAAATGTCATTCCACTAGATCTACTGCATCTACCAGGGCCTGGGTTAGTGGTGTTTCTCTATCAGAGATATGTGAGGCGGCTAGCTGGTCTTCGCCGTCCACCTTTGCCAGGTTTTATAATCTGGACATCCCAGCATTACATGCCAGGGTCCTCTCATAGTAAATCTCGCAGTTCGGACCGCTTTAACCCGCTTTATTGCCTGACTAAACTCCCTTCCGAAAAGCGAGTTGGATCAAACTTACTGTCACTACAGGCTCTCTAACTGCAGCCCGGCAGAACTACACTCTGAGTTTCACTAGCAACGCTATACAGCGCACTATTATCTGACCAAACTCCCTGTGAATAGTGAGTCGGCCAAAGTTATTGCCGCTTAGGCTCCCTGAACTGCTGTCTTCTCAGTTTCAGTCATAGCCTGGCAGAAGAAACTATAAGCTATCCGGCACCGCCGGACACAGTCGCTGCCTGGTTACAAACACAGTAAATGCGCTCAAAGCCAGCCCAAAGATGGCCCGGCTTAAGGGCATTATAATCATATCAGGGTTTTTTCATTATTTGACCGCCTTGCGCTCAAAGAAGACAGCTCGGTTATGATTACATCACTTGTGCATTCTATTACCTGACCGTGTTAACGCCGCGGGTATAGGCTCATAAGCCTCCAAGTTATTGGACAAGAGTGCTTGTGACGTATGAGGCCTCCGGTTTCCCCTAGGTCCGCTCTTAAGCTTCAAGATTCCAGACCATATGGCGGGATTGTACTGTGTTCCCCATGCGTCTTAGCAGATGCAGTACGAGTGAAATGTCGAAAGGGAATGTATAGGTTACTTGCGTAACCACTGTTCCCTGAGACATGGAACGAGTACTGCATTCCGGGCCGTGCTATGAGAGGCCTTCGCTTCAGTCGAACTAACCTGAAGATGGCTGGCGGTCCCTTGCCTTAAATAGATGAGGGTCATGCCCCATCACACCACCATGGCGCCACCTGCTGTCATTGGAGCAGAGACATCACACGGGTGTGGTCAACGGCATTGGCCAGCTGTTCGCGGGGCCTTGCCCATTGGTTAAAAATACTCCCCAATACAGCGGCCAATGGCCGTGCAGTTTTAGTAAATAATATAATTTAGTTTTAGAATAGGCTTCAGTTAGGGGGAAAAAGGAGTTTTCCCCATGCGTCTTAGCAGACGCAGTACGAGTGAAATCGTACTGTCTCAGGGAACAGTGGTCATGCAAGTAACCTATAATTTGATGAAAGGTTTTGATCCACTTCGAATGTTGACTACTGTATATATTAGTGGTGGGCCATTATCAGTGTTAACGTGGTGCGTTAACATGCGACTCTTGTCACGCGATAAAAAAAATATCGCTGTTAATCTATTCTGGGTCTATACTACGCAAGCTATGATGACTTTCACCTTGATAATTTAGTGTGGATGTATACCTAGCCGAATTGCACTGTAGCCCTATTTGGACGAGACTAGTTTTCTAAACTACTGTACTTGTGAGCTTTGATTCTTATCACCTGTCGTCCGTGATTGTCATATACCATTTTGGACGGGACTAACACCTCTGTGTTTATTACAGAGGTGAGAGGGTCTGTTTTGTACATCGGGGCGTCACAGTGATCACACGCTCTGTATGCCTGCATTGCTATAGTCATTCAGATTGATTACAATTAGTATAATCACAAATACAACTATAATAATTCAACTATTATGATTTTTATTTGTAGTAAACCCATGTTTCATTTTGATAAGTTAAACAAATGTAATCGAGTGCAGAAATGAACGTGTGTAATCATACCTGATATTGATATTACAATAGCCAGTCTTAACAGTTTACGTGATCTGGTTCTTTATTTGTATTTATCTATTTCTTTTATATATCAAAATATATTAAACGTGTGTGCGGTAAGAGGATCTACGGCATATCGCATTGGCTAAAACACACAAGGAAACGCGTTGTGAAAAATAATATCACAGATATCGCATTCGGACACTAGAATTATCATAGAGGTTGTGAGAGAAAAACACAGACATGGCAGATTCGGATGGTATTAAAATCACCAAGTACGTCTGTGAAACAAAACATTCTCTAACGACCCCCGGTAAAACTAGTGCCGTCCGAATAGGGCTTTACTTTTAGTCATTATTTAGGTAGCACACATATTCTGATTGCCTTTGGCAGAATTCAAATCAAGTCATTTTTATCTAGATTAATAAAAATAATCTATGCTCACCCCTAATATATATATATGTATATATATATACATACACACACACACACACTCTCTTCATGCTGTGATTATTTAATATGCTGTAAATTCCAACATTCCCATGCAACATCCTAGGAATACTCTGGAGACCATTAGCCAAAATGCACCATCTCCTCAGGAATGCTTGGAGTGCATTCTTTCCACATAGGGTATTGGGAGGAGAGCCACAAAATGGCATGCATTGATTTGTAGGGCAAAGTGCAGCGATGAGAGATGAGCTGAAAATAGGACAGCAATAAAAAGTGAGTTAGCAAGGGAGAGAGAAGGACAGCGAAAGTGTCTGGTTGGGAGAGTTGCTGGAATGTGAGTTGCTCTGTCCAGCTGTGTGTCCAGAAGCAAAGGGGCCATCCAAATGCAGCAAGTAATGAATATTTAAGCCCCCAATCTCTCGGGCTCCTCCCAGTGCAGATTAAATGAGCATGTCTTGCATGCAGGGGTCAGGAACAACGCTTTCTTAACCAACACTAATCTCAGGTCTTGCACTGTTTAGATTCTGATTGGACAAGGATGAAAATGTTAAATTGTAGTCAAAGAAACAAGACAGAGGCTGGAAAAAACTTGGCCAGGACTTAAAAAAAAAGTCTTGAAAAATCATGGATGAACTGGGGAAAAAAAATGAAATTCATTCATAAATATTTCTTATTGACTATAAAATGAATGCTTATTGTATGATCAAAACATCAAAACATTTACACATTTGTGACCCTGGACCACAACACTACCTAAAACACATTTTAACACACACGTATGTGTTCCACTTGATTAGCCTGTGTGCATCTGAAGTGTGCATCTGAAGTGCTTCATAACCTGTGTGCATCTGAAGTGCTTCATAATCCACACGTCTACCAACAAGAACCAGAAACATTTTCCAAGCAATCCTAAAACTATATCCTTCAAAGGTACCAGTAAACTTATATTTAAGCACTGTGGAAAGACTGTAAATCTACCCAGAACGGGCCACGGTCTAAAGCTGATAGTCCAAGAAAGAAATTAACTTAAATAAAGGCCATCAAAAGGCAACTAGAAGTTATCACAAATAGGTGCATCAATCAAGAACAGTACACACACTTCCTAAATCTCTTATGGATGAAAATGAAAGCTACTAAAAGTGTTTAGTTGAACCTAGCCAAATCTAACCCATCAAACGTCCCCGCAGTGAAGCCTGCTGTTTTAGGGATTCTTCCTTAAATCAGGGATTGAAAAACCCATAATAATCGAGGAAAAGATGGAAGAGTAGAGAACATTCTTCCTGCAGAAAAAAAAAACATGTTCTGAGTACAAGAGCACAAAGACTGAGACTGTCTCATGGAGATATAACATGTTGGGCAATAAACATACTGGTCTATTTTCTGCTGGGAACAGTTTATCTTAACCTTGGCATGCTCCATTCCTTCAGAGTGAAAAAAAGCTGCAATTTTCAAGTTAACATTGGATGAAGATTGAAGCTGTATCTCAAGCCAAGATTACAAGTGTGCATAGTTTTCATCTACACTGTATGCAGAATTATTAAGCAGGTAAGTATTTTGACCATATCATAATTTTCATGCATATTTTCCAACTCCAAGCTGCATAAACTTGATTGCTTACTGGATTTGAACACATTACATGTATTTGTGTAATAAGGGAGGGTGTGGCCTAAGAAGACCAAAACCCTATGTCAAGGTGTGCATAATTATTAGGCAGCTTCTTTTCCTTAGGCAAAATCGTCAAGAAAGACACTGAACTGACTCTGAAAAGTCAACAGTTGTAAAAAGTCTTTCAGTGGAATGCAACCCTCTTAAAATTGATATTGGGACGCGATAACATAACCATCAAACATTTTGTCAAAATGCTCTCAAGAAATATGTTGAGAAAAAAAAGCTGCAAATCAACTGTCAAAGTTTTGAGAAGAATCAAATGTTAGTCCACCAGGATCCCATTATTAACCAGTGTTGCCATAGTCTAGAACTGCAACCTACCTGAAGTGACAAGGAGTACGAGTTGTACATGAGTTGAAGCATTAAGACTGGGCCAAGAAATATCGGAAAACAAATCAAAGCTTTTATGGACTGATTTTTAATGGACCAGATGGATGGGCCCGTGGCTAGATCAGCAATCAAGCAGTGCTACAGGAAAAAGTCTATATCTTTCAAGTAAAGGCCTTGAAACAATAATGACATGGCCTCCTACCTCGCCTGATCTAAACTCTATTCAGAACTTGTGGGCCTGTTTTAAATGAGACATTTACAGTGAAAGAAAAAAGTACACCTCCCTAAACAGTGTATGGGAGGCTGGGGTTCCTGCTGCACAAAAAGTTGACTGTAACCAGATCAAGAACTGCCATACTGGAAGGCTAATGACTGTTTTTGAAAAGATGGGTTGATACCGGTCATTGATTTTTTTTTTTTAACAATTAACAATCCAACTAAAATAAACCAAATCTTACAAACGCAGTGTCCTAAATCTCACAAATGAACAACTTTATCAGAATATATTGCAACAGTAAAAAGTTTTAGTATACACTGCAAAGCAGCTCTTGTCCAGCTCTTTCAAAAGTTTTTTACATGGCTGGAACTTTACCCAGAAAGGTTGATTATGACGATAAGTACTTATCACTAAAGCTTTATTTATAATATATATTTATTAATCTCATATATTGTGAAGATATTCCCCCAGAATTAAATCATCTTGTTGAGTCTTTATGTTCTTAGACATATTAACTTTGGACTCCAAATCTGAGTCAGTTGTTTTATTGCCCTCATCTACTGTCTTTCGCACATTTAACATCCATAATTTTATGGCCAGGTGGAAGCAAAAAGACACATAAAGGAGACGTCATTCAAAGCTGCAGATTTAGAGCAACATTTCTGGACTCTCCAAGTATAATACAAGTATAGATATCAGATCACTACTCGATCAAAACCAAACATTTCCTTACACAAGAACAAGCTCTGTGTCAGAATACTTGTACATACATGTTGGCTATTGAAGTTGGGCCTTTTGCCAATTTTATCTCCCCAAACAAACAGGCTTTGCTATAGCAACAAAGCAGTGATGTTTGGCTTAATTTTACATTCACACAGTCAGTGTTTGGGATTGACAACTAAATTCAGATTACTAAATAAATAAATGTTCTTATTTATTTTTAATTTTAATAAGGCTTTTTTTTCTTGTCAGTTTCAGAAGAGTCATAGAGTCATAGATTTAAGTCATAGAATGTATACATTTTTTTGTCATTTTTAATGAATGAATGAACAAATCTGGACAAAAAAGTAATTGTCATTGACCCAAATATCAGAAACATTTAATGCATATTTAACATAATCTAAAGAACAAATACAGTCGTCAAATCAGTTTTATTTTTCATGAATACATGAATATATTCAGCTCTAGTAGACAGGATTGACTTCCTTATTCTTCTGTGTTTATAGCACAGCTGTGTGAGAAACAGAATATTGTATTCTTTTATCCAAATAACCGAAGACAAGTTGCCAGGTCAAGACTCTTGGTCCCAGGGCTTAGAGACTTGATAGAGGTCAAGTGGGAGTATAGTTACTTCAGTAACAATAGAAGTTCCTTTAACTCCTTGAAAATGAATCCAGACCTTTCCTTATTCAGGGAATGCATTCATTGACCTCATTCCCTTATCTTGACAAGCAATAACATTTACTTTAGGAAGGTAGTTTCAAGTACCAGCAGCAATTATATCAAAAATATGAAGAAAAACACCAGAACCAGTTCTGAACCATAAAATGTTAAGAATATGGTTAGTATAATTTAGTATGCCCATGAGTTTCATGTGCATCGACTAAATGAGGCATTGGTTGACAGCACAACAGTCACACCTCAGTTGCTCATCCTGATTTCTTTATTAATGTGCAACTCCATTATTTTGGAGCCACTGGGCAGAGGACGCTATAAGAAAGCTTCATGTCATCAGGATGGCTGAATGGGCAACCAGGGAGAAAAGCTTTTGGAAACATGAACAATCACTAATTGGATGAGAGATTCATTGGCAATGAGGAACAGGCTCTTATGCAATCTGAATGATGAATGGGACTGAAGCTCTTATAGTTGTGCACATGTTTGCTGTATGGGTGGGCTGAATTTGTTCGTTCTTTAAATTCCGGCAATGAACACGTCCAAATCATATTTCACATTGAGTTAAGGGTTCCTATTTGAATTTACAGTTTCATTTATGCAATTAAGAAGAATGTAATGGCTAGACGGGAAATGCTCTTCCTATGCTGTAATGTGCCGTGCTGCATATGAGGATTCATTTTCCTTTTTTAATTAAATTAAATTTAATTTAATTAAAAAAGAAAAAAATATCTCAAATCAAATATTTATTTGTAAAAAAAAAACTATTAAAAATATAGCAAATATCTGCAGTATGAAGTAAGCTGTTTTGCATGGCATGTTTTCTATAATACATTTTGACCGCTCCAGACATCAACTGTTAACGTCATCTGAATTACAGTAATTAGGAGCTTCCGACAAAGAGCCATTCAGATCTTCATTGGACTCGTAACTACAAGTTGGAAAATTATATAAAAGCTAGGTTATTTCTCTCAAACATCATATAAACAAAACCCAAAAACTCAGCAGCTTTTCAACATTTTCTGTCCACATATTTTCGTCATTTGATTAGGGTTAATGATAATGTGCATTTGCTTTGTTGCTAAACCGTTTGTAACTGCATACAGAACAGAAGCCAATTAACATAATGATTTTTCGCTGTCATTAATAACCAAGCAACAAATGAATCTATTTTGGCGTTGTGCTAGCATCCGTGTTAGCAATATAAACTCACACAGACAACTCTATGATTATTAATGGTTGAAATAAGAAATTTCAAAACACTAAAGAATTTAAGTCTGGTTAATAACAAAACAAAGTATATGGCTGGGGGAAAATGCAATCTCATTAAACATTAAACAAACAGGAATAAGAGGATTTCATCCAGAACGGAAATAACAAAACCGCAACACAAACAAGGTGTAAAGACAAGTGTTGAGTTGCATAAAACTTTAGTTCATTATGCACAAGGAAAGACTGATTCAGTGAAACGTGTGGTCATTAAGCTCTAGAACTGACCACAGTAACCATAATCATCGCTTTTGAGTCACTAACTCAATGTACATAAGAACTGAATGAATGAACAGCAGGGATTTCCACTGGCTGAACTGTGGTGTCCAGGCTCAGGCCTATAGTGTCACGACCTCGCCTCGGTCCGGGGGGTATTAACACTGTATAGGAAACTATGAATGATAGCAAAATGACGCAAGCTAGAATGGAATGTGTCTATGAAGTCGGGCAGCCATTGAAACTTACAGCCATGAGGCTAATGATCAATTCCCTCTGCTGCAGGGATCTTGTGGGTTAGTTTAAGTCAAGTCCGTTTTGTCCATATAATGAAAGTATTAAAGGAATACACGCATCCTAGAGTGGTAAAAATGACTGCTCAGAACCTAAGTTCTGAATTTAATCTGTATTTCACCACTCTGGCATGTAATATACAAACCTGAATTATGAAAACAAGATGCCAAACCATATGAATGCAATATTTTCCACTATCATAATATGTAATATTGCTTGCAGGACACTGAAGTATGTGATTTTTCTTTAGGCTGGACTTGAAATTGCCTTCATTCATCAAAGTATGCTAGAACCTCAAATGTCATAAGGAGACCTTACAGATACAAATTTTCATTATAATTTAACAGGAATCTCCTGAATACCACCAAACAACAAATGGTCATTCCTAACATTACTGTGTCCGTAATACATTATAATTGTGATAGAAGAACAATATATTCATCAGCAGCATGTACATCAGCTAGAAGAATTACCATTTACTTGTGTCATTCCCAGCCCATATGAATTTTGTTCATCTTTGAAACATGAATGAGAATATTTTTAATGAGAAAATACTTGAAAAAGTCCATTCCATCAAAACACTACAAGTTTATAAAGACATTGTTATATGAATAACAATATAAATCAAGTGGTTTAATCCACATCCTCTAAAGAAAAAAAAATGTTTTTTATAACGAACAGATATAATTAAGGCTTTTATTCACATATAACATTAAACACGGGGCTTATCAAATATAGTATACAGAAACTGAAATGCACTTGCGTGAACCACATGTGAACATCTTGAACATTAAGAATGTCTGCAAGAACTTATCACATTTCATGTGCTCTATTTGTGAAAATATGGACAGAAATCAATTTCTCTATCTATCAATCTATCTATCCGTCTATTTTGGGGAAATGTATCTTTTTAATGTGTAAAATATTATATAGTATAAAGAATTTCAAGCAATTAACTAAGCAGGTACAGTACTGTATATGTGATACCATTAATCAAAGTAAGAATTAAGACATTCACTGAAAATAATATAATTTAGGTGTATTTTTACATTTCAAGAAGCAGCTCACCCTTTGTTCACAACTTGCCTCTAAAGCTTGCCAGAAATGAAATACACGTCAGTATCCACGAGGATGCAAATAACTGTTGAAGCATCATGTTTCGACATTACATACAGTACATTTCTACATTTATCTTTTGTATTAATTCATAAATAATAAGCTGAGAAGTTTAACACAAACCTTCCCCCCTTTTATCTATACACACTACCCTCCTATCCACACTCCTTCAGCAACTACATCATGCATGAATCACCACTCAAGGCTTTTTAACATTGTCATGCTCTTTAAACGGGGGTTTAAATCCTTGTGGACCTATTTAAAAGTATTGATGAACCAGAACTCACCGGTGTCTGGTGAGTCGTCTCTCCGATCACAGAGAGCTAAATGCACACAGTATTACAAGGCTGCTTCACCATTATTGCTTCTGCTTCAAGATCTCTATCCCATTGCAAGTGTCCACAATGTATCCATCTCTTAGCTGACTCTCTCCAATACACATTAAACGACTCCTCCTCTTACAATAGCCCCACCCTTAAAAGCTTCATCATCCTCCGACTATATTGTGTCTTTAGTCTCAGTGAAGGAACCTCCTGAGAATGAAATAGGACCCAGAACAGTACCTTGTGGTATTCCTCAGCCGATGAACTACAAAAACTTTTTCTTAATCCAACCAGTAACATCTATATCTCAACTATAAATGAAAGTGCAAACTGTCCTTATTTAACTAAACATTCTGACATAGTTGATGTAAACAGTCACATAATCAGAGGTTTGTTTAAGAAAATAGTTCACCCAGGAATGAACTGTCTCTCATCATTGACTCTTTGAGTCCCTCATTTTGCACATCAAATCTACATGACTTCCTTTCTTAAACTCAAGAGATTAGCCATTTTAAAGAAATGGTAACAATTTTGGTGTCCATTGATTTGTATTGTACGGATGAAAAAATATATTTCTCAAACCTTTTCTTTTATGTTACACAGAACATAAAACATCAGTTTTGCAATGACATGAGTAAATGATTTAGATTTTTGGGTGAACTATTCCTTTATTTCCAGGTTGGCCCTCTAAAAGATGCATGTCACTATACAGACACATCTACTGTATTTTTGCAATATCAAGCAATATCATACACTTTAAAACTAAATTTAATCACAAAAATACATACACTAGATGAACAGCATTTATTGTACAGTTTATTGTACAATGTTAACATAACTCCCCTTAATGTTCAGATTGTACATGTCAGACTTATCTAGTAACTAGGATCTTTTGCTATTTTTCTGTTTGCTGGTGCGTTGTTTTTTGCAAGTTACATTTGTTCAATGTGATAAAAAGGTAACAAGGCAGCATTACTTTAAGAAGCATTTTTACCCAATTGTTTTTGGGGTTTTTAGTAGTAACGTAAGTTATACTGAATCATTCTGTTCAGGTTTTGAATGGAATGAATAAAACCAATAATACAATGTATTTAAGATCATACCCACGTGAACCCAACCTGACAAAACATTTTACCTAACATTTAGCCTTAATATTAAGCTGTGAATTATTGCTCTACAGTATTTGATTCTAATGCTGCAACACTGAAGTTTCCTTTGATTCTAGAACAGAAGCCACACCTCTCAGCCCTCTCTCGCCCACTGGTCTTATTTACTCACAAGTTCTTTTTTAGGGCACCCTTCACCCGTTTTTTTTCCTTCCAGTGCACACTCACAGGTTAAACTTTTGGGTAAACGCTCGTTTCGAAAAAAATATATAATATATAGGAGTGAGAGTTAAAATTAATCGCTTACCTTTCTATAGCGCAGAACAACCGTGTCTTATTCACTGTATATGTGTGAGTGTGTATGTATGTGTGTGCTGCTGCGCGCTGGACGCTGTCAGGATCCCAAAGGATCCTCCCACCCAAACCAAACCCCGCCCACTCCAGGGCAACACCACCCCGTCATCAGCCACTAGCGTTCCGCGTTCTGGCCAGACCCCCGCGCGACCCAATGTGTGCGTTGAATAAGCCGAGCGCGTGACACGGCTCGGAGCACACACTGTTAAAGCATTACCGACAACATGGCTGTGTACACACACACCCAAGCACGTTTAACACATTGTTGCTTACCCTTTTAGTGGTTAAACACTGAAGTTGTATCATGTTCTGGGGAATAAATAGTCCACACGAGCTCATGGATCAGGGTTTTGAACGTTAAATCATTAAAGTTAAACGTTAAATAAATTATGTGGGTCGTGCCGTGTACAAAAGGACAGTTGAGCTTTTCCTTGGGCTCGTTTTATTAATATTATTATTTTTATTTTTTGACTGTAAAACTACAAGTGAGGCTACTTACAAAAAATGACCACAGTAAGAATAGTTTCTACAAAATAAATAGGAATTAAAACAATAAAATACTACTATAGGCTACTAATGAATCTTAATGTACTAATTTTTCCCCCTTATGATGTTAATTTCTAATATTTCTAAAAAAATAAATTGGGTTCTCGTCCTGTCCTTCCCTGGAACAGCACAGAGTGTATGGTCCAAAGGGTTAATTGTCAAGAGCTTTTTCCAAATGAGTTAAAAGGTGAATAGCAGAGGGACGTCAGTAGTGTTGTCACACTGAGCTGGGCTTTGCGTCTGCATGATATGCCATTGAAAACCTTATATAATCCCAAAAAAGTTTCTAAAAATTAGTCCCGTGAGAACAGTTGTATTGATCAAGATGTGCATGTCATGCAGTGATATTGTGAGTATGATGATTTCACTTTTTGGGCATGCAGAATGCGCAATCGTTAGCCTACTTGCGGTCTTGTTAAAGGAGCCGCCTCACAGCTAAAGAGAATTTGTTCACTGGCTTAACACTGAACAGTTATTTTATTTAGACTGTAGACAGTATATTTTTGAGAAGAAGAAAAAAATGCAAGTGCAAGAGTAATCAAGAAAATTATACCCCATTTTATTTCGCCCATTAAAGCACACGGAAGTTTCGAACTGCAGACTTTAGCATTTTCTTTTTCTTACTGTGTCTTAGGTAAGAAGATATTTTTTGCACAGGCTGATTCCACGGGAATGATAAGAGTAGTTATCAAAGGGTTAATTCACCCAAAAAAGAAAATGATGTCATTAATTACTCAACCTTATCCTTGTGTCCTCTTGCGGGTTTGGAACAACATGAGGTTGAGTAGTCAAGTCAAGTCAATTTTATAGCGCTTTTAACAATACAGATTGTAGCAAAGCACTGAACTTTATCAAATAGAACAACAGAGTTATGGTAATGTATAATGACGATAATTAAACTTTATTTATCAAATGCAGAGATGGTCTCTGTAGTCAAGAC
>JAUMHR010000070.1:4873938-4885456 GCA_032361145.1 Enteromius fasciolatus
TGTATATATTTGTAAAATAACAAAACATTTAAAGAAACACCTTTAAAATAACGATTAAATAAAAATTTTACCGCTTACCGCTTCATTTAGACTGCTGTGATTGGCAGGTGGATTCAGTTGC
This sequence comes from Enteromius fasciolatus, assembly GCA_032361145.1. Classification (NCBI taxonomy): domain Eukaryota; kingdom Metazoa; phylum Chordata; class Actinopteri; order Cypriniformes; family Cyprinidae; genus Enteromius; species Enteromius fasciolatus. The sequence continues at coordinate 4,874,060 of JAUMHR010000070.1, forward strand.
AGCCCACCACCTATACTGTAATGCAACAGCAAATACCTGCATAATATATTCAGGTATAATACTGATAGAGATATAGAAGTCAGGCAGACATATGAAAAAAAAAACACCTCAAAGCAGCATTAACATAAGAACTTCAATATCATTAGGATGTCAGTAGGACATAAACTGCCTGAAACTAGGCAAATTAGTATTGGCACTGATGTGAAGCAGCATATCACTATAAATAAAGAAGGCTGTGAATATTGTCTTAGCATTATCTGCAACAGCATTAGCACACATTCCTAAACAACAGATTTGGCGATGGTTAAACCCAAACAGTGATGCAGTGAAGGTTTCTAGTGTCCATAAGAAAGCGGTGATGTTGCCTGGATGGTTCCAAGCCTTCCATTCACTTGCCGTCTTGTCTGTGTGACAGGGACCTGTGTAAATTAAAAAAATGTTTTAAGTCTTTTTTTAAAGAAAATCTGTATGATGGTATGTCTGGTGTTTTACCGTCTTCAGTACCACTTACTGTCAAAGAAACATCACAGAAACTAATATAAAATAAATAATTCAGCTGCAGTTTTTTTTGTGGTAGTAGTAGTAGTAAATTGATCTAAAATAGCATTTTTCTTCTGTAAGGATTATGTGCCAGAGCTGTAATGAGACTCTTACCTTCCTCAGTCGTTGTGCCCCAGAGCCTGAACGAATGGCCTCCAGAAGGGCCTCTCGGGCCACCTCTGGGTTTCCTCCAGCAGGCAGCACTATAGGGGGCTTGACTGGAGCTGAAGGTGGAGGTGGGGGAGGACCAAAGGCTGGAGGTGGGGGTGGTACAAAAGCAGGAGAAGAAGTGGGAGGAGGTGAGACATTTGTCTCTTCCTCAAGCTTCCTGAGCTGCTCCAACTCCTTAGCCGCTCCTGATTTGGTCTAGAAGTACAACAATAGCATTTATAGTTAACTTAACCACAACCAGGCTGCATAAGCAAACAACATACTTTTTTCCCTAAACAATTGGTTAAAGTTTGATGCACTATAACATGTGAATTTGCAGCACTGACCAATAGAAGTTGGTTGGTTGATTTGCCAGTGACATTTGTGTGGCCATTCACTTAACATGAATGAGGCATTCAAACAGTGAGTAGTACTACTCAGCTACTTCTTTATAATAGCACTGTTCAAGAATGTAAAGTGCTACAAAAAAGAACTTAGCATCCAGTTCATTCTTTTTTGCCTTCAGAATTTCATAGTACAGAGATAGCTATAAGTCTTGGTGTAAAAGTGTCAAATTGTTAGCTGCTGACACTTACCGTTGCTGTGCAAAATTTCACTAATTATTTCAGTATGAATCTGGCTCAAGATTATGCAAATTCCCTGCATGGATTATTGACACTGGACCTTTTTTGCCCCCAAAAACCTTTACTAATTTGACCACACCTTAAGAGTTGCAAAGGGGCAGAAAATATCTGGCAAATTTCCGTAAACCTTTTAAAACTTTAGGAAACTCCAGGTTTTTTTTTTAAACACTTTGGAATTTTCTGAAACTTTTAGAACAGCTTCTGAAAATGATCTGCCCCTTTTCAACCTCACCATACCTAGTGTATCACTAGTATTAAGCTTACCTTCTTCAGTCTCGCAGAGTTGCTTGGAGCTCTTAATGCTGAAAGAAGCGCTGAACGTTCATTGTCTGCATCATTGTAAGACGGCTTTCTAACTATGCTCTTTGTAGACAAGTCAGACATCTAAACAGTGTGAGAAGCAAGACAAGACAGATTTAATACATTAAAATGTTTCAAAAAGCTGATACATTTACCTCTATGCTGTGATTCACAGTTTACCTTTTTGAGCCGTTCAATGCCCTCTCCAGATTGAATGGCCTCCATTAGCGAGCTATGGACAGACATTTCCCTCTGTACAGGCTTAAAAATAACAGGCTTGAACTTCTTAACCGGTCCAAACAAGTTACCCTGGTTTGGTTCAGATGGAATCTCAGATTTGTCTAACTCTGGTTTCTTTGTAAGTGGTGGACGTGTGGTGTCTGTTGGCGTCTGTCTGGCAGAGGTGTCTGGGAACTTATTGATTGATGTGGCTTCTTCAGAAAAAGATTCCATGGGTTTAATGTGAGCAGACATGTGTGTAGAGGGCTGAATTTTGTTATTTAAAAGAATCGAGTCCAAAGATTTGGTTCTGTCTTCGCCATGCAGAGTGCCTTTTTCAACACTGCTTGTTCTCTCAAAGCTTGCTGGCTTTTCTGCAACATGACTGAGGTAACTTTGCACGTGTTTAGGGTGTCCAAAAGAAGGCACTGAATTTTCAGGGGGTTTAAAAGCAGTAGTGGGTTTGTGTGTGTTCGTAAGTCTAACCTCACTATTAAACTGTTGATTTACAGGTTTTTGAACACCAAAAATGGACTCTGATGGCACCTGCTTGATATCTGTTTTAGTGTTGGGAATGCTATTGTTTTTAGCAATAGCAGAAGCTACGTATTGGCTGGAGGTTCTTCTGGAGGGTATAAGAAAAGAGAAATCTCGCCTTTCAGCTGTTAAAGAGGGATTTTCTGCAGGCTCTGTGAATGAAGGCTTACTTGCCACTACAGATACGTGCTTCCTTTCCAATATAATGACCTCTTTGTGTGTTTCCTCGGGAGGTGTTTCCACTGAAAGTTTAGAGATTCCAGAAACAATCAAGGGTTTTAACACATCAGTGTCTTTATTGTTTACTATAGGTCCCTGGTTGATCGTAGTTGATTGGTCTTGCTTCTCCGCAGTGCTCCAGAATGCTTTGGCTTTGTCCAATGGGGATGTTTCTGAACTAGTTTCAACACTGGGATTGCCATTTTTCTTTGGGCCAGTAGAAATCTGTTTCTGTGTAACCATGTTGCCCTGTTCATCAATCTTAATGGCACCTATGATTAGAGAGCCTGTAGGCTTGGTCTGAGACACTGTCGGTTTGGGAGGGATGACGGTGAAGGTTTTCATTCCAAAGCGAGAGAAAGAACTCTGGGTGATCTTACCCTGAGTTGTCGGGACTCTGGTAATAAGTGTCCTTTCTTCATAAGAAGTCTCTGTACTGAACCTCTGAACCATAGGGGCTGTCGTCAGTCTCTCATCAGGAAGCTTTTGAATGCTCTGAACAGCAGGACGCACAAAACTTTGGGACTTCTGTGATACTTTGTCTTTCTGACTCTTCAGTTCTTCAATTACAGGTTTACTCTTAGCGTCAGAGTTAAAGACAGTCTTCTGTTCCATATCGTTCCATTTGTGCTCTACAAGCTTAGTCTCTTGTGATGGCTTCTCACGGGTTGGAGGTGGATTCATGGTTTTCTCAATAACTTTGAGTGTAGTCTCTTGTGACTGCTTCTTTATGTCTGGGGATGGGCTTCTTTCGGGAACAGACTGTTTCTCCTCTGTCCCGCAGGCATTGTTGTTTTTGTTTTCGATAGCTTCACTTGGTGCACACAATTGGCTGGTGATGTTTCGAGAGTTGTGTAACAATGCTGCCTCGCACTCACTCAAGCTGCACCGGTCATCATCAAGAACATCATCAATGGTGGTCACTGGAATGTCCAAGTCAACAATGGACACAGGTATTTCATCATGCACAAACACAGATGTTTCTTCTGAGTTATTAACATCTAAAATTCAGAAAAAAACAATTATGTTGTAAATTAGGAAAAAAAAAACAGAGGTGTTTGTACTGATAATTTGTGTTGAACACAATGATAGCACCCGTTTTTTTGAATTGTTTACAGGATGTGATGTTTTCTTACACCCATAATACATTGACTCACATTACTCATGATGTCCTATATAAGACACTTTAAATTGTACAATCACATTGTAGTTGGGAGACATGTTTTCGATAAGTTTCTGTAGTTTCATAAATTCTCTCATACGCAAAGTCTCTGACACAAATGTAATTAATCCACACTGTAAATCACTCATCTTTAGATTTCATTAAACCCATCAAACTGCTTATATAAATGTGTCACATGATACGTGACTTATTCATCACAGGATGTGTAAGCTAACAAAACCATGTACAAAGTCTTTTTTTAAATATTTTGTTTCATGTACTGCTGAATTGCAGCATTCATTTATAGGAACCTTTGATGCTTTTTACTCAATGAGAGTGAAATAGAACTGTCTCAATCAGAAGGTGCTATTGTGTTGTCATCTCCACTCCACAGTTTACCTTAACCACTTTTGTAACATTTTTCAACTGTGATGAGAACTAAAGGTATCATGACCTTTTAAAGTATTCATGAGAAAGTATAGCTAAGTGGTTTAAACTTCATCAGTAACTTTATCTAAGAGTAATTTACCTGTCAGATTTGCATCTAGATCAGCCAGGGTGAGCTGAATCTGAGCAGTAATCTCTGGGTCTTCTTCATATCCATTTTGTCTCTTGATTGACTGATGTCCTCGCTGAATATTTCCGCTACTGAAAAGTCAATAAAACATTTTTGTTTTATTTAATTTATTTTTGGTTGTGCATTTTTAACAAGAAAATAAAAGAACGTTATCAACTTTAGTAAAGCTGTCCTTAGTATATAATTACTCTCAAAGTCGTAGTGCAACATAAGAATTAAAGAAATAGGACTGTTGCCTAATTATTGAATTTATTTGTGCCATCAGTGTAGCAACACAGTGTCCCATACAAGATTGAAGTAACAGTCCAATATCAAATGTAGAAAACAAACTAAAATCTATTTTTTGTATAACAGTACAGGATCTACAGTGTTAGATCAGGGGAGGAACTTCTGTGTGCTCTTTGTCATGTAATCAATGAGGGTCAGAGTTGTATTTATTAACAAGATTCCACCTGCCATTTCTTAACTTTTTCCGGACTCTCTTCACTTGCAAAAAATGCTCCCATTAATTACATATAATAATACATGCACCATGCATTGCAGAATGATTGAGTAAGTTGATGTTTTGACAACACAAGCCCAGAAAAATGTGTAGTTTAACACCTTAGGAAAAGGCTGCTTTTAAAGATGACTAAGTGGAAAAACTAATAGCCCTTTTCTGAAAAAAAGGAAAAAGCATGAAAAGATAGTATAGAGTCCTATAGTGGAGACACAGCCAGAATGAGGAGCTGGAAGTGAGGCTTCGGGCTTTGGCAGAGATTCCACACACATACATCTGGATAGCAGTCAGCACTTTCAGCTCCATAAAGCAAACTTTTAAAAAGCCAGACTCCTCAGTCAGTCCTGTAGGTACACCAGTTGGATGGTAATGGATGAACGTAAGACTGGCTGAACTGGCTGAATGAATTGATGCTGGTAAACGAGAATGAGAAAGAGAATGAGAGAGATAAATTCTCAGCAGTGTCTCCACTCAGCCTGGAAGAGTTTTTGATTCCGGTCCAACTGAGACATAAAAGTCTAATAAATGTATTGATCTCATGAAGTTCAAACAATGTGGAGTAGTATTTACTCAGTGTAGTACATTTTAAACGATGGTATTTCGATGATCCACTTTAGACATTCTACTAACAGTAAGTAACTTTGCAACTACATGTAAACTAGCAGTCATTAGAGTATTAGCAGACTGTCTGCTTAATATCTGCTAACACTTTATTTTGATTAGTCCACAACATACAAGATAGGCACTATCACAAACTTTGCAAGTATGTATCAACTTATTCTACTAACCCTAAATCCACCATAACAGTCTACTCTGAGTTAGCAGACATGTCCTCACTACATAATGAGAATTAGTTGATGTGTAGTTAGGGTTAGGGTTAAATTACAACACACTGGGCCAGCTAACCAATCTGAACCCATTGCAAAATTTCTGAGGGAGGGGCTTCATAGAACCAGGAAGTAAACAGTAAACATCTTTTTAGGAGAACAGAAACAGCATTGTAGAGTAAAGGTAGAAATGCAAAAATGTTGGTCTCAAAAGACACCTGTAGTCCGATCTGGGGTGCAAAATAGTTATGGCCATTACAGGAGGAAAGTCTAAGCAGGAGAAGGCTACTTACAAGGTCTGCAGATCTCCTACTCTTTTAAGAGAATTCAAAGCTATTAGAAGAGCCACTTCAGTAGCCAACAACTTCTGCTGGCTCTAATGGCACAAGTGGAGCCTCTGATAATAAACCTTCCAGGACCACAGAAAGGTCCCAAGAAATTGTGCCTCAGCCATTGGCACCTTAAAAGGTGCCTCTCCACAGTAGCTACACTAATAGTTATGTGGTTAGGAGAAATAGCAGCCACATACAGTATACCTTAAGCATAGCAGGGATAACCCTGCACTCTTGGAGGAACTGTGCTGTACTGTGCTGTTCAGACGATGACTCAAAGGTCTTCCATTTTAGGGCAGTTTTCTTGGGGACCGAGCTCTGCAACACAGAATTATCTCAACAACCCCAGTTGAGAGACTGGAATTTATAAGCTGGTTCCCCTCAGAGACCAGACTTAATGCTTCCAGATATCTACACGCTTCCAGATTGACCCTAGCACTTGTGACAGAAAATTCTCTCTGGACAGCAATCTCCTAAAGAGTGCTGTACAGGAGAGACAATAGATCTGACAACCAGATTTAGGCTGGCCAGAACGCAGCTACCAATAATATAGGTTCAGTCTTGGCAAATCCTTGCTAGAATTACCAGGAGAATAACTACTGGAGGAAAGACATATAGACTCTGTGTCCAGCTCCAGTGGAGCCAGAGGGGACAGTTAGTTTACTCAGAGGCAAGTAAATTCACATCCACTACCTTCTCACTCTTCACTTCATGACCTCTACCATATGGATTCCACCACCTGTGGGTGGAGTTGTCATTCCCTCAGCACCTGCTCCCAAGTTTTCATGCCCCAGAATGTAAAATGTCCTCAGGGAGCCCACTTTGATTTTTCCTCAAAGCAGGATCTGCTGTGACAAGAGTGACAAGAACACAGCCCACCCAGGTAATTGATGTAATAAACCACTGTAGTGTTGTCCATGCTAACCAATACATGGTAGCACCTTAGTTCTGGGAAGACGTTTCAGTCCACCCCTGAAGACACTGAGGGAGGTCAGATTAACAATGTTTTGTTATACTCAGTATACTAGAACAGCCAAAGCACAACCTATTGAGAATTTTTTTGTTTCAAGCATGACCAGGCCTGGCCAGAGGCTTTTGTTTGTTGTGGTGCTTTATAGCTAGAGTAAAGTGGTGTGTACATGTACATACCTTTGTCTGGAGCCCCAGGTCGCACAACCCTCATCGCTGTCACTGGAAGAGTCTTTGGACTGGTTACAAGGCAGAGCCGAGCCACTGTTTAAAGACATGGGTGACACAGACTGCATCCTTTCTGAGGGAGAGACTGGGACGGACTCCTCAGCCATGCCCTCTGATGCTGCATAGCCCTGGTCTGCAAAACTCTCATTGCTGGCAACAGATGTTGTTTCCACTTCCTGCTCTGCCATCTTCTCTGACATAGACTCATGTGCTGAATGCAGCCAGGCTGAGAATAGAGATAAAATGTCAATGTTATTTATGACATAAAATGCAAACTGATGACTTATTCATCACAGGATGTGTAAGCTAACAAAACCATGTACAAAGTCTTTTTTTTATATTTTGTTTCATGTACTGCTGAATTGCAGCATTCGTTTATAGGAACCTTTGATGCTTTTTACTCAATGAGAGTGAAATAGAACTGTCTCAATCAGAAGGTGCTATTGTGTTGTCAGTACACTCATCTATCTCCACTCCACAGTTTACCTTAAAAAAACATTGCAAAAAAAATCTTTGAGGGGCTCTGCATTGAAGATTTAAGAAACCAGAGTAAGCTAATCAATTCAGAGTTACTAGAAATTTACAGGCAGGTCAGTTTGATGATGGTTTGAGCTAAACTCTACATGGCAGTGGACCTCCAGGGCCAAATTTGAGGAACCCTGCAATAATGGGTCAGCATTTTAGAATGGATCAATTACATAAAATGCTTCTTCAATTCACCAGAAAATAACAGAATAAGTGCAATACGTGCTGGTACGCACACTCTTGTTAAAGCGAGCATGTGAAAAGAAAAGCATAAAAGGAAAAAAAAAATGTTAAAGCTACAGACACAGACAAAAGATTCAGGTCAATCATTATTTATTTTCAAAATTATTGCAATCATGCTGCAGTCCAGTGTTTGTTTTGTTATTTCTACAAAAAAACTATAGTTATGGAGAGTTACCATCAGCAAATGCAATGCTTTTACAAGCTGTCAATGGGATGATTGGGACCCAAGTAATGGCTACAATTTGTTTCGTACAGCCAATAAAACAGCTGATGTTGCCCAGTATGTCATGGCTTTAAGCAATAAGGCTGTAAAAACCTAACTTATGAGCCCAGGTAGAGAGAAAACATCTCAAACTATATCTTGTCGGAAAAAACGCTTAGGACCACTTAGCACCTAAATGTTTTGAAAAGCCACAAAGCCAAAATGTATCTGTTCTTTTTAGGCCTAAACAAATCTGAACTGTGTTGTCTGTGTTTTGTTGTATATGAAAAAAAGAAATGGTGAATAAAATCAAATGGAATGTGGGTCATGAATTAAAGCCAAACATAACTCACTTTGTTCTTGAAAAACTGCTTGTGCCTATTCTTCGAACTGCTCTCTTTTTCTGCTGTTCCATCATGACTTTCTCTCTTTTTCTCTAAACCCTAAAATCTCTCACGTAATCATCTGTTATTATAATAAATGCAACTGCCTTTTTCAGGTTATTCAAATCAGACAGAAGTGATGAAGGAGGATTTACTGAGGAACCTCGGGATGAACTCTGGGTGTGTTGCGAGTGAATGTGTGTGTGTCTTCAGGTTTGGTAGTTAAGCTGACGAGAGGCCTGTTCCTGGATTCATTGTGACTCACAAGCTGTTTCCCAACCCTTTCCCAGCAGAGCTCATGTATACGCCAGCTACAACCACAGAGAGAGTTTATGTGCATGCACACACGATCAGTGACACATGACATTTTGTGCCATGAGTAAACAAACAGTATCACAAAATTAGCCATTCTCCTGAAATCAAAGCCACACTTCTAAGTCTGATCTTGATGAAATTATTTGACTGCATGCACAACCATGCAAAGATCTCAACAAACCAACATGCTTAATGAAACAAGTCATCTTACTTTGTGGCAAAGCACACAGGCAGATCCTCCCAGGTGACAAATCATTTCACAATAGTGGTGTTCCTCTGAACACAATTTTTTCGATAAATTCCAGCACACTTTTTTATTGGACCAGGAGCCGTAAGTAGCACTTTATTAAAATATCCAAAGAAATGACTAGTACATAGTGATAAGTAGTGGCTTATTATAAACTGTAGTTATGTAATGTCAAGCAGTGAGAGCTCACACTGACCACTGTTATATGATTATATGATGAAAAATTTTTGATCACCTAAGTAGGGATTCATTATTACCTATAATATCTATGGACCAACTTGGTTGAACTTTGATTTGTACGTCAAAGGTTTGCAGATGTTAATATTTTAACAAAACCTACAGTTTTTTTTCTCTTAAGTAATAATAAAATAGTATACCAAACAGCTTCTCAAGAATTTTATTCTTTTAAAAGGGAGTATTATCCTGCCATTTTAAGCTTGCCCACAAAAAAATCTACATTAATTTTAACTCCTCCTCTAGCACTTCTTCATTTTAGCATAGGGGCATATATGGCACAACCAAATTTAGTATTTGGAATAAATAATAGAGCTGGACAAAAAAGTGCAATGTCATTAACCAGTATATCGTTTATCACACCCCCAAGAGATATATCCATAGTTTGTTTACGCTATGTGGAATTACCTCATTATTAAGTCATCATGCATCATGTAATGGTATACACCTCCCAAATAATCCTGTTTTAAATGAATAAAAACCTCTAATGTAAGTGAAAAAAAACAGGGTAGACACACCTCCTCAAATTATTTAATAAGTCACACAGTCAAACATAAAATGCGCAAAATCTGAAAATGTTTTAGCTTGCTCTTGGGGGCAAATGCATTAATTAAAACAGCATTTAGCACTTTATTCATGATAATTAAAAGCTGAGTGTAAACAAAGACATTCTTTCTTGATTGTGTTCTTGTTTCCCTTCATAAATCTGTGGTTTTCCTAACTATAAATACAATTATAAACATGGTCATATATGTATATGTATGTTTTAAACAAAACAGCACATACTTTTCCCTTCTGGAGAAACCAGCATGCAACCTCCTAAAACAAAACCTGTGCATACGTGGTTTGTAAACTGTCATTGACTTGTGAACATTACATCACATGCTTTAATATCCCTCAAACCATTTCTGAACGTCAGTTTAAGCTCCTTTAACAAATGTAAATAAAGAGCAGCGCTCCAGGACTGATGCCTATGTAACTCTGACCATGCTGTACGCTTCCATTCCTTCATCTGACTTCTCAAGCTAACCAAATGCAATAGAAAACGGCATATATTTACATAGAATTAAAAAAAGCTTTAGGAAACTAAGCATAGGGGGAGCAATAAGAACAGTGTGGAAGACAGAAGCAAGTGAATAGAAACCCATCAGGCAGAGGAAGGTGATAAAAGGAGGAAAAGTTGGAGAAAGGATGGACGTCAGTTCACCGGCGTCCAGAGTGCATTGAGATAGGTGCACAGCAATAGACTGCAGTGGAAAAAGAGAGAGGAAAGAGCAAATATTGCTCGATTACAATGCAATATTTAGTGTGTAATTGTTTTAAAATCACTGAACATTAAGCCATGGGAAGTTTATTGCTTTTATAAAATGATAATAGTCAAACATCAAATGTGTGTGCACAATCCACTCCCAGACATAAACAGTTACATCCACCCACCCACATAAAACAAGTACAAGTTTAGGAGTGGCAAACACATAGGAGTAAGTCAGCAATGGCAACCACATAGGAATAAGTCAGCAAAATTATCATTTGGAGTTACTCCAAAAATTGTGATGACTGGAAAAGTAGTAACCACAACATTTTGCTTGCTATAAGACAATCTACAAAACAAATTAAGGATGCCAACATTAACCTATTCACTGAGACATTATTCTCTGACAATTACTATGTCAACTGATCCTGCATTTTAAGGCATGATTTGTTAAAATGCCAAATTATATAATGATTTATAATCAATATAAAGTGTTCTTTTCTTAAGTACATTTTAATGTGCTGACTAACATACTAAAGAATGCAAAGTACCTGTGGTTCATTTTAAGTGCATTTGAATGTAAATATGAACGTATTAGATTCGTAGTTAATGTATAAATTTGAAATACATTAACTACGACTCTAATATTCAATTAACACACTAGGTGTTAATGGAAAATTAGATAAGTAGTTAATGTATTTTTATCTAATTATCCATTAAAGGAGCCATATGTAAGAAATGGCCAAAACTGGTACTGCAATCACTTTCAAAAATACTGCTGTGCGGTGTCTCC
>JAUMHR010000070.1:4909497-4921772 GCA_032361145.1 Enteromius fasciolatus
AGATTTCAGCATTATTAGTAATCTGTGTGTGCATTTTCCTTGATAACAAGCAAGTTGAGTCATACCACTTGTTTATCATATCACAATCGCAAATCGCAATTTTGACCTTAATAATCGCAATGTGACATATTTCCCAAATCGTGCAGCCCTAATTCAAACAGTCGAAACATAATAATGAACGCTTGTGTGTGTTGATTCATGCACACGTGTCTGTTCTACCTTTGATTTCCTGCGATTAAACTTCAGGAAGCCCAGCAGACTCTTTTTCTCTGATCCACTTAGACTGTTGGAGTGAAGAGATTCAGCTGTAAGAGAAACATATTTGTTCAGCATCACAAACACGCTGCAGCAACTATTATAAGGTAGAACTGAGTCAAGCAATGTCACTGTAGTTGGAGTGATTAATTATGAGCTGGCTAATGAGAACAACGGAGTACAGAAGATAAAAGATTAAGCATACGCATTCTAGTGCTTGCACACAAGCAAACCAGTAGCGTTAAAGGTTTTTTTTTTTAGGATTTAGACTTTGTCTCTATAAATGACGTCACACCAATTTCACAAAAATCAAGATCAATCTATAATTTACATACGCTACCATTTTAAAAAGTTTGTGGTAAGATTTAAGTGTAACAAATGATTTCTATGTAAAACAAATGATGCTAAATGCATAATTTGATATATTCAAACAAATAGTTATTGTAAAATGTAATAATATTTCACAATAGTACTGTTTTACAGTCATTTTAAATAATAAATGCAGCCTTGTTGAGCATAAGACATTTTAACAGTAAAAAAAAGCTACAAATTTTTGAATGTTAGTATATAGCCAAAAATAAATAGAACACAAAAAGCAGTACAACATTCAGACAATAGATGGCGCTACACTCCCGCAAAGCTCCAAAGCCTCGATCTAAGTCAACAAAATTAGATGGAAAAACACTAAAGCCTCTACAAAACATAAAAAATAATTACCAGGAGAAGTTGCTCTGAACACAAATGCATTCAGAATGAAAGCATCACAGTAACAATAAACATGAAAGATAAATATATAAACATAGGCACTGCACGTCTTGTTCAATTTCTACTAACCAGGCCATCTCGAGTCAAAAAAGCTCCAGCATGTTTTATGACAGGAAGCAGACTCTTAGCACATTGAAGACAGTTTAACTACACATACTGTAAAGCCACTGTTAAAACTATTCAGCCAAAGTCATGCACATGGCATCAGTACCTGAGTAGTTCAGGGCAGGTGTCGAAGCCATTTTAGGCTGGAGAACTGGAAACAATCAAACCAGCATAACATTTGAAGGCAAATAAAAGTGAATGGAAGTTACATTTGGCTACACAGTGCAGGACAATGAAATGTTATAGGCTTAGTGCCTTCTGTGTTTGCGTATACATTATGTAGTAACACCTCTGGCTAAAAAAAGATACTATAAGTGGATACATCTAAGAGTCTGTCTGAACAGGAGGTGTTGGACCTGCCAATAAAAGATCTTTAATCAAACGTAATCTAAACTTGTGGTTTCTCAGCTGTTCTTCACACAAGGCAATATGAAACAACATTTACCGACACTACAAACACAGAAGACGCTGTTGGACATAAAATTGTTTCCCGCCAGGCCACTAAAACTTAACTGTGGCAAATCTCATATTGTGAACTCTATATATATCAGTGATTCCTGGGGAAATAACAACTGTATCACAGTTTCAACAATGTTATTAAGGAGCACAATCATTTTTAACTGTGGTCTCCAGACATTTTAATCCCATACCTAGTGTTTGATCCAGGACATAGAGTTCCCTGATACCCAGCTCGCTCAGGCACTTGTCCAAGTCCAGCTGTTGGTGGCTGATATTGTCTTTGAACAGCAAGACATGGGCCGGGTCAAACTCACACTTCTGACAAATCACGGGCACCAGGGTATGCAGGGGGACCAGTGGATTTACACGAACCACGGCCTTCTGACTGCGGTGATAGTTCACCACCAAACGCACCGTTTTCTATGTGATCAAAGAAAGAGAAACAAATGCGAAGAATGAGAGAGGTTCATTTAAGGTATACCTATATATTATCTCACCAAAAAAACGGCATAACTTTCTTTTTAGTAAAATATTTTCACTAAAATATTTTTCACTAGCTATTGAGTTTATAATATAAAATAACAACAACAAGATTTGCTTTGAAAGGAATAGTAAAGAAGTTAAATACAACTAGCTTCATGCTGTCAATTGCCCTAGTAATTAAAATGAACTGTCATTTCTTTCTTTTTTTTTTTAAAGGAAACTGAAACTGATTCTTCCGAAAACTGGAGGCAGTCAGCTACGTTGTATTTAATCTGGAATTTTTTTTAAATGGAGGAAAAAATTAAAATCAAGAGTAAACCGACCAGACGGTACCTAACATTCAAATGCTCTCTTCCTGTACATGACAGCAGTGCAGCAAACTCACTACTTTGTGGCTATTATCATATGCATGATCAAGATAAGATAAGATGCAACACAGATCTCTGAAGTTTCATATGAGAAGTGGGCAAAATTAGACTTTATATGCATGCTGCAGTGTCTTGTAGAGGAAGTATCACACCAACCACAATACATTGCTTAAAGAAAAGCTTCTTCTGAGAACAGAACTTTACATTACATTGAACACCAATAAATCACATTATCTAAATCAGTTACTCATACACATATAGCTTCTGAAACGTTCAAATAACTCTTTATTTAGGCAGCTAAATGTAATCCTAGCTATATAACAGTAAATAACCCACTGTCAAAATAGGCACAGAAGACATTTAATGCATTCCGTTTCCTGTATATTACTGTGCAGAGAGACAAGGGCGCACCAGAAAAGACTGAGGTGTCACAAAGTGGTACACAACTTCAGCTTTGTTCCACATTTTAGATAAAGTGTAATCCAACTTGAAGAAAAACTGTTATTCCACTTTCACACATTCTCAGACTTACATGAATATGAAACAACATTTACAGACACTGGACACTCAGACACTCACGCTGTAAAAACAAATAAAAAAAAAGAAAAAAAAACTTTGTGTTCGCATGACCTCAGAAGGCAGAAATGGTTAAACAGGTTTTATCATTTGCTATGAAATTCTTTAGACATAAATAGAGATACAATAGTACAAAACTTCTGTAAGAGGGCTGTCTGAATGACTAGAATAGCTGGTCTTCAGATATTGTTTAGACATATCATCTCTCTTCTAGACTATATATATTTATAACAGAATTCTCACTTTGTCAGATAACCAAAGTGTTGAACATCCTGATCTCTACTCTGGTCAAACATTTCTAAGTTGTGGTCTATATCTGTTATCCTCACTAACATTAAAAAAAAATTGTGTTACTCCATTTCTTCAGGCATACATACTGTGTTGTGTGCTTTCAGCTGCACAGTGACAGATTGTAATGTTGTTCTAGCCGAATCAGAGGTCAGAGCCTCTAACTCAGCCCAGAGGTCAGACATGTGGTAGTGGTGCAAGAGAGGGGCCTGCAAGCCAGGCTGAAGAAGAAATAATGCATGGTAACTAAAGGTAAGGCTCTCATCAAATATTCAAACATGAGAGGGAGGAGAAAAGGACACTCGAGCTCGAACACTTTTTATGATCATTCGACCCTCAGAACAAGATGTTATCATTTAAATACATCAATTTTAGCCTTTTTTACAGTTAAAAGAGATTTTTAAAAAACATGCAAACAATATATAAACATGAGTAGCTGATAAATAGCATGGATTTATACTAGTCTTTATATTTCGCGCTATTTTTAATCCTTTTTTAAATATTTTAAGTATTCGCAAATTTAAAAGGTAATAAAAATGCATGCATAATAACTACACAATAATTATTAAAAGTTAAAAACTGTTTTAGATTAAATACATCATGTGTCACTAAGTCTCTTATTTCTAGGAGTTGGGGTCTTTTTAACCCCAAAACTACTGCAGTGAAGATAACACTTGCTCATACAATGAGAGCATTCAATATGGCTGATGCAGTTAAACAAGTAGACTTTAGCATGACATGTGCACTCTGTTCATGTTGACCTTCAAAGCAAATTATTTACTATACGATGTCTGTCAACAATTGTCTTGCCAGTAGTAGTGTACCCAGTTTCATCACGGTTGCTGCTGTCTGCCTAGAATTTAAAGCTCTTTAAAAAGTCAGTGATAGCACCATGAGGCATGAGGTCGAAAAGCGTAATAACACAGTGTTTCGGAAACTTACCTCTGGCACTTTGGGTGGAGGTTTCCTGATCACCTTGTCCTCCAGCACTCGTTCTTTGATCAGGGCGCAAGAGACGTCCAGGGCGCCCAGCAGGGCATTGGGCTTAAAAATGATGGGCTGAGCATCGGGTGACAGCAGCTCCAGAGTATGATATGATGGATTCAGGTGATACTGACTGCACAGATCCACCAACAGATCCATCAGAGCTTTTCTAAAGAGACAAGAGGAGACATAAGGACAGAGAAAGATAGAGTTACTTGACGGTTTAGACTTGTAATTACATCATGTGATGCAGACAGGACTGTGATAGGGCGATAGAGAGGGAGAGAGAGTCAGCTTGAATTACAGGTGTTACGTAAAGCAGCAAATTGCTACATGAATGCTGGTCTTAAATGCTTGGCTTCACTGACCAATTGTCTGTAATTTAACCTCCATCTACCAAAAATTGTTATGTAGACATTCTTAAGAGGGTTTTCAAACACTGCTGAAAGACATTTGAATAAAAGTGTTTGTTGAAATTACACATCGTGGCTACTATCTAGTCCCAGAAAAGAATAAATAAATCAAGAGGTAAATCTGATACTCAATTTTCAGATCAAATGTCATTCACTGATAAAAACAATGATATCTCAGTCTTCCTCTACTCAAACTGTACCTTTATGGCTATAAAAGAGCTGAATTTTAAATAGACAGTGAACCTCTTTTATGTGTGTAAATGTCAAAATTTGTGCAAAAAAAATTAAATACAAAGTCCAATATGTTTACATTAACTATGTTGCTAGCATGCTGAACGACTCATCTAAATACAAACGTCTATTCTTCTGACACTTCCTCATCACCATGGAAATATGTTATCACATGGTAAACACTATATTATCCATTCTCCAAACATTACTTTCTTTAGTATTATACAGTAGTTCCATTTAAAAGGTTAATAATGTCCTAATTTCGTACAAATGCGTATATTTCAGTATTTTTCATATATAAATGTTGCCCAAATTTCAGTAGCAACCAAATAATACAAATTGTCATAAGGAGTCCAATTATGATACTGTGGTCCTTTTATATAAAATAATAAATGTATACGTATCTTAGAACTGAAAAAAAAGGAAAAAAGAGCCACAAAAAATGACATTCTGCAATAACAGACACTGAAAACCCAGCAGAATGTGTTATTTTACAGGGTTTGGAAACCGCTGTCTTTTACAAACACACCCTGTAAAAAAACAGTTTTTCTCACTTTTTAACTAGTTTCTTGTTTTTGTTCATGTCTTTAAAGAATGGATGTAAATGCAAGCCAATCTCTTAGTATATTTGACTGAATCAAGTCAAGGGTCAAACCTCCACAAACATACTCAACTTAAAGACATGCTGGAGAGATTCACATGAACGTTTTAATGATCTAAACACATTTAGGCCCAATCCCAATTCTACCCCTTACCCCTACACTTTCCCCTACCCCTCCGTTTGGCACGTTCACATGTAGGGGTAGGGGTGTCTCAATTCTCTTTTTGTTGGAGGGGTAGGGGGAAGGGGAAGGGCTAGATAGCCCTCAAAACAAAGATTTTTCGGGACATCACTTCAAACGAAGGGCTAAGAGAAATTTCCAACATGGCTGCTCACTCGAGCAAGCAGACCCATAAATGTAAGTAATTCTTGTCATTAATAAGGTTTTTTATGACAATTTTCATTATATGTATATTACCATCAGTCTTGTGTTTATGTTGATGTTCCGTAAAGAAACGTTTGCAAAAAAATCGCTAAAGTTTGCTAGTGGAAAGCATTGATTGCACAATATTAGGAAATATATTTTTTTGTCATATACCGGGTGACTTGACTGCATGTGGTAAAGCATTGTTTTGTTACGCTAACAGCCATATGTGTACATGTAAATGAACAGAGCTTACATCGGCGCATGTCTTCTGACGTAACGCTAGTGAATGAATGAATGGCGCATTTATATAACGCTTTACTGTGTATTGCCATACACCTAAAGTGCTTTACAATCATGTGGGGGGGGGGTCTCTCCTCAACCACCACCAGTGTGCAGCATCCACTTGGATGATGCGACGGCTGCCACAGGACAACGACGCCAGTGCGCTCACCACACACCAGCTACAGGTGGAGAGGAGAGAGAGAGAGATACAGCCAATCAATGGATGGGGATTATTGGAAGGCCATGATAGGAATCATGATAAGGGCCAGTGGGAATTTGGCCAGGACACCTGGGTTACACGCACCCCTACTCTTTACAATGAGTGTCATGGGATTTTTTTTAATGACCACAGAGAATCAGGACCTCAGTTTAACGTCTCATTCGAAAGACGGTACTGTATTGACAGCATAGTCAGCAGTGTCTCCGTCACTATACTGGGGCATTAGGACCCACACAGACCACAAGGTGAGCGCCCCCTGCTGGCCTCTCTAACACCTCTACCAACAGCAACCTAGTTTTCCCAGGAGGCCTCCTATCCATGTACTGACCAGACTCAACCCTGCTTAGCTTCAGTGGGCAACCAGGGTTGGGCTGCAGGGTGATATGGCTGTGACAATGGATGATAACGTATAACAGTGTAGTAGTGGTGTCCCATTTCTTAAGGGGAAATTTTTAACCCTTCCCCTTTCCACTTCATTTCAAGGGGCAGGGGAAGGGGCGAGGGGTAGGCAAAGGGATAGAAAATAGAATTGGGATTGGGTCTTAGACTATGAAAATATGCCAAATTTCGATTTGTGTGTTTAATTTTTTTTTTTCAAACTGCTCTTGTGTTTGACATATTTCACACATGATGTTAACACATGATTGAATATGTGAAGTTTGTGTGCTTTTTCTGTAAGTTAACATAAGCAGTCACTTCACGGTTACTGTTAAAGGGGTCATTTAGAGGTTCAACCACTTGTATAAGTTGTCTTAACTGAAATGTATGTTATCCGTGTCTGTACAGAGCTTATTATATAATGATAAAAATCAAATCAGTGGTTGTTTTACAATCTCTGTAAATGTTTTCCCCTTTCTCAATTGACGTCACACAGTCGGAAGCGCCTCTCACGATTGTTTACTGACAGCAGAAGGAGTGGCTTCATAAGAAGCATTTCAAGGTCCTGGAGTGGCCTAGTCTCCAGATCTCAACCCCTTAGAAAATCTTTGGAGGGACGTGAAAGCCTGTGTTGCCCAGCGACAGCCCCAAAACATGCTCTAGAGGAGATCTGCATGGAGGAATGGGCCAAAATACCAGCAACAGTGTGTGAAAACCTTGTGAAGACTTACAAAAAACGTTTGACCTCTGTCATCGCCAACAAAGGGTAAATAAAGTATTGAGATGAAATTTTGTTATTGACCAAATACCTATTTTCCACCATAATTTGCAAATAAGTTCTTTAAAAATCCTTCAAACATTTATACATTTCTGTTACAAAAACATGTTACAGAAGACATGTGTGAACCCCCGGAGATGTATAGGTTAGTTTTACAATGGATACATGCCATTACGAAAAGACAGCGGTATTTAAAGGATACAAATCAAAGACTTGTAGAGTGAGGGCAGGTGTAAAACACAGGTGAAACTAAATTGGGAGAAACCAAAAAGACACAGACAAGGGGGGAAAACCAGGACAAGACAGACACGGAATGTTACATACACCTAGGATGGCTTGGGGGTGAGTAAATGTTGGGGTAATTTGAATTTTTTTGGGTGATTCCTATTCCTTTAAAGAACGCACACAGACTATTTCTCAGCAGAACATGTATCTGTCAGAACGAAAATATGCTGATAGAGCCTCCCGGCCCTAGTAAAACCCCACCTGAAGACCTGGGTTATGTTGCTGTACTCTGTTTAGATATTTTTGAAGGTCACTGTGTATGATTTCTGTGAACATTTCCTGTCCCAGCTCTATTTATTAAAAGTTAAGCCACTGAGCCACCAACCAATATGAAAAATAAACTGTTTTGATAAAATGTTTTAGCTAATGGCAGTGCAATGAGCACATTCACCTGCCATCCACATTGATGGTGGTCTGATACCCTGTAGGCAGACTGATATGGAGATCCACAGTGGGTCGAAGCATGTTTTCCCTGCTGTCTCCCACGGAAGATCCTCCTCCATCAGGAACGGCATTACGGAAGATCCTGCGGGGGGCAGGCTGAGGGGGTTGAGGTGGAGGGGGGGCCTTGGCCTTCATTCTCCTTCTGTTGAAAAAAAAAACAATCAAAGGAGCAAATAAGTAAGGATTTTTTTCGTTGTACTTAAAGTGTGGCAATGATGTTACACAGAAAAGGATCATCAGAAAATCTTCGGTAATGGCTACACAATATGCATGTATGAGAAAGCCCATACAGTACTTGGCCTGTGGGCATGTTTTTGGAGGCTTATACTAGAATAAACCTGATATCATTATCAGGCTCATTACACATTATCATAGTACCTGATGAGCAGAATGTATCTAATGAGACAGTGGGAGCCTATCATGGCTTTAAATAGACTGTTTAATGATGATAAACAAATTTACACATATCAAAGATATGTGTGAATTTGTAAAATCTCAAAGTGTTTAGTGCTGGTGCATCACGCAAAGGTGTCATTATGATGTATCATCTTAAAACCCACTAAGAAAACTCTTAATTATGTGATTTCTTTGCCTCAACCTAATGTCAAAATGAACTTAGATGAAATTAGATGAAGCCATCAAAAAACAGTTGTTTATATCATATAATCAGACCAAAATCAAATTTAAATGTTGTATTTGTATAGTATTTTTGAAAAATGTGTAGTGCTTGGTGGAAAAACCTAGTTTTATGACAAATATGAAAACATAAAAGCAGGAGCATGTTTTGTAATTTAAAAAAAAACAAAAAAAACAAAAACAATATGAGCAAGTGGCATAATGATGCACAAACAGGTTGATGTGCAGGACGCCTTCTAAGTAGCAATAGTTGACGCCTTAGAAGTGAGAATGAGTTGTATCACAACAATAGTTCTGGCATTAATATGATTACATGTTTGGTTTAGCAGCATATCAATTGCCAGAACGTAAAAGAATCGCTTATTAGCCAAAACAATACACTGAAAAAACTGCAGAATGTATTGAAAAGGCTAAAAAAATAATATTAATTCAACAAAATTAATGAGTTTGCACTGTTGAGTTAATATAACCATATGAATAGTTGATAACTAGTAACTATAGAAGGACTGGATCGATTCTTAAAATGATTGGGCAATAAAAAAAAGAATACAGAATCCTTAAAGATCACAATGTACTGTAGGCTCATCATGATGTCATAAACAAGCAAATGTACATTTAAGGAAACATAATCAGTGAGTTGCCATGCTTAAAAGGTCGATGTGATAATATAGTATCATGTCACACTGCAGTAATAAAACAAAGGCCTATCTTTTTTAAGCCTGAGTCAAGATTGCTGGTTGATTAGACTGAACTTTCTGACCATAAATAACACACAACATTAAACACTCTATCAGCTGACATTACATAACAAAGTAGAAGAGTAGACAGGCAATCCAAAATAAACAACAATAGAATACCTTCAGATAATCAACAACCATGTACAAGTACATCTAATAATGTCTAATAAAGTCTATCTTAAGAAGTATCTGTATTTCTACATTTATGAATACCTGTAGTAGATGCGTAACACACATTCCATAGCAGGTTAAAATTAATCAATGTTAATTCATTATTCAAAACATTTGGAGAGAAAAATAGATTATGGAAGTTTATCTTCAAATTAACGCCACTGTAGAACTGTAGCTAAAAACGTTTTGGGTAGTGGGAAAGGTGAAGCAGCAGTTAATTTATTATTATTGCTCTTATTTACTTACTAGGCCAACAGCATATACAGTACATTAAAACCGGTTGAAATATGAGAAATACAATGCATTGAAGCAAACTAACCAACAATTACTTGCTCTATGAGACTGCTAAGCAACAGACAGTAACATGTCAAAACAATTTCTGTCAAGACCTTAAAGCGGAAAACTGGTAAACCATTAACCTCCTTTGAAGTAAAAAAAATAATATTTCAGTTATTTTTCATAAACTAGGCCTCAAACATCTTACCACAAAACCTCTTTTACTTTCAATGCCTCACCAACACACAAATATACTGAGAACAGATAAGCGCTCTTTTCGCTTCAACTGATCAGTCAAGCAAATTCCCTTTCCGAAATACAAATATTAGCAGTAGATAAAGCCATCCTACTACTGTCAAAGCAGCTGAGAGAGTCTGTCTGTAGTCCGTGTCCAGGAACCACACAGATGGCGAACGTCTATGATCCTGGAACACACTGAAAGGCGTAGAGCGTGTGAAAACGCAAAATTGCTTAGACCTCGAGCATGCCCAGTTAATGATTTATAAAGACTTGTGCCAAAATGCCTGCTATCAACACACTGTTGTGTCATACTACAGATTATGAAACCAAGACTGCCCTCTGCCCCGGGACTGTCAATGGAATGACCAGCTACTCCAAAACAGAACAAATGAATGATAAAACACAATGATTTCAAAGAGACAAAAACTAATAACCCTATCCTAATTTACTCATCCTCATGTCAATCCATGTAATTTTGTTCAGATTAAATATTAAAATTAAATATAGTAAACAGAAGTTCAGCCATGCTTTCTTGACTGACAAAAACCAGTCAGGTTTGTTCTTGTGTGTGAATCATTCACAGTTGAATACAAATCTAAATGAAATCTCTTTACAGATGGACTAAACCATAGTCCATAACCGTACTATAACCATTACCATAACCATTACCTTTGCAATGTGCCACTTGAAATTTCGGGGTTGTGTCAACTTTCATATTTGATTACAGAATTCTAATATTTGGGTGAACTGTATATACCTTCAAGGCATTGTAATATCTTGATAATGTCTTGAAAAATTGCCTGTTCTTTTAAATATATTCCATTAAAATATTCCATTATTTATTAAATATCTATAAAACAGCATAAGATGAATGTATATTATATTTATGAAATATGATGAAATATTCAGGTTTAAGATTTACTAAGGTTTGCCAACAGTTCTATAAAATGGAAGTCATTTTTAGTAGTTATGCCTAAGAAAGGCATGTTTGTTACCTTGGCACCTGCTGGGATAGTGCTCTTATGTGCGTATGTGTTGTACTAAGTGTGGAAGAACACACCTCCGGTGCTGACAGGAACAGGACATTTTGAAAGTGTGGTTTTGTACCGAGCTCAGTGACTGCTCAGATCGCACACCTTGTCCAACAAAGAGCCCTTTAGGCTTGAGCCAGCTTCCCTGGGAGAGCAGGAAACTCTCAGCTTCTCAGCTGGCAGCACCAAACACACAGCCTTCATTGCGACTAGGTTACTAATGGATCGACTTTGTCCTTTTGAGATGACTTACTGTAGCTTTCATTGCATTGATACATTTTCACTCTAATTTGCCCTTTTCAACTATTTCTGCAGTATACAGTATTTATGTGTGCAAATTGTTTGTATATATAAAGTTTCCAGATGACATTTTGCCACAGACATTTGCCACAGTGAACACGACAATCCAAATATGCTCAGAAAGAAGAAATGTGTAAAAATAACATAACATACTATCTATAATGTAAGATAATTTCTGTTAGTGAAAAGAACAGCGGCGATCGGACGCCGAGGTTGCGTTGGTTCTTCTCAATAGGTGAGTAACACTGTGTCTACACCAGACACCGTGCCGCAACAGCTAAAGAATGCCTGCACTGGACGCAATAATGTGACCGTTATAAACAGGGCCCGAAATTAGTTAATTTGTGGATTAGTGGATTAAAAAAATCGACCGGCCAAGCCAAAATATTTTACCCACCAATATTCTAAATGATTTAACATAGATATATTATTAGATGTAAAGTAGAAACTGTGCAGCTGTCAGCTACAGTATCCAGTCAGGTGCAATGTAGATCCCCTGAGGATAAATTACACTCGCTCTCTACTATAGGAGAGGAAGAACTGTATAAACTTGTTAAGTCATCTAAGGCAACAACATGTATTTTAGACCCTATTCCATCTAA
>JAUMHR010000070.1:4951726-4968244 GCA_032361145.1 Enteromius fasciolatus
ACGATGCTGAGCCGGCATCGCGATGCTCCGCCCCGCCGCAGAAGCAGCAACAAGCTCGCGAAAAACACACTTAATCTGTGGCGGCAAATTTATGCCATTAATAAGCGAGCGCGGTAAATCATTTCCATTTTCACAGGAAAACAGATGTACATGGGAAGAAACGGGGCCGCGAGCTCATATCAAACCCTTGCGCGCACTTGATGTGTCATCCGCGCGCAATTCAAGCACTCGCTTGATGTGTCATCCGCGCGCGATTACTCCTGCGCTCAATCCTCTATCACCTGCTCTTGTGAACACTCCGAAAATAGTTGCAGCATTACAAGCTATAACACAAGAATGAAGTACAAAGTCTAAAGAAGACATAGAAACTACTACTATATCCCATTCTCATAAGGTTTAAACTCTTCAGTGAGTTGGAATACTGGTCTTCCAGTGTGACCTGACAAAAAGTGTGAGATTTAGTGTAAGCAAAGCATTAGCTCACATAAACAAATTAACAGACCACACAGACATGCATGTGTCAAGAACGTTGTTATATTTGTTGAGCTGATATTAAGAGAGAGACCATGTGCTGCTACCAGATATGCAAAGCTTGTCTCTCATCTTTCAAACTATGACACCTGCTCATTTGTGAGCTTTAGCATCATTACCTAGTATAGTGTAATTGTTGAAAAGAGTCTCAAAAGCAATATAATTTTTAAACAAAAAATTAAACATTAGGCTACTTTTCAGATAATGACACACTGGAGTTATGGTTCATATGCCAGGGTGTGTCTACAAGCTCCAGCTAGGATTGTGGTGGGTGTGAACAGGGAGAAGGGTGTAGAGACGCAGTAGTTAGTCCAGCTGATGGACAGGATTATCGGTTGTGGGCTCTATTTTAGGCACTGGGGACAGGGAGGTTGGCATACTAAAGCAGAAATATGAGCCGTAGTGCACTGAAGCAAACAAATGAGGTTTATGCCCGTGGTGTCAATGGAAGTACTCTGGACTTCATTGGTTCAACAATGAGTGTTCAGATCTCATGGAACTGGATCTTACATAGCCAGCCTTTTCACTACTTGCATAAGGTAGTTGACACGCAGCACATTATTCTGGCCAAGAACCGCCTACTTAGACAGAAGAGACCGTCTAACCAATATGCAAAACGACCAACCACAGTTCATTTTATTTTTACATCATTTAGGGTGGAGCTAATCTGACACTGATGAAAATCACAGTCACAGTGTGTGTATGTATATGTATGTTTTTGTGTGTATGTGTACTTTTTATGCTTCAAGTATAGTAAAACTTGCACTGACTGATCTTAAAACATGTCAGTGCCTTTGTTTTTAAGATGTTTTTTTTCTAAGGCATGTTTATTGAACCACTGTATAAAATCTGCAGCAAAGAAACAACAGTAATGCAATGTATGACTCCCACTAGATTGCGGGTCAAATAACTACTAAAATCTCCTAATAACTTCCATTTCAACATTTCGAGACTTCATCAGAACGATGCTCAACTCAACACTACTCAGAAAACAACTGTACTCTTCCCAGGTTCTTGAACTACAGTCTTTCTTTATCTTAGTGAAACTTAAGCTTTAACAGATTTATCTTGTTTGATAAAAGTTTTTGTCCTTCAATTTTTTGTTTAAATACTGTTTGACCTTCATGGCTGAATATACGAAACTCCAAACAGAGATAAGCGCAAGGACTGCTCGAGTGGAATTTAAAAGTACCTAACTAACTTCAAAATGTGTGTTCTGTGTGCACATTGTATTCTGATGCGTTGTGTACTGGAAAACAATTAATTGTAGTGAGAGATCCAGCAGGAGTAAGAATTCCTAATAGAGCAAAAAAACAATTAGCAACTAATTAAGAGTGAAACACCCACATGCAATTGGAAAATATGCATGGGGGAAAATCCTAAGACCTTTTCAGAGCTTTATGCTTATAAAGGATATTCAAAGGATTAATAACCCAAAAAGTCTAATTATGTTATTAATTGGAATTAATAGTTATTAATTAGAAATCTCTATGAACCACTGCTGTCATATGGACTATATTAAATATATTCTTACGTTTCTGGGCATTGAATGTGGTAGTTCCATTGCTGTCAATAAAGGATCAGAAAGCTCTCTATGATTTCATCAAAAAATGATTTCATGATGATGATTATGATGAAAATGATTATGATTTCATCATTTGTGTTCTAAAGATGAAGAAAGGTCTTACGGATTTGGAATGAAATGATGGTTAGTAATTAATCATAGTATTTTAATTTTTGGGTGAGCTAACCCTTTAAAAAATGAATTAGGGTGTTAAACCCTAAGAAGTCAGCAGATTATACCTTACCGTTTTATGTCCAATTAATGGTCTACTGAAGGGCTTTGAAACACGCAGCTTTATTCTATGTGTTGACCTTAATTAAACAAACTGGATGACAGGCAGGACATATCAAGCAGTCCTGCCCACTTTTCTAAATAGCATTTCATTAAATCACAATTTGGACCAGAGCTGTTGAGCTTGGTAAAGCTGCATTTGACAGCCACAATTTCATATTGTTTATATTATTTGTTTGATTACATTTCATATAATCCATATTGTTATAAAATAAAGCATTTTCTGTAATGTGGCTCTGTGATGGACCAGACTCGGCGCGCTGTGGCGGTTCGCATAACCAGACTACTTTTGCCCAAATGAAAAAACATATTCACACTCAATAATTAATTCATATCCCCTATATAGAGCACAATCTGTGACCACTTATAGCAGCAGCATCAGGATCTACAGGATTTACAGTTTAGGGGACAGGCACTTCATCATTTAATAGGACAGAAAGTTTAATACAAAGCTGAAGTACAGGGGGATGTCATTAAAATCGTTAATCCATATTTGCTGAATTGAGAGACCATACGTTTGGAATGCTTATCTTATAAAAATGAATTTTGCTATTGTTTTAAAGGACAATACCTTATAGATAATCTTCAAGTTAACATACTGATACTAAACGGCAAAAAAATTTAATTAAACTAGTTTTTCATCTACTAACAAAATGTTCCAATACAAGAGATCTTGTGCGTAGACTAACATTTAAACTCACTTCATAAACAGATATCAGCATTCCTACCCCTAATTTTGCAAACAAAATTGTTATATTAGAATAGGGTGTTGTCTATGTAGCAAAATATCTATGGTAACATCCTAAACTCCAAAATGACCATATAAACTATGATTTACACAGCATTATAAAAAATTTGATGGACAGCAGGTGATAAAAATCACATTTCTGCCTAACATATGATTGTGTATGTTAAATAAATTTGGTTTTCATTCGATCTGTCTGCTTTTTTTGTTCAAATACATTGCATAATATTAAAACTGAGACCAAGAATATACCAAAATTAGGCTACTTCATTCTGAATCTCATTGGATACTCATAAACATTTTGAGAAGATAGCAATGTAGCTCCCTTGTTCAACAAAAAAATGACTCTCCAACTGGTGATCCTCGTAGTTTATTTACATATCAATCACATAAACCATCACATCGTCCCGTGTACCGTCAATGACCAAAACAGAGGATCGACCGTAAGAGCTTGTACAAAAAAACAAAAACAAACAACAAAATGAGTCAACCTTGAAACAAATGCATCAAAACCAAATACAAAATAAACATATCACTCAAATAGGGAAAGCTCAACAACTGTTCAAGCTTTAAATAACCACAATCGTCCACTGCTTTAGCTATGTAATGGGGTCTGATTACATAAAAGGAAAGGGGGGGGGTTATGGGTAAAATCCACAAAGCAGACTGTTGTGTTGTCAGAGAGGGACACTGGCTAATGCTTAAATAGCTGAGATACGTAACCATCGTCAGACGTTTCTGTTTCTGTGAGAAAGCAATTCCGGTAGAGAGGAATTTGTCTCACCTGTGTGACTTGAATACCAAATACAGAGTTAATTTTAGGTACTTAATTTGGAGGTAGAAAAGCTCAGCAAACATTCCATTCCAAAAAAACATTTAATAATGAGCTACTGAGTCAATAGCAGAGGTGACAAAAGGTGTTAGAGGTGGAATACAAAAGCATCAATGCAGACTGAACAGTTATTTGTTTTCATTTCATAGTTACTCTTCTCTCATGTAGCTGCTAGAACAGAGCTTTTATCCCAGTAAGCCAAATGACATGTCAACTTCTTTAAAATAAAAGGAAAGTTAAAAATTTTCCAAATCAGAATTTGGAACGTTAATCGGTGCAAGTCAATTGTGTACTATTTAGATTTTCTCATTCCATACAGAATGTTCAGATGTTCCAGTTGCCTTCACATTAACTTAAAATAGTTCAACAAGTAATTGGTGTGTGGCTTAATCACACACAGTAATCGAGTGATAAATAGATAGATAGATAGATAACTTAAGGACACTTAAATCCATGAGAACATTACCATTTAGTAAAGGCTCTATATACACTTACCCTACAGGAGGTCTGATTGTAGCGTCTCCAAAATTCATCTTTCATAAACTAAATCCGCTTAGAATCAACGCAATGTATTACTCCTACGTCCAGGCGGGGACATTGGACTTCAGATTCACACTTATTCATAAAAGTGTCACCTTAAAAAAAGAACATGAAAATATAACGTTACTACTTAACAAGAATGAGAACTCCCCTAAGAAACCACAGCTGACAAGCATCAAGGTGTCACGGTCATGAACGTTAATCAGAACAACTTGTTGACATGTTGACAAGTATTTAAAGTGCACACTTCTTAAACATGGAAAAACATATAAAAGCATTCGGATGTTTCACTTATCACAAACGAGACTAACTTACGAACATATGCAGTCAATCTTTAACACAACTAATGTACTAATAACGTCCTAAGTTCGGAGTCAAATTTAAACAAGTAACGAAATATCATCAAAGCATAAAGCACTGATATACTTACGTGGATTCGGCTTCATAGACAGACAACAGCGGCATAGGACTTCCCAATTCTATTCTAATCCGTCCACCAGGCAGCGCCGTTCCCGCGGCTTCTCGAGCGCGCGCTCAACGGCAGCCTGGAATTCTATGCGCGAGAACGCGCCTGTTGGAAGTGTGTGTGCTTTACAGTAAACAGTAGTGTTACAGCGAAACTGTCACTAAATGACTCTCACTACCTAAAGGTTTAGAAAAGGTAACATTAGCGTAATTGGCAAGACGTGCATTTTACGTAACTGACAGGAGATTTCTTAATATATTAATATAGAATTGCTATAATAACACAATATTTTACCATGGTAAACGTGAAGCTGCAACAAAAATGCAGTCCCAGTTCAAATAGTGTTTACTCCCAGCGTCCTTAGCGTTTATTATTCTTTTGCAGTCAGTCTGATTGGCTCGCCGTTTTTATGCCCCGCCCATTTCATTTAAGTATGGTCTTCGGATCCGTTGGTCAAAATCTCATGGAGAAAAAAAATATATAATAATTAAATAAAATAGGGATGGAAAATTATGCTGCAATAGGACATCATAACACTTTTTAGCTGGTCAACATATGTAAAAGACATTTGAACTGGGAATGTTTAATTTGACAAGATTATTAATTAATTTATTTAATTTTTCAAGATTATTAACATATACATTTGTTTCTGTGTTAATGCTTATTTGAATCTAAGGTGTAAATGTGTGCAAATTAATGTATTGCCATTACAGTTCTATGCCTATTCTAAACTGAAATGCTTCTACATTAGTTTATAGTTTTTTTTTTTTTTAAAAAAAGGATAATTTGAATTCCAAATTAACGGATTTAATAATACAGATGAACTTTTTTAAATGGCATTAAAGGGAGTAAGACCCGCCTCTGGGAGGTTCAGGAAATAACACCTCCTGTGTTTGTAAAGCTTTTGACTTGACAGGGTAACAAAAATTTCACAGTTTCAGCTGTTAAAACCAAGAGACATGACAGAGGACCCAGGAACTGTGGCTGGTAGGTTATTTAGTGTAGTTATGCTACATTTAAAAGTCGTTCTTGCTTAAAAATATACTTTTATTGTTGGACATTATTTTGGGGAATTTTTTATTTATTTTGTTTTTAAATCATCATTTGTTAACAAGTAAACTAAATAAAAATATTTTATTAAGAAAATAGAAAACCAGCATTATAATGATTTGATTTTTTTAATGAAAATTCAACCAAAAGTTTTTTATTTATTTTTATTTATTTTTTTATTTACTTACCTTCAAATTGTTCCAAACCTGTTTTTAGTTTCTTCGGTTCTGCACAAAACAAGATAATTTGAAGAAGGTTTAACCGTGCACTGTTTGGTTTTCAACATTTATTAAAAAATATTTTGAAAAAAAATTTGACAATTTGAGGTTGAGTAAATTATGAGAATGATCTTTTTCTGTGCGTGAACTATCCTTGATAGATAAACATGATAAAAGTCATATAGATATTTTAAGATCTTAAAATCGTCCGTTTAAATGTAAGAAAACCACGCCGACTCTGACCAGTAGATGTCAGGAGAGCACAAACTAAAATTCAAGTTCCTGCTTGGAGTATCATTTGATTTTTGTCCACTTTCAAACCTAAAGAAACAAATGTTGATACGATTTCATAATATACTACAAACATATTATACTTTATATATTATAAATAGACATATTATTATATATTAATATAATATATTATAATGTGTTTTTTGTCTGCCCTTCAAGTTACAACAACAGACTACAGTGATTATTATAACCAACTTGAAAATGAAACTGGAGCTCCATGCAACAATGGCAACACAAAGGCTTTCAGCGAGGTTTTCCTTCCCACCTTGTACAGCATCGTTTTCATTCTTGGCTTCATCGGAAATGGCCTGGTCGTGTGGGTCCTGATCAGATACCGTCAAAAATCCAACATGACAGATGTGTGCCTCTTCAACCTGGCCCTATCTGACCTACTCTTTCTCGTGTCACTCCCTTTCTGGACTCACAGTGCCATGCACGATTGGATTTTTGGCAAATTCATGTGTCATACCATAACAGGTTTCTTCATGTTGGGCTTGTATGGTAGCATCTTCTTCATGGTCCTTATGACAGTGGATCGCTATGTTGTCATCGTCCATGCCCATAGCATCTTTTCCAGAAATCGGTCTAGAAAAATGGGTTTGATTCTGGCCTCGCTTATATGGATTCTCAGTCTGTTTGCATCACTCCCTAATATTATTTTTACCAAAGAGAAAAAGGAAGGGAACAAAACATTTTGTGGATCTGATTTTCCTGAAGGTTCAGCCTGGATGTCATTCACTTACCTTAAGATGAACTTCCTGAGCTGGATTTTCCCTCTGATTATTATGGGCTTTTGCTATTCCCAGATCATTCCTACTTTGCTCAGCATTAAATCCCAAAAAAGGCACAAAGTCATTAGGCTCATCCTGGCTGTGGTGACAGTTTATTTTCTATTTTGGACTCCATACAACATTGTCATGTTTCTTATGTTCCTGCAGAGAAAAGGCCACTTACTTTCTTGTGAGTGGCACACTGGTTTAAACCTTGCCATGCAGTGGGTGGAAACAATCGCCTTAAGTCACTGTTGCCTCAACCCTATCATCTATGCCTTTGCCGGGCAGAAGTTCAGAAGAGCAGTTCTTAAAGTCGTAAAAGAGCAGTTTCCATTTTGCTTTAGCCAGTTTACCACTTTGTCTCAACAGTTGTCTGAACGCAGAAGTTCAGTCTTCAGCAAATCTACTGAATATTCCTCCACGCAGATTGCATAGAGCAAACTTTCTTTCGTTCTGAGTAACTTACTTTTTATGTTTTTGTTTTTTTATTTCCTTAAGTTCCTCTTTTTAATGAATGTATATGAATGTTCTTGAAAGTTGACTTCCGTTTTTAAATTTTTTTTATTTTAGTATATAATTTTGTTACAAATAATACAATAATGGTATATGTTAAGTAGGAGAATGCAGAAGTTGAAACTGTTGCAAATGTGCTCCTCTTTGTGCATGTATATTGCTCGTATTTTGGATATGTAAATGATGAAGTATAATTTAGATAAACTGGTTTTTAATTTTACTTCACATTTAATCACAAGTTAGTTTTTGCATCAAGGATTTCAGTTGGGACTTTTTGGCGTCTTTCTTAAAGAAATGCATTTACAGTAGTCTATTTTGAATGTTGCTTTAATGGTTTTTAATGTTATTGTTTAATAAAATATATGATGGATTAAATTTCATTGTCCTGGTGGTATACATTTTAACTATATATGGAAAACACATTAATTCTTATATTCATTCATATATATGGTCAAATTCCTGAAAACGCTAGGGATATGTTATAGCAGGTGGGTTTATGTGAAGTGGTGGTAAGAGGGAGGTGTATATGATAACTGTCTAACTATGTCACAAAGAGGAAGAAGTCTGACGCATAGCTGTAAACCACATCTGCGTCAGTACTACAAACCACGTGGTGCCACAATCTCATGCTCGCATTAAAAAGTTAATGGCCATTTTTAAAAAATACTTTTCTGAGATACTTTACTTTATAAAATAACTTTCTGTGTTTTTGCCTAAACAAATGTTTTATCAAAAGAAAATGTTTGAGGTAAAATCTCTTATTTTCAGTAATTAAATGGTTGCACTGTCATTCTTTGTCATGTAGACAAGGAAAAAATGTTGTGGGCAACCACTTTGGGGGGACTCTATTATTGTGGCAAGGTGCATTACAGGCTTTGTTTTCAATCCTGAGAGTTTCTACTTGATTGTACCTAATCAGATGTGAGGTTTCTTCTGCTGCAGGATGAGTGCAGAGCAGTTTGTAAGATAAACAGATATAGATGTTCCAACGCCTCCAATCTATCACAACATGTGCTTTACCTCCAAGAAAATGGCAGTGAAGTACAATAACCACTCAAAATATCATTTAAAAAGAGAGACGTAATATGGTATTCAAATGAGAACATCACATGCAATAAGATAAATAATAATAAGAATAGAACTTTTAAGTCTTACCTCATTTTAACTCAGTAGCAGAGGTAGCAATTTTTAATTTGACCATGCAGGACCTCCAGCTGTTTTCTGTTAATTTAAACATACAATAACAATCTGTTATGCTGCTTGATAATAATTGGTGTATATTGATATTTTATTTATTTATTTAGCCTATTTATTATTGTGAGGAGGTAAATATTTGCGCAAATAGTTTTTTTGTTACTGCATTATTCTTTTACCAATAGCAACTAACAAATGAATATATATACAGTATATATATATATATATATATATGCTGTCATTCTATTAAAAGTAAAAAATAAAAGTTTTTGTTTACATAATAGGTTAGCTTTGTGTATATGTATATTTATTCTGTATGAATATAAATACACACACACACATAGTATATATTTAAAAAAATATTTACATGTATTTATTTATACATGCATGTGTTTGTATATAATAAATGTATTATTATAATATAGAAATATTATAAAATTATGTTTATGATGATTATTATTATTATTAAAATTTGTAGAGCAGCATTAAAAAAACAAAGTAGGCTACTCAACCAACTTGAACACCTGCAGGTACGACTAGCATGGAAATCATTAGCTAAAATTGTTAGTGAGTTAAAATTCCATGGTGTGCATGACTGCAGTTGTGCATAAGTTCTGGAGTGGAAAATTAGCTGGTCCCCACACCCCAGATCAGTCAATGAATAAAGAAAGATCTTAGTTTTTTACATACATTTCAACAAATTAAAAAAATAGTGGACAGCCAGTTTAAACCTTTTAATCCCAACTGGCAGCTCCCAAAGTGTTGTCTAAAATTGCATTAAATTGTTTTATTTTTATTTATTTTTGTTTTGAGACATTGCATAATATATTCAAGATGGCGGCAAGAAAAGTTGATGCTCCATGAACCTTGAAATAAGTGTTAAATACTTTTGTTCTCAAACAGGCACAAAAAAATATTTTTTAGTTCAATAGATGTCACTGTAAACAAGATGTCACTGGCGCCTCGCTGGCAGATATTTGTCGAGCTGCGGGCTGGGCGACACCAAATACTTTTGCACGGTATTACAACCTTCGGGTTGTACCGGTCTCTTCTTCTTTGTTGCAAAACAGATACGATTAGACCGCTTGGTGTCCTGCTTGCGACGACATATCCTCTAAACAGGGATCAGAGCACCTATTAGTTCCCAACAGTGCCCCAACGGGGGCCTTGGTTGAACATCCTCCAAGCACTCGCGGTGCTCGGACGGGGCGGAGCAGTCTGACACCAGGCCCAGTATCAGGTGTTTTGCTTGCCCGAAAGGTCAGACCCTGTTGGGATGGGTGGCCGCATGTATGATTCCCCGCGGGTAATCTCATGCGATGGTTTTCCACGAGAAAGCTTCCCAGATGGTAAGCTCGTGTCTTCCCTTGGCCCGCCTATGTGTGGCTAGTCTTTCCCCCTGCGGGTGGAACTAGCCCCTTAGGCATATGCGTATGTGACAGTGCCCAGTGGGACATTCAATACTGCATACCGCACATTAGGTCGAAATCCCTTCTCTAGAGTTTAAAATACCCTCTAGTTCAGGAACGCACAGTTTGGTTCCTTCCAGCTGCAAAGACCTTCCATTGGACCTACGGGTGCCATGGTCAAGTGTCTTGCGCCGGAGCGTGGGAAGGTTGTGACCTTGCACAGCATCATCCTTGACGATTAGCTGTCGGTCGCGACGGAGCTCTTTGGCGAAGGCGCTTTCCATATTGGACCCCAGTCTGTCGTCACGACATAACGTCACAGTGACCGACAGACAAGGGAAGGTCTAGGTTACCTATTGTAACCCCCGTTCCCTGATGGAGGGAACGGAGAAGTTATGTCCCTCTGCCACCGCCTTGAGCCCCACCGCTGGGGGGCCCAGAGGGGCCTGGCTCTCAGCTCCTCAGCAAGATCTGAAGAGTGGATGCAGCTGCAGCCTATTTATACCCGCCTGGCGGGGAGTGGCTTAGCATGCAAATTCCACTAGCCATTCAGAATGAATTCTGATTGGCGTTTTCTCTATACCAGAGCGAATCAGGGCTCCCAAGTCAATGACCCCAGTCTGTCGTCACGACATAACGTCTCCATTCCCTCCATCAGGGAACGGGGGTTACAATAGGTAACCTAAACGTTCTTGTGCATACCGTTTTCACATAGTGAACATTTAAAAAAACTTTTTTTAAGGCCACATTTATTCCTATTGATTCACTGTGCAGACCTCTGATGCAGGCTGTCTACTTCAGTGGACATATATAGCTCCCTCAAAACTTTTTTTTTATTTTTGATAATTTTTCACTTACAAACATATAAATATGCAATAAATATGAATTTAACAACATTACATATAACATATAACACTAATGCAATACAAGGAATTCTAGGAATGTCAGTTTATGGTGTTTCCCTGTAAATTTTACAGGAATTTACCGTTAACC
Organism: Enteromius fasciolatus; assembly: GCA_032361145.1. NCBI lineage: Eukaryota > Metazoa > Chordata > Actinopteri > Cypriniformes > Cyprinidae > Enteromius > Enteromius fasciolatus. The sequence goes on from JAUMHR010000070.1 coordinate 4,963,137, forward strand.
ATTTAACAAGTTTTTACCGTAGCATTTTCACTGTTTTTTATGGTCATTTTTTACAGTGAATATATGTAGCCTACTTAGATATTCCTTTTTGATTTTATTAACATATGTAACTTAAAGTAATCAAAACGTAATCAGTTACATTAATTTAATATTGTGGTACTTGGATATACTGTTTTATTGATCCAATCCTAGTTTATTGCTTTATTTTCATGTCAAGTGCTTTGATAGTTGATTTTTTTCTGAAAGTACTGAAAAGTCCAAGTAGCCTAGCCGGAATGAGGGACAACATTTTGTAACCTATCATTTATTTTCCAAGAATTAGAATTAGTTTCACTTGTTCTTTATTTGTTTCAATTCCTGAAAACTGACTCAGTCTTAAAGGAGAAAAGAGCAAGACTATTGTTTTTTTTCAGCACTACAGGCTTATAAATCATTGGTGTGGGATGTATGTTTTGAACATTAGGCTATCTTTATAAAGTCTCCTTTTTAACACATTTGCTGTGGGTGGGGGGACTTATTAGCGCTCATTTAGTAGCTGTCACTGCGTCAAATGACTCAGATTTATTGTTTTATCTCATCCACTGGAATTTCTTTTGTGCATCCAAACCTGCTTACCTCAGTGTGGTGACAGGAAATGTGTACACATTTCACCTTCGCATTGCACGATCAAATGAGCAAAAAAGCACACACACATGCACATGCCCCATTTTACAGGAAGGCAAATGTACAGAAAGAGAGTGAAATGTACTAGACTCACTTCCATGAACACATCTTAACATCATCTCAGCAACAAGCGTGACAGCGAATTTTTATCATGACTGAAACATATACAGACAGGTAAGCATCATTTTTATTTATTGGATTTTCATCATGTTGTGTTTTGATCCAACATTAAAATATTTAAAAAAATTAGGAAGACTGGTTGAAAAATGTAACCTTGTTAAGAACAGCTCAATATATTACAATGTTTTTTGATTCGGTTATTATATCAAATGATTATGTCTGATCTACTCAGCATTAGGAGTATTGTAGGAAAGCTTGATTGCACTAAGTACTATAATTCACAAAGGTAGTACGTGAGATCATAGATATTGATGTATGCTAGTGGGATTGCGGTGGGATGGTTGAGAAACCTGTGGTTAATCAACTTGCTGCGACCTCCTTCTGTCTGTACGTAATGGTATAAAACTGTGTGGTCTGCATGTGGTAGCTTTGAGGTTTAAACCCCTCAAAGTTTGACAGGTTTGACAGACAAACCCTGTCAAATTTTATAATAAATCAGGTTTAAAGTTACCACATGGTTAATTTATAATTTGTAAGTAAATTGGTATGTGCCTTCTGACTCACAATTTCCCGAATTATAAAAATCCCCATGATTTGCTAATCAACACAGTAAAATTTACTAACATTATCACTTACACCAATGATAACATTTTTGCACATCAGTGTGGTTTGAAAAAAAAGTTTGAAGAATTATTATTTGATGAGTCAAACGGGTAATTATGGCTCATATAAGTGGCATGTTACTAGTTTTACTATCTTGTTTTTAGCAGATATTGATATAAAACATCAATTAATCAGCCTGTCACTAAATAACATTTACTGTGTGTTACAGCATGACTACAGAAGCATTCTACGGCTACGAAACAGAAAACGCATGCATTATTAAGAGTTCAACCCTAATTCAACATCTCAAAGCTGCCGTTTTCTACATGGTTTTTGCACTTGGCCTCGTTGGCAACATCACCGTCTTATGGGTCCTCTTGAAAATCATGCACGTGAAAAATATGACAAATCTCTGCCTGTTGAATCTGGCTGTGTCAGACCTACTGATGGTCCTCTCTCTGCCTTTCTGGGCTCTCTATGCTCAGGGCCAAAACTTCAAAGGCAATGAAATGTGTAAGGCAATGGCAGGTACATACCAAGTGGGATTTTACAGCGGGATCTTATTCGTGACTCTCATGAGCGTGGATCGCTATTTGGTCATCGTGCATGCCGTTGCGGTGCTGGGAGCAAAGATGCTGCGTTATGGAATTGTGGTGAGCATCATTATATGGATTGTTTCGATCGGTGGCGCCCTTCCAGAGGTCATCTTTGCAGCAATGGTCACAGAAGACAATATAACCAGTTGTCAGAGAATTTATCCTGTTGGGTCAGCCCAGAAGTGGAAGCTATTCCGTAACTTTGGTGAAAACGCAGTAGGACTGTTTGTATCTTTGCCCATTTTAGCCTACTGCTACATCAGGGTCCTAATGGTGGTGAAGAAGACAAAAAACTCAAAGAAGGAACGCGCCATAAAGCTCATCCTAGGCATTGTCATCGTGTTTGTGGTCTTCTGGGTGCCCTACAATGTGGTAGTGTTTCTGAAAACCTTGGAAGAGTTTGGCATTTTAAGTGGCTGCGAGACTTCGCGTCATATCAGCATGGCCATGGAGGTTACAGAGACTATCGCACTCACTCACTGCTGTGTAAATCCGATCATTTATGCTTTTGTTGGAGAAAAGTTTAGGAAATGCCTAATAAGTGCATTTTCGAGATATCTAGGATGTGTGAAGATTTACCAATCGACATCTACGCAATCCAAAGTTTCAGAGAACGAAACTTCCAACACGGCTATTTTTTTTACATCTCCCATCAAAAGCACACACGTTTAAGTTGGAATTTTTAAGTTTTTTTTTTTTTTTGTAAATATTGTGCTCATTTAAATATGTCTTTATTCATGCGTTGCAACATGTAATACATTTGTTGATTTCATGATGGTAATATCATATAAATTATGCTACCTCAATTAGTAAAACTAAATGCCAATGATAAAAATGAACCTTGATACAAGGATGTGAAATAATACAAGAATGACATTTTCTTCTTTAGGTTGGTGGAGCAAGAGGTGCTTCTAGTATATATGAATAAACTAATGTTTTACACACTGGCTTAAAAAGAACTAACGCATTAAATGTAATGAATTTATAAATGATTTAATGTTACTAATATATCTGTTCCTCAATATCTCTAAGGATATCTCTCAATACATGACCTTCTAAAAAGTTCATTACTGTTTCCGTATAATAGTTATTAACCACACAAATAGAAAAAAACCCACACACACTTCAAAGGCAACCCAAAAACAAAAAAAGAGGATGTGTATGTGCAGCATTGGTATAAAGGAACTGCACTTTGAATGTATTCTTTATTGGATCAATGTCTGTAAATATTGTGTATGTTACATTTTATGCCTAAACGACTTATTTCAAATGCACTGATACTTATATATGTATATTAATATGTAAATAAACAAATAAATAAAATGAACAAAATCTGTTTCAACAGTATATTGTAATGCTACTGTTTACCACAAGAGCTCTCCCTTACACATACAGTGCTGCAGCCACATACATGCCTACTTTTACTTTGGTTTTACAACATTGACAGTTTCTTTGTAGCCTCACAGTATAGTGAATTATGTTATTTTAAAATTAACAATTTACTGAAGTGGCATATCATTGCATATCATATCATGCCATGATATGGCAACTATAGCATAATATTTTGACCATGATATTTTATATTGGAATTTTAGAGGCATTTTATCACAGTCATAAGGGTGTGTTTACACATTATTTTTCATCTTTCAGCAAAAACCGTACCTTTAGGGATTATGTACTCCTTCCTATATGTACAATATGTACTCCTATGGTATTATTATTAACACTAGAGGAAAAAGAAGGCACAAAGTTGTCTATTTGAGGATACTGCCCAGTTTCAGACTTATATACACCTAAAAGCACTTTTGTCTTTTGTTTATTTTTGACACTGAATGATGAACAAAATAAAAATAATAGTGGTTATATAATCAATACAAAATGCAAGGCCAACGCGATAATAAAGAACTCCTTGCATATGATTTTATTTATATATTTCACCATTTTGGTTTGCCATTCTAATGTGTAAAGCATCAGGAAGATTCGGAAAATAGCTTCTTGTAAACAGACTATGTATGTGAAGCTTCAGGGAAGTAACTTTAACCTAACCTTTGTCTTTACCTCTAAAGCTAAAGCAGAAACCCACAAGTTTCTAAACAGGCATGCTCTGCAGAGTGAGGCGGATTTCCTGTGTTCTTTGGCTCTTATGCAAACACAGTGTATTATTTTAAATAAAAACTACCTCTAAACTGTTGTAATATACAGTAATGTGACATTTCTAAAAGCATTTTACAGTAAAAATACTCTAAACAAAACGCTAATTTTAAAGATTGTTTAAAAAAAACTTGCAAATTTGTATAAAGGAACACAAAAATGTTTATTTTCTTTCTATAGCTACATTGAGTATTTATCCAGATCTATCAACAGGATGTTTCTGATCAATTATCTGATGCAAGGCATGATGCAAGTTCATTCATTGATGTGTTTGATTGGACTATGTGATCACACACAACCACTTCCTCGATATGATGTACACCGATTTTAACTGCATGCAAATGTGATGGTTAAGACCACATTCTGGGAAGATCAGCACACATGCACACACATCCACATACACAAACACATACACACCCAAACACTGCTTAGGTGAAGACAAAGTTAAAAGGACTGTGCAAAAAATGTATTCAAAACATTTTGTATTTTCCAATAAAATGTACATGGTCCTCTAACCTGTGGTGTTCTTAGTCAAAAATGGTCAGCCTTTTAAATTTGCTGGTAAATTTCTTGCACAAAGGCAGAAGCATTCTGAAAATAAACTTCCTGGTTAAACATTTAAGCATGCTAATGTGAAAAAAAAAATTGGTAACACTTTATTTAAGGTGTTCTTACAGAGTAATTAGCTAGTAAGTATTTAGTAGTAGCAGTAGGAACAGTATGTACCTACAGTTTGCAATTAGGCTATGTAGATGTAATAGACTGCTACTGTTACACATTTGTAACAGACAGTGTCTTTTGTAACCAAAAGATTGTTGCATGTGTCTTGCAGACTTCATACAATGTAATTATAAATTCAAGTTACATCAGGTATAAGCTACTTAACCCCCTGAGGTCCGCTCCCGCATATATGCGGGCTGAGGTGTCTTCTCCTGATGACGCCAATACGAACTTAAATTACACACTGAGTTTTGA
>JAUMHR010000070.1:4968344-4979365 GCA_032361145.1 Enteromius fasciolatus
TCCGACGTTAGTGAACCAAGGAATGCAATGTCATTCTCTGCATCTGAAGTTAACGTTGCTATATTAACCTCATATACTCTCTTTAACTTACATACTCTAGCATAATGTCCCTTTTTATGACAGTGGTGACATATTGCATTTCTTACGGGACATTGCTGCAGATTATGCACTTTTGGTACACTGCATCTGCTTTTTTTTGTTTTCTGGAGGTGCATTCTTAGCCAGTTGTCTATATACTGGTTTGGCTTGTTTTGATTTCATAACACTGTACTGTTTAGTTTGCACACTATCCAGCTGTTCGTTTGTAATTTCCCCTTTGAAATTAGATTTGAGCAGACCTTGTTGTTTTTTTATTTGTTCACTCTGTCGAACTCGTACAACAGCCTTCTCAAGTGTCAACTCAGAGTCAAGCTGTAACTGTTCCGACAGCCTTTTATCTGTCAGCCCCACGACGAGTCTATCTCTTACCATCTCATCATGCAGATCGCCGTATCCACAGTGCTCAGCTAAACAGTGTAGTGCCGTTATGAAATGATCCACGGACTCGCCCGTCTCTTGCTGCCGCTGATTAAATTTTGCCCTTTCAAAAATCACATTCCTGCGAGCTACGAAGTGATCGTTCAATCTATTCTTCACTACTGCATAGTCACTCTCCTCATGAAGACTTAAATGCAGGGAGGTTAGTATATCCTCCGCTTCTTCCCCCATTGTGTAGATCAAGGCATTCACTTGATTTTCATCTGCCTGCGTCTCCAAGCCAGATGCAATACGAAATCTTTCGAACCGTTTTATCCATTTGGGCCAGTCATCCGCTTTAAACGTGAATTTCTCCGGTGGAGAGACTTGAAACTGATTCATATTGGTGTCGCACTAAATCGTCTCATCCTCTCTTTCCACTGATCACGAACTCACTTTGAAATTATATTGAATTCCTCTTCACTATCTCCGTACAAGCGGTTTTTACACTTCTGACACCATGTTCTGTTGTTTTATAGATACAACATTAAGGATGGACAACGCGACACCAATCTGTTCTTTCTGACAACTTTATTCTCCTCTCGATGTACCGTAACACACCCAGTATAGGTTTCCACACATACTATGTGCCTTATAACATTACCGGATAAACCCTAATACTACAGGAGCGAAGATGCTCTGTTATGGAATTGTAGTGAGTGTTGTTATATGGATGATTTCTATCTGTGCCAGAGGCCATCTTTGCAGAAATTGTCACAGAGGACAATATAACCAGCTGTCAAAGAATTTATCCTGTTGGGTCAGCCCAGAAGTATTCCATAACTTTGGTGAAAACACTGTTGGACTGTTCATATCTTTGCCCACTTTGGCCTACTGCTACATCGGGGTCCTAATAGTAGGAAGACAAAAAACTCAAAGAAGGAAAGTGCCATAAAGCTCATCCTAGGCATTGTCATTGTGTTTGTGGTCTGGGTGCCCTACGATGTGGTGGTGTTTCTGAAAACCTTGGAGGAGTTTAACATTTTAAGTCGCTGTGAGGCTTATCGTCATATCAGCATGGCCATGGAGGTGACAGAGAGTATCGCACTCACTCACTGTTGTGTAAATCCCATTTATGCTTTTGCATTCCAACACTTCAAAGAATGAAGCTTCCAACACAGCTATTTCTCCTATCACAACTACATAAGTTTAGGTTAGAATTTGCTAAGAACAACAACTTTGTTTCAATATATTTTTGGTCCTTTTTTCTTTTGTAAATGAGTGCTTATCATTTAAGGTTCATGTATCATTTATTTTTTATTCATGCAATGCACCATATAATGCAATTTAACATTTATGAAACATTTGTTCTTTCAATGATAGTAACATATATATTAGTACACACACACACACAGCCTCGATGAGTGAAACCTGTTTCAGAGATGGTATTTATGAATAAACTAGTATCTTTCACACATGCTTAAAATTGAATTTATGCATTAAATTTAATTATTTTTAAAAAATAAGCTTATATTGGTTCATGTATATGCTACCTGCAAACTTCACTTTGGAGCTTTGTGCCCCTTCCTGTAATAAGTATATTGCTTGTTTATTTATTTATTTTGTTATTAATTTTTCTTTATTGTATATTTTTTGACACTTAAAATTGCCAGCGTGACAGAATCACCAAGGGCAATGGTTTCACCTCAAAATTGTCTTTACAGTTCTACTGAAGAAAAGAGTCACCTACAGCTTGGATGGCTTGGGTATAAGTAAATTAACTGCAAATTTTCTATTTTTGGATGAATTATCCATATAATCTTCTTTCTGATACTTTCACAGCATTTTAAGTACAGTCATCGGCGGCTGATCTTCCTCTGTGGAATCTCTTTCTTTAGCAAGCATACACTTTTAATAAAGGTCTACTTTCTGGATAAAACTGGTGCTGATAGGCTTTAAGGCTAAGATTTGGTACCATCATTAAAGCTCATTCTAGCCTACGTAGTTCAAGGCTGGTAATGTCACAGACACACCAGGCTCCACCCTCACCTCCACACAACACTCACAGATCACTGATTCCCATCAAGTCACCATTAGCACGCACATAAAAGCACACACCACACTGCACTCATTGTCTCAGATGAAGTGGACTCAGCTCTGTCAAACATATCCTTTGATATACTAACCTGTGTACTTACCTGTACTTTCTCCTCATCTCCCTGCAGTCTTTGTGGGTCTCCCAGGCTCCCGTGTGCTTCTCCAAACGTGTGTGTGGTGTGTGGCTGTTCCTCGTCTCTCCATGTTTCCATCCCTCCTTCGTCCTCCTCCGCTCCTGGTTATCTGTGAATACAGAAGAAAGGAATCCTTGAACTGTTCTACTACTAACAATTGAACGACTTCTGTTTTACTTACCTATTGTGGATTCTTCAGTTCTGTTTTTTCGCCACCTGCACTGTAAATAAAGACACTGTTTAATATTTACCTCTTGTGATCAGTCCGCTTCTTGACAGATAATGGGTAGTTTTATATTTGTCTACTGCCTTACACTATTATTATCCTGCATTTATGTAAAAAACATCCTTGAACAAGATCATCCAAAATTTCATAGTCTTCTCTCACACACGTGCTTGTCAACACGGGTGTCTCATAGTCTCTGTTATTATGATTTTGTTGTTGTTCTGTCTTTTAAGTTTCATTTCCCACTGTGACACTGTGGCCAGGGCCAGTGTTGCCGCTTTTATGGAACAACCTTGTGGTACAAACTATGCATGATAGGGGAGAGTGGGGACAAGTTGCAACGTGTGACAGTTGCAACATTGCTGATATCTCCAATAAGGAATGAGCTAGAGCCATGACCCTCCTTCTGCACATGCTCAGTAGGCCCCTCCTTCTTTCTGGAAGTTAACAGCCACGTCATCATTCCTTCTGGGAGAACTGAAATTTGAGGTAAAAAAGTTTTTTTTTTTTTTTTTTTATACTGTCTAAACAGATTAAGTATTGATCTGTATAGATATGGTTTGAATATACAGTTACTTAGCTCTTAACAGACTTAGGAACCATGTGTTAGAATAGCATCGCTAGTTTTAAGATGGCTGCCGGGGGGATGGGGTAACAGTAGTAACTAGACCTACTGAAGGCAGAACAGTGAGGTCTGTGGCAAAACAATATTCCATATCAGATGGGGAATTGTGAACACAATGCTATGCATTTTTTAAGCTTCTTTACTTAGAATAAACAGTTTGTGTGCTTGTGTGTTACTACAGTAAACTTTAATGTTTTACCTTTTAAATATTGTTATTAAGTCATTGAACTCGGTCTCTGTCTCTGTCACCGCAACATGTGTACATATACGGGGACAGTTGCGACATTTTTCAGGGTTCATTTAGGTACAGATTACTTCCATATTATGATATGTACACATGTTGCGGCAGTATGGGCAGGTAGGTGACATGTATGGGTTTAACATATACATATATATTGACTTTCTAAAACAAACGGTCGCTGAGAAACTGAAGGAAATGTAAAAAGTGTTGCAACTGCCCCCACTCTCTCCTACTTGCATACTTGCATACTATTTTGGATGATGACACGTGTACCGTACCGTACATGACATTGTATGCACTGTACATGGATACTTACATCAGTTACTTGTCCTATACATTTATGAAACTCTAATTATGTCTTGTTGAGAAGAGTCAACAAGTTTCATAATATGAGCAAGATCCATTTAAATATTGTAGCTACTTCAAATGTAAAGATCTAGTAAAAATAAAAATGTAAAAATCACTTCCTAAGTCTAACACATCTGTGTTTCTACAGACTGTTTAAGTCTAAATAGTCTGTAGAAAAAGAAAACTTTGAGTTAGACTCTTGCAAGAAAAAAGAAAAACCCACAAAAGAGCAATGGTAAACCATCCCCTCCATTGGTTTCATGTTTTCTGTTTTAGTGCCTTTAGTGCCTCATTTAAATGGTGCACATCCAAATCATTGTTATGCAATGATAAAACAATGAAAGAAAACCTAATTCCATTTACAGTATATAAGATGTGTCAGGTTATGGACATCTTTTTTAAAAGCACTTTTAAGTGGTTTGGTTTGTGTAGAGCGTGTAAAACCACATGCAAAAACATTGCTCAGCTGTTCTGAGTACACATGCAATTATTTATTGGCATATTAAAGCATTTTTGCACCATTAAAGCACTATGACGTTCATATTGCATTGTTGCTTTTTTCATTCAGACATAAGAAAACAGAACATTTTATGCACAGCATTATGATTTCCTCTGTAGTCGAAACGTGGTGGGAACCAATAGAGTCATTGCTACTGCAGCCAGTATGAAACTACTTCTGCAATCTGCAAAGCCCCTACCCCAGTTTACCTTTACAAAGGAAGTATCACAAACCAATAGCTTGAGAAAAAAACCTATAACAGATCATGCTTTTCTGACCGATCTCATATGATACGATCTTATCTCATCTGATCTCAACTTCCCGTCTTTACTCAGAAGGTCAGGGGGCAACATCAATTATCATACTTGTGAGTATTCCTGGCAAGCACATTATTGGTTTAACATCTTTTTAATATGAGGTTAGCATAAATATGCCTTTATTATGCCTGGAGAGCACTTTAAATATGAGCCCTTATCCCAACTTTTACAGCTAACACCTTATGTATCAGCTTGAAATAGTTATGGTTTCACACTTTGGTCGGTAAACCAGCTGTTGGAAACATTCAATGTCACAGAATAAGTCTGAATGTCACAGGTGGTTTCCACCACAGATCGAAGCTCATAGGTATGTGAAAAGTTCTGTTATGCTAATAAAATGTAAAAGTGTTAGGGTGATTTTAATATATAATTCAAATTATATGTGATTCACATTTAATAAATTCAACAATAATGCATCATTTTGCGTGTGTGTCTATGTATATGGTTATATATATATTTCTTCTGAGGAGACATTTTTAAAGCATATTGCTTGTAAAACTGTAAAAATAATACATATATTTTTGTGTAATATATTTAAGTGCTGTACAAACAAACTGGATTTAATAAAGCGTGTCCTCTTTTACAATTATCAAAAAAAATATGGATTGCTCTTTTTTTAAATTAAATTATTAGTTATTTGTAAAACTAGTTTAATGTTAATGTATACTGTTATTTATTTATATTGTTATATTTATATTGTTATTTTATTAGTTCTGTTTTTCTTTTTTACTTTGTGTTTGTTTATAGTACATACATTTTAATTCATACACATTTCGATGATAAAAAGTTATTAACATACCAAAAAAAATTGAATAGTAAAGTTCTTTACAACTTATTTATATTTAAAATTTGCTATGACATCAGGCATGTCATCATACAAAAGTTGTAATGCCACAAAGCAGTTGCTTTTTCAAATAATTGCATTTTGTTTGCAATGGTTATTTATATGTTCAAGAATATGTATAATTTTGTGTTTATATTATTTGCTTATATTAGTAATATGTTTATTTGTCTACTAATGCAAAAAGCAGCCACATTGCATAAAACGGTTATATACTGTAATCTATTTTTTTTATTTTTTCTATGAGTTTTTTATAGCATTATGCTAACACTCTGTTTGCCTGTTTGTTTAATCCAGTTAGAATACCTCTGGGTTTCTGATTATGAATTCTACAGCTGCGCTGCTGAGGTACATCCAAACAATCCAATCTCCAAATATAGTTCAGAAAGCAAGAACACTAAGAAAATGGCTAATTGGAAAAAAACGTATTTATTATTATTATTATTAAGTCTTTTTGTCACAAACAGGACCACTGCACAACACCCACTGACTGAGATAATAACCAACAGTGTCCCTTATCTAAATAATCCTGCATTATTCAGGTGAGGTCATACTGCATATATATATATATATTGTAACATGTAAAAAAGGAGCTCTTCTTTACTTATATATTTCTCTATTTTCCTTTTCAAGTACGGATGGACTACACATGAGTGAGCCTAGTGATGCACCATATGACTATTCTGGATACGAATTGGATCCTTTTGATCAGTTCTCTCCCTGTATATATGGAAATCATAAAGCTAACATTCTTCCTTTGTTGTACTCCCTGTTATTCATTGTGGGCTTTCTGGGTAACATGCTGGTGATCTGGGTGGTCTTGATGGGTGTGAGGCTGAGAAGCATGACTGACATCTGTCTTCTGAACCTGTCGATTGCTGACCTGCTCTTGATCTCCTCTCTCCCCTTCCAGGCACACAGTGCCAGAGACCAGTGGATCTTTGGAAATGTTGTGTGCACTTTTGTGCGCAGTATCTACTTTATTGGATTCTATAGTGGGATATTCTTTATTGTACTGATGAGTGTTGATCGGTACTTAGCTGTAGTTCATGCTGTGTTCGCACTGCGAGTCAGAACCAGGACATATGGGATCTTAGCTAGTATGGTCATATGGATTATTTCAGTTTTTGCATCTTTTCCTGAGTTGATGCATCTCAAAACCACAAAGATGGGCAATTTAACTTATTGCATAAATTATCCAATAAAAGATTCAGCTTCTAGTCATCACACAATTAGTTTTGGCACATTTAAAATGAATGTCATGGGTTTAATTCTTCCGCTTTTTGTGATTGGATTTTGTTACTCAATGATTTTGAAGAGACTCCTGACGGTTCGCTCTTCTAAGAGGCAGGCCATGCGTCTCGTCATCGCAGTGATGGTGGTCTTCTTCTGCTGTTGGGCTCCGTACAATATTGCAGCTTTTGTGAATGCCTTAGAGTTGAATGGACATATAACTACATCTTGTGAGAGTAGTAAGGCAATGATGTTAAGTCTGCAGATCACAGAAGCTTTGGCTTATTCACACAGCTGTGTGAATCCTTTTCTTTATGTATTTGTGGGAGAGAAATTTAGGAGGCATCTTTTCAGACTGCTGTACAGGACACCTTTCAGCAGACCGCAGTTCATGAAGACTTACATTATTCAGGCCACAGGATCTGTTTACTCACAGACCACTAGTGTGGATGAGAGATCAGCTACAGCTGTTTAAATAAAATATTATTTAGAATAGAGACAAAAAAATATATATAAACAAATAACTAGTTAATTAAAGGCAGGGTAAGCAATTAAGAGTCAGGGCCGAGTACCCACACAATCTTATAGCCAATCAGCAGCAAGGGGCGTGTCTTTTAATGCTGTGTGGATGAGAGTGAATTCAGTGAACAGCCAAGCCCAGCGACAGAAAGATAAAAGCAAAAGATGAAAATGTCTGACGATAAGGCAAAAACTAGGACTTGTGTAAATATCAGACGCCAAGGTTGCTTTGGTTCTTCTTGACAAATCAGTAACACCAAAGGCTATAGAATACCTAGTCTTAAAGAGACTTTGGTAACACCATGTCTACACCAGACGCCACACCGTGAGTCTGCCTACACTGGACGCGATTGTGGCCCTAACTTAACTTCTGGTAAACATCCAAATAGAATCAAATTCATCAGGATGAAAAGAAAATGACATTTTCTAAAGATAGACAGAAATACAGTGATATAAAAACACTCACGTCTTGGTTTGCGCATTACGTGGTTTTAGCCATTGGCACTAACTAGGCCGATAAACAAACACAGACTTGAAGTTAACTTAGGTCCAGGTGCGTACACCCGATGAAACCGTCTATAGTATTTTGTTTTGGTAATTCCAAATATGAACATTGGTGTACAGAATTCGCTTACCCTGCCTTTAATAAATATAGTATCTAATTGCATAGTGAAAAAACCCTATTGCATGTACTGGCAAACAAAAAGCCCCCCTTTAAAAAAAAAGTATACAGATGAGGGCAATTTGTATATGAGCAGTTTGAAGATTAAACGGAAAGTTGTATGTACACTTGTATATTGAGTTGTAGACGGTTATAGTTAAAAATACTTTATTATTAATTAACAAGCCTCATAGTGTTATTTGTGCATATATCTGTAAGTGTATTTTTTTATTTAATCATTTAATTTTTATTCAGAATTTTTGCTTGTTTTCTAGAAACTATGTGCTTTCTATTTTACATACATATGAATGAATATACATGAATTGAACTGATACACAACTTTTTGTTTCCCTTTTGTTTGTTTGTTTATATTTTGTAAGAATACATAGCTTCAAATAAAAAAAAATGTATGTAGTGTGTTGTAGTGTGATGAGTAATTACATGCATTAACTAATATTAAATTAATGATGAGCAATACTCTCATAAATGGTCCGCCAAATAAAATCATAAAATTTGTGGTAATGATACTCAAAAATATACTTTTGCGTATATATGAGACATACGTGTAAGGCAGTTTTTGCGTGCATTTGATATGAAATTTGTTGGCGTGCATATGCTATAGTTTTCGCATACATATGATACGCATAAACAACCCCACAACCCAAATCCTATCCATCACGTAGCATAAACACCCCAAAGTTTATTTTTCCATATCTATACCACAAGTTTTCGTTTTTACTTGGCATACTTTTTATACACACATTCACAAGATCGGTTAGCGAATGACACATAAGGCCTAAAGGAATTATCAGTAGGTCTAATTAATATATTTTATTTTCCGAACAAATTTTATTTAAATAAGATATCTTAGAGTGTATTCTAGCCTGTTTTATACCAGAAAAAGTGCAATTTAAACACGCACAAGCACACACACACCAGTTTATGATCACAAGCCAGGAAAGCAAAACTGGACTGCTTTCCATTTGCTGGCATAATATCAGAAATGACTTTGGGGCATTCATGTTTAAAATAGAAAATAGACGTTGAATTTATGAACAACCAGGAAACTGAAAAAAGTCACAAGAAAGAAAGTGTGTACTTTGCAATGATTTATGAAATATAATGCGATGAGTAAGAGTGATGACCAACTTTGTGAAAAACATAACATCTACTGCACTCTTCACAAAACAGGGTACATTATGTAATCTATATTAAAACATCACAAAAACAGCCCTACACTCGTGTAGAGCAGAAGCGATAAAAACTGGGTCACAGGCCTAACCACAGACCAGAGCCACTATACTCCTGCACAGCATGATTCAAATTATGCTCAACTATGTTTCTCCCGTGATGAGCAGACTCTAACATAGATTGTCATCTTAGCAGACTTTATGATTCAGTCTAATATCCCCAATACAGCCCTTCTAATGAACTCATGTGCAGTGTTCTCATAACTGACCAGTCATCATGATTAAGCTTTCACTAGCCAGTCAAAACATTACATGATGATAGACATCGCAGAACAGGATGCACCTCCTGAGGGACTATCCCCATTACCATAATGAAACTGATGCTTGGTGTTTTTGCTCTGTACAAGTGTGGAAAGTTTTCTCACAAAAACTGTCACAGACAGGAAAAAGTAAAGATGCATGTTGTAATTAATTACAATATGGAATTTTCATTGAAAACTACAAGGAGTGTCATGTAAAAACTCACCAGAAGTGTGGTAGTTGTCACTAATTTACACAGTTTAGGAATTTAAGCTGTACATTACAAAGGACAAATTTGACATGGTCTTATTACGCTATACTTTTCAAGTTTTGGGTAAGTTTAATAGAATACATTAACATGATTTGAAATCATTTTAATTTTTTTTCACACATTGCTGCAGCTCCTCTTTTTACCACCTCTGCCTGTAACACTATGTAAGTTCCTGTCTCTTTAAACCCTGCCTTTTAAAACAAGCCTTGTCTGCTCTGATTGGTTAACTACACTCTAAAACTGCTGGGTTCAAAACAGCCCAATTTGGGTTATTTTGGTAACCCAGCGCTGGGTTGTTTTAACCAGCAATTTGGCTTATATATTGACCCAGTGTGCTGGGTTGATTTTTTATGGTTTTAAATGACTACATTGCAACGCTAAAATGAACCCAAAATAAGCTACTGTAGGGATTAAACCTACAAAACTTGTTCATTTTGAAATCACTTTTACACACAAAGAATGATCAAAAGGTAAATATTTATTAAAAAACAAGAGAAACAGTCAAACGTAACATGAATGTTAGAAGAAATGCAGAAGAGTATGACATTAACAGCTACAGAGTTTATAAATGGAGCACTGAACATTTGTTAAATATAACAAGATCAAATTTAACTTTTGGTCATTTATATTGTATAAAAATATTTTAAATGTGACGTGTAACACCTCAGCTGGAGTTGCCAGCGAAAGCCACTAGATGACACTCCAGCTGCATGTCTCCATTGTGTGTTTGTCTCCTTTGTCATCACTGGACTTTCACTCTGCCCTTGAATAAATCCCAGGAGCCATCAAACTCTCACCCGGACCTGCCCCGGCTTCCAGGACCACTCACCCCGTAAGGTACGAACTTGGCCTTAGAGGCCACCACTAACATGTTTATGCTTCTCTGTGCAGTCCGGTTTCCTGCTCCGCCCAGGTGGGCGTCTCTGCTATCTGATCCACCCAGGTGGGCTTCTCCGCAGTCAGCTCCGCCTTTGAAGGCGTCTCCACTGTCTGATCCGCACAGATAAGCTTCTCTACCGTCTGCTCCGCCGCGGAGGGCGCCTCCACTGTGTGGTCCGCCCAG